>WOXC01005965.1:0-404519 GCA_011680675.1 Gymnobelideus leadbeateri | reverse complement strand
GGTGGAGGTCGTGGGTGCGTTTCCAGCTTGCCAGAAATGGAAGTTGTCCCCCCACATGTTCGGGATGAAAATTCCCCTGTTTGGCAGAGCCATACTGTGGCAACAAGCCCAAAAGTCAAGTAATTAAGTGGCAACATGCCAAGGCAAAGGAAACACATTAAACAGAAAAATGCAACCTTAGACTCCTACTTTGGGGGCAAAGAGGATCGAAGCATAGAACAGGAGGAGGGCTGTGAGGTCAGAAATGCTGCTCCAAAAGCCCCAAAGGAAAATGTGAGAGGGTTACAGGCCACAGAAGACCTTAAGAAGGACTTTAAAAGTCAAATAAGAGAAGTGGAGGAAAAATTGGGAAGAGAAATGAGAAGGATGCAGGAAAAGTATGAAATGAGGGTCAACAGCCTGACTGAGGAAAACAACACCTTAAAAAATAGACTAACTCAAATGGCAAAGGAGGCCCGAAAGGGCAATGAGAAGAAGAATGCCTTAAAAAGTCGAATTTTCCAGATGGAAAAAGAATCTCAAAAGTTCACTGAGGAGATTCATTCCTTCAGAGTTAGACTGGACAAATGGAATCTCATGACTTTATGAGAAATCAAGATGCTGTTAAGCAGATCCAAACAAATGAGAGAATAGACGGCAATGTGAAATATCTTATGGGAAAAACCAGTGACCTGGAAAATAGATCCAGGAGAGACAATTTAAAAATTATTGGACTACCTGAAAGCCATGATCAAAGAAAGAACCTAGAATTCACCCTTCAAGAAATTCTCAAGGAAAATTGCCCTGATGTTTTAGATCCAGAGGGCAAAATAGAGGTTGAAAGAATCCACCGATCACCTCCTGAAAAAGATCCCAAAAAGTAAACTTCCAGGAATATTATAGCCAGGTTCCAGAATCCCCAGATCAAGGAGAAAATACTACAAGCAGCCAGGAAGAAACAATTTCAATATTGTGGAAACACAATCAGAATGGCACAGGACCGGGCAGCTTCTACACTGAGGGATCGAAGGGCATGGAATATGATATTCCAGAGGGCAAAAGAACTGGGAATGAACCCAAGGGTCACCTACCCAGCAAAACTGAATATTTTGTTTCAGGGGAAAATATGGTCATTCAGTGGAATAGAGGACTTTCAAGCATTCTTGAGGAAAAAAGCAGAATTGAATAGAAAATTTGACATCCAGGCACAAGAAGCAAGAGATGCCTGAGAAGGTAATCAGGGAAAAGAAATCAAAAGGAACTTATCAAAGTTGAACTATTTACATTCCTACATGGAAAAACAATAACTGTGACAGATGAAACCTTTCTCAGTATGAAAATAATGGAAGAAGGGTATATGGGCATATGAATACATATGTGAATGTGTGTGTATATGGTTACAGTTATATATGGATAGAGGGCATAGGTTGAATTTGTTGGGAAGGGAGAATACTCAAGGGATGAAATTATGAGGTGAGAGAGGAAAGTGGCAAGAGGAGATTGGGAGAGACAGGGTAGGGTAAACTATCTCATGTAGAAGAAGCAAGGGGAAGTGGCTGCAGGGGAGGTGAAGAATAGGAAGGCAAAAAGGCAAAACCACATTCTCATTGAATTTGGTTCAGGGAGAGAATGACATACATACTAAATGGGATATCTCAACCTGCAGCAGAATAGGGGGAAGGGGGATGAGAGGGGGGATGATGGATGGGAGGGCATCCTTGGGGGGAGGGGAGGTTGGAAGTACCCACTATAGAAGAAGGACAGGATCAAGTAGGGAATGGTGGGGGGTGGGATGAGTGGCAGGGAATTATAAGCAGCCTTGTACAATATAACTACTATGGTAATGTTTTGCATAGCTAGACATGTACAACATATATTGAATTACTTATCTTCCCAGAGGGAATGGGTGACAAGGGAGGAAGCGAATGGATCTGAAATTCAAGGTCTTAGAATTAAATGTTCCAAATATACATAAATACTATTATTAGTGCTCTTTTGCTTGTAATTGGGAGATAAGATGTGCAGGCATTGGGGCACAGAGATTCACCTTGCTCTAATGGAAAAGTTGAAGGGGGTATGGGGGAAGATATGGGAGAAAGCAGATTGGAGGAAGCAATATCTTGTGGGACTGCCATTCTGGGAGGGTGGGTAGGGGAAAAACGGGGGAAAAATTGTAACTCAAAATCTGGCGGAAATGAATGATGTAAAACAGAAGTTAATAAAGCATTTGTTTAATAAAATGTATAAAAAATAAAATGGGAATGATAATAAAAAAAGGCAATGTGAAATATCTCATGGGAAAAACCACTGAAATGAAAAATAGGTTCAGGAGAGATAATTTTAAAATTATTGGTCTACCTGAAAGCCATGATCAAAGAACGAACCTAGAAATCATCCTTCAAGAAATTGTCAAGAAAAACTGCCCTGATGTTTTAGAACCAGAGGGCAAAATAGAAGTTGAAATAATCCACCAATCACCTCCTGAAGAAGATCCCCCAAAGAAAACTCCTAGGAATATTATAGCTAGGTTCTAAAATTCCCAGATCAAGGAGAGAATATTACAAGCAGTGATGAAGAAACAATTTGAATATTATGGAAACATAATCAGGATAACACAGGATCTGGCAGCTTCTATACTGAGGGTCTAATGGCCTGGAACATGATATTCAGCAGGTCAAAGGAGCTGGGATTAAAAGCAAGAATCATCTACCCAGAAAAATGAGTATCATGTTTCAGGGGAAAATATGGTCATTCAGTGGAATAGAGGACTTTCAAGTATTCTTGAAGAAAAAACCAGAGTTGAATAGAAAATTTGACATTCAGATAAAAGAAGCAAGTGAAGCATGAGAAGGTAAACAGAGAGAAGAAATCATAAGGAAATTATCAAAGTTGAACTATTTCCATTCCTACATGGAAAAATGTCATTGTAACTGATTAAACTTTTCCCAGTATGAAAATAGCTGAATATATATATATATATATATATATATATATATATATATACACACACACACATACATATGTATATATACATACATATATGTATATATACACATATATGTATATATTTATAGTCTATATAGGAGGTTTTATGGGCATATGAATACATATGTGAATGTTTATGTTTACAGGTATACATAGATGGAGGGCACAGGACCAATTTAATAGGAAGGGGTGATACTTAAAAGGAGAAATGAAGAGGTGAGAGAGCAATATAATGAGAAGAGATGGGAAGAGATAAAATGGGGTAAACTATCTTATATAAATGCGATGAAGGAAAATGGTTACAATGGAGGGGAAGAACAGGAAGGCAAAAGGGAATGGGTCAACCTTACTCTCATTGAATTTGGCTCAGGGAGGGAATGGCATGCACAGTAAATGGGGTATCTCACCCTACAGGAGAGTATCGGGGATGGGGATGAGGGGGGGGATGATGGAAGGGATGGCAGGCTGGGGGGGAGGGAAGCTGAAAGCACCAACTTTTGAAAAGGGACAGATCCAAAGTAGAGAATAGAACAAGTGGGAAGTGGGATAGGAGGGAGGGAAATACAATCTGTCTTTTACAATATATCTTCTATGGTAATGTTTTGCATTAGCTACACATGTACAATTGAATTGAATTGCTTATTTTCCTAGTAAGGGTGGGTTCCAAGGGAGGAAGGGAATGAATCTGTAATTCAAAGTTTTAAAACCAAATTATAGTATGTATATATATATATATATATATATATATATATATATATAAATTGATATTATTTTACATGTGATTGCGAAATAAGATATACAGGCACTGGGGCATAGAGATCCACCATTCCCTACTGGAAAAGTCAAAGGGGGTATTGGGGAAGATATGGGAGAGAGAAGATTTGAGGTGGTGTCCCTGTGGGACTGCTATTTTGGGGTGGTGGATAGGGGAAAAACGGGGAGAAAATTTGCAACTCAAAATCTGGCAGAAATGAATGATGTTAACCAGAAGTTAATAAAGCATTTGGAAACAAACAAACTACTTGGTACTGGCTGAGAAATAGAGTAGTGGATCAATGGAATGGATTGGGTATACAAGACTCAGCAGTCGATGACTATAATAATCTATTGTTTGATAAATCCAAAGACCCCAGTTTTTGGGATAAGGAGTCACTATTTGACAAGAACTTCTGGGAAAACTGGAATATAGTATGGCAGAAACTGGGCATAGACCAATAATATCATATACCAAAATGAAGTCTAAATGGGTGAATGATCTTGGTATAAAGGCTGATACTATAAGCAATCCGGAAAAGCAAGGGATAGTTTACCTGTCAGATTTATGGAGAGGGGAAGTCTTTATGACCAAACAAGAATTAAAAAGCATTATAAAATGCAAAATGGTTACTTTTGATTACATTAAATTGAAAAGCTTCTGTACAAATAAAGCCAATGTAACCAAGATTAAGAGGGAAGTGGAAAATTGGGAAAGAATTTTTACAACCTATGTCTCTGATAAAGGGCTCATTTCTAAAATATACAGAGAATTGAGTCAAATCTATAAGAATACAAGTCATTCCCCAATTGATAAATGGTCAAAGGATATGAACAGGCAATTTTTAGAGGAAGAATTTAAAGATATCTATAAGCTCATGAAAAAAAATGCTCTAAATCACTATTGATTAGAGAAATGCAAATCAAAACAACTCTGAGGTACCACATCTCATCAATCAGATTATCTAAGATGACAAAACAGGAAAATGACAAATGCTGGAGAGGATGTGGACAAATTGGAACACTAATGCATTGCTGGTGGTGTTTTGAACTGATTCAACCATTCTGGAGAGCAATCTGGAATTATGCCCAAAGGGCTATAAATTATTTCATACCCTTTGGCCCAGCAATACCACTTCTAGGGTTGCATCCCAAAGAGATCATAGAGCTGGGAGGAAGACCCATATGTAAGAATATATTTATAACACCTCTTTTTGTGCTGGCAAAGAATTGGAAATTAAGGGGGTGCCCATCAATTGGAGAATGGCTAAACAAGTTGTGGTATATGAATGTAATGGAATATTATTGTGCTATAAGAAATGAGGATCAGATAGACTTCATATTGACCTGGAGAGGCTTATATATACTGATCCTGAGTGAGAAGGGCCTAACCAGGAGAAATTTGCACACGATTACAGCCACAACATATGTGTGACAACCAACTTTGATAGACTGGACTCTTCACAACAATGCAGGGTTATAAGTCAACTCCAAAAGTCTCATGATGGAGAGAGATATCTACATTCAGAGAAAGAACTAGAAAGAACAGAGTTTGTATGCAGATTGAAGCAAACCACCTGTTCTCTCTCTTTTGCTTTTTTGATTTTGTTACCTCTTTCCCATTGTTCATTCTATCAGATCCTTCTTTATAACCTGACTAATGTCTAATGTGAAAGTATTTGCAGTTCCTATACGCTATTGTATGCTGCCATGGAGGGGGAGAGGAGGGAGGGAGAGAAAAATTGAAACTCAAGGAATTGTGGAACTGAATCTTGTAAACTAAATGTAAACAAAGAAATTAATAAAGACCAAAAATTGCTTTTTACATGCAACTGAGAAATAAGATATACAAGCACTGGGGTATAAAAATCCATCTTGCCATACTAGAAAGTTGGTGGGGGCTGAGGAGGACATAAGAGAGAACAGATTGGGGGAAGAGGTATTCAGTAGGCTTGTTATTTTGGGGTGGGATAGGGGAAGGATGGGGGAAAATTTATACCTCAAAATATTGTGGAAATGAATGTTGAAAATTAAAAATAAACTGGAAATAAAAACAAACAAAAATAGAAGGAAAAAAAGCCCTGCAGCAAATTCTGCATGTAATTGTCTCCCTTGACCTTTCTATGGGAGTGTTTCAGTATTTTGAGCCTCCAAAAGTGGAGGGCCTAAGGAGGGCCATGTCCACCTGGGTTAGAAAAGGTAGAGCCAGTCAAACATTCCAAACTTATCAGTATTTGGATTAGGCCTATGAGTACTGGCTTTACTTTTATCATGAACAAGACAAGGAGAATCAATCTCACATGAAAAATGTAAAAAGATTATAATGGACATAAAGTACTTTGTAAACTGAGAAGCAAATAAACCAACAATTGCAAGGATTACGATTGCTTCAATGCTGGAAATGAAGGTGTGCCATTTGTGTTGTTGGGACGACTTCGATTGTTATGGGTCCTTCTCTCCCCCGACATTCACAGTTTGTGTTAATTCTGTCTTTTGATCATTAATTTATTTAGGGTCAGCTGCCAGGGGAAGGCAGATGATTTCCTACAAACAGGGCCATGAATAATCCCACCTCATTTTGTCTGGCTTCAAGTCACCATTTGCTTCCAGATTTTTAGAGCTGCAGCTATAAGGAATTCAATCTCTGCTTTGGAGAAGGTTCTTCTCAAGACCCCTCATCTTCCATTTGGCACCTCTGTATACCTACCCTCCCCACCCCACCCTTACTTTGATTTCTTGCTGTCTGTTTTTGGAACACTGCTTATTATTATGAATAATAAATGTTGATTCACAAACCAACTTCTTGAACACTTGGAAAGAGGGGTGCTCTAAATACAAGGGCCATTGATGAACCTGTGTAGCACATTCATCAAAAGTAAATATGCTTTAATCTGGGTCTGCTGAGAAAGATGATGGGAGCAGAAATTTCAGAATGGATGTGAGAATATGCCAGATGAGAGAGTCAGATAATGTCAGAATCAGAAGGGAGCTTGGAGATCATCTGGGCCAACTCCTCTCTGTCTCATGCAAGAATCCCAACTGTAGTGCTTTGGAAGCCTCTGCTTGGGCACCTCCAGAGGTCAGGAACCTGTTTGCACGGGCTCTCTGTTACTATTCTGACAACTGTCCCTTTGATCTGTTGTAGCAGGGAATCTTGTTCATGTGTGGGATGCACTAGAAGACCTCTGATGTCCTTTCATTTCTGGCTCCTGTGACTCCAGGATATATAAAGTAGCCCATTTGTGTGAAACTCATTGTCTGAAGAAAAGTTCTGATGTGAGGATGAGCTGCAAAGCCTCACAGGCTTTGGTTGGTTGACCATGAACATAAAAATTCTGGAATTTAAAGCCTTCATAACCCAGCTTCTTCCAGTCTTTCCAATCTTCATATTATATACTCTTCTCCAGTGACTCTGGACTGCCTACAGTAGGTCCTCAAAGCAGACCCTCTATTTTCTATCTCTGGACGTTTTTTGTTGGCTGTCTCCCATGCCCAGAATGCTTAATGCTTTCACTTTGGCCTCCAAGTTTGTGTTTTTTTTCTTCATTCAAGACTCGAGACAAATCTTAACTACTGAAGGAGATTCTTGGTGGTTCCTCCAGCTGCTAATACCCTCCCCTTTCAGATTTCCCTTTCTTCCACCCTGTACATATTGTGTATGTAGATATTTCTATAGCTTTCTCTCTATATATTTTTCCATATGTGTAACCTGGCCATATGTTTTCTCTAGGTTATGTACCTTTTCATGCACATCCTCTGTGTACACACTGTTTTTCCTCTGATGGTGCATGTACTTATAGGAAACTATGCCCAAGTTTTATGGGGGAAATATTATTTTATTGTTATTCTTCTTACTATGTAATTTCTTTGCTTTGCCAGTTTCTTTTCTTTGAATAAATTGCACTCTCTGGGTGATTATTAATGGTGAATACACAGGTGGGGACTTATAAGCTATTGTAAGAGATTTGTGCATACAAAGCTCCTGGTCTTTGGGACTCATGGGGTGGAGTGGGGGTGCTGATAGTTACTGCAATGACACTAAACTCAAATTTTCCTCCTTCAAATATCCATGCTGTGCTCTCCCTCCATTTGGTGGTACTTGAAACTAGTATAAACTGCAAAAGCCCATTTGAGGGGATCTGCGGTCAAAAAGACCTGAGTTCTAAACAAGTCTAAGATACCTTGGCCAAGTCACTTCACTTCTGTTTGCCTGAGTTTTCTCCTCTGTAAAATGAGGGTAATAACAGCATATGCTTCTCACAGTGGTTATGAGGATCAAATGAAATAATGCTTGTTAAGATCTTAGTACAGTTCCTGGTACATAGTAGGTGCTATATAAATGTGATCATCACCATCATCATCATCGTCGTCATCATTGTCATGGTCATTTGTAGTTCCTATTTTCAGGAGCTTCCCAGCAGAATTATTTGGGCCAGTGACACATAAAAAACCTTTTCTTTTGCATGTTTTAATTCCCAAAAGAAGGCCATGTAACATAAAACTAGAGACACCCTAGAACATGATAAAAGGGGGAAATACAAAGGCCAAACACCGATTCTTGAAGGAGCAAGGTATACAGAGAACTACCAGAGTTACCAGTGGAATGAGGGGATAGGAGAAAGATACAATCAGTATCTGGAGGGTGAAGAACACAATGTCAGATCACAGGCACTAGGGGGACAAGAAGGCCTCCAGAACCAGGAGACTTTGGGTGCCAGAACTAAAAGATAGTCTCACAAGAGGCTACCCCTAGGATCTTGTGCATCATTACATGGCATTCGGTCCTCTCCTCCTCTCCCTGCTCTACCTCTCAGGGCAACCTCAGGATGCTGGGGAAGACCAGGTGTTTGGTGGAGAGGAAATTTTACCTAATTGGATTTCTACCTTTGGTGTAGCAGAGAGAGAGGCACCAATCATGATGGTTGCATGGGAGATGGAATTTTCTAACAAGGAAGTTGATAGGCTAGAAGTGGGTGTAAGTCTAAAAGCTAAATAAATAAATAAGTCACAATAAATAATAAATGACATATTTATTAATAAATAAATAACTAGGTCATTAGGTCCCCCAAAATAGGGTTTTCCCTCTCCTAGTACATTACCTTCCAACATTTTTGTTAAATTTTAGTTTCATTGATACCTTTTGTTTCTTATATCACTTATATTTACCAGTGTAACTCTGCTCTCAGAGAACAATCCTTTGTAAAAAAGAATGAAAATGAGAGAAAAGAATAGTTCACCCAAATTCAAGAACATGTAACAAAGCTTGACATTATATAAAATGTTCTTTCTCAGTGGGTCCCCCTACCTGTGTAAAGGAGATAATGTTGTTTTATATCTCTTCATTGGGATCTAAAATTATCCATTATAAAACTTCAGCACTTAATTTCAATCATTTTGGGTTTTTATTATGCTTTCTATTTCTCATATATTAGTCATTATGCATTGTGTTTTCTTGGTTCTGCTTACTCCAGTTTGTATCAGTTAATATATCTTCCCACATTTCTCTGGCTGCATCACACAAATCATTTCTTATAGCATGGTCACAGTTCATCAAATTCATGTACCACAACTTGTTTAGATAATTCTATAATCAATGGGCAGTTATTCTGTTTCCAGTTCTTTTTTAATACAAAAATGTGTCTTTAAAATTTTATTTATGTGGGCTCTTGATTTATTTCAACACTCAAAACATCTTTTACATGCTCTTCCCAAATCATTTCTTCTCAAATCTAAACAAATACATTCTAGCCAACTGATTTCCATATGAAATGACTTCAAGTCTTTTGCCTACCCTGATTGTCCTTCTCTGAAAATGTTGTCATTTTCTTTCTGAAGTGTAGTGCCAAGAACTGGTTGGGGGTCAATGGGGAGAGGGATCCTTTAGATAAAATCTGGCTAGTGTGGAGCACACTTAATCTATTATGGTCCAATTGTGTTTGGTCTCTAGGTCCTGATTGCTTAGCACCTGATAGTGCCTTATTAAGCCAGCTGCTTAATAAGATTGTTGGTTAATTAATTTGGATAAATCAGGATACTAGGGAAATTTGTTGTGCAGTGGATAGAACACCAGACCTGGAGTCAGGAAGGTCTGAGTTCAAATCAGATACTTAGTAGCTGTATATTCCTGGGCAAGGCACTTAACCCTGTTTGCCTCAGTTTCCTTATCTATAAAATGAGCTGAAGAGTGATATGGCAAACTATTCCAGTATTTCTGCCAAGAAAATTCCAAATGGGGTCATGAAGAGTTAGACATGATTGAAAAATGACTCAACAAAAGCAAAAGGGAAGTTTATTATTAGAAAAGGCTGAGGCAGTTAGCTCCCTTAATGTTTTCCTTCCCTTTTAGTCTCAATTCTACTCTGTCCCTTTAACTACTCTTGTGACTCCTTCTCCTTTGATATTTCCTCCCTTCTAATTCTTGGAGAATTTGTATATTGCCCCTTTGTCTTCATTTATGCTCATTAGATAGATCCAGTACCTTTCATTTTTCCTCATCAAATAGCTGTAGCAGTCCTACTCCTCCCACTCAAGTCTCCCCTTCTCAGATGTTGCTTTCATAGACTCAGAGAACCTGTAAGGTCAACTGTCTTGCCTTCTGCTCATGTCTGGGGATGGGAGGTAAAGAGACTTTGAAGTTCAGAATAGTCTGCATGGAGACAAGACTGTTCACACTAGAGAAGATTGATCTGAGGATGTAGTAACCAGCCTAGGAACAAGCTTTGATTCCTCCTTCTCCTTCCCCTTCCTGACCCAGCAGTGTCCAAATGATCACCAACTTGCATGATCCCTCCTTGGTCTATATAGGGGTGTTTAGACAAGGTTTCTGCATAGGAAAGGAACCACACTTGCTTTTTGCTAGTGGGGAAATGAATTCCCTTTGTTCACTCCATGCTCCAGCCAAACTGACCTTCCTCATGTTCCTCACACTTGGTACTTCATGTCTCATTTGTGTGACTTTGCATTACCTGTGTCTCATGACTGACATGGACTCCCTTGTAGCCTCCACTTTTTTATAGTTGCTAGTTTCCTTTAAATTATATTTTTAGCAAAGCATTTGGTGTTAAGTGACTTGACCAGAGTGATACAGCTAGGAAATGTCAAGTGTCTGAGGCCAGATTTGAACTCAGGTCCTTCTGACTCCAGGGCCGGTGCTCTACCCATTGAGCCACTAGCTGCCCTTCTTCATTTAAATTCAATACAAATACCACCTACATGACACAATTTGTTATCCTTTCCACTGTGTGTCTCCCCCCTCCAAATGGTCATATTTATTTTGTATATATTTTGTTCATATGTATATACAATACATTTATAGAATATATATTATACATATGTGTATACATACACACACAAACTCACACAGGCACAGAGATTTAGAGTGAGAGATGGAGAAAGAAAGAGCCAAGGAGTCAGAGTTGGAATATGACCATGAACTTCAATATTCTTGTTCTTTAATTCATATTATTTAATAGACTATAATGTAATTGAGGGCAGGAATTTTTTAATCTTTGAATTTGCATCCTTAATGTCTTGCATAATGTTTAGAACATACTAGGTGACTTAAAATATATATATATATATATGTATATATATATATATATATATATATATATATATATATATATATATATATATATATATATAGTTGATTGACTGATTCCATTGCTGAACTTTCTTCAAGCAGCATACTCTGAAAATGCTAGATTCTACCTTGGACAGCAACTTGTGAAAGATATGTTGACTTACAACTACAGATTCTTCCCTATTGCTGTCAGAATCTTCTGTTAGGAGAGGTTTTAAAGATTGTACAATCTAGACTTATAGAATTTTAGACCCAGAAGGGACAATGTTAGACAGAAACAAGAGGCTGTGTTCACTTAAATTGATGTTGTGTCCATGAGAAAATCTTTGTTGAATATCCTTCCTTTGCTATAGCTAAATTTCCTTTTGTTAACTGCAAAACAAAATGCACACATGCATGGGCATGCACACACATACACACAGAGATTGCTTTATCAGGAAGATATCTTAACATTTCAAATCTCAGAATAGGGAGGGACCTTACAACAGAGAATGTCAGAACTAGAAGGGGCTTGAGAACCAGAATGTCAGAATTGAAATGAATTTTTGAGCATAGGATGTCAGAACTGAGAATGATAGAACACAAAATGAAGGAGCTGAGAGGGGCCTCAGAATCCTGAATGACAAACTGAGGAAAGGCATCAGAATACAGATCATCAGAGCTGAGAAGGAACTTAGAGCATGTAAAGAAAAGGTGGGAAGGACTCTAGAACAGGAAATATCCAAGCTTAGAGGGGCCTTAGAATATAGATTTTTGGAACTACACAACTTTATAGAATGTCAGAACTGGATGGAATATTAGGCCAAATAAAATGCTAACTGGGAAGGCACATTTGAAATACAATGTCAGAACTAGGAGGGAATTTAGAATGCGTAATGCCAGAGCTTGCTAAGGACCTTAGAACTTGGAATATTGGAGGTAGAGGGAAATTGAATCATAGAAGCTTAAAACATAGAATAAGGGCTTTTAACCTCTTTCTGTGGCATGGATTCTCCTTTGTCAGTGTGGTGAGGTCTATGAGCCCCTTCTTAGATTAATATTTTTTAAAAGTTTTGTATATATATATATATATATATATATATATATATATATACACCCCATATATATATACATATATATGCATATGTATGTATACACACATATACATATATAATAATTAATTTATGGTTTTCAACATTCACTTCCATAAGATTCTGAGCTTTTAATTTTCTTCCCCATCCTCTCCTCCCCACTCCCCAAGATGGTGTGTGATCTGATACAGGCTCTACTTAGATTAATGTATTGAAATACATAAAAATATACATATACAGGCAAGATAACCAATTACATTGATGTGCAGTTATCAAAGCAAGTTCATGGACCCCAGTATAATAATATCTAGCATAGACTGTTCTAAATATCTTTAAGAAACCTTAAAGATCATCTAGTCCAACCATTTTTATTTTCAATATAAGGAAACTAAGTCCCAAATAGAAGTGACTTGAGCTGGGTCACACAGCTTGTGTGGAAAGTGAATTGTCCTCCAACTGTAATGTAGAACACCTGAATCACACTATCATACATCTCTCTGTGTCCATGCTGGAAGACTGGTGACTTCCAATCTCCTTTGGCTACTTCAGTTGCTAAACATAGCCCAATGTAGAGTGAATTCCACTCTATAAGGAAGAGTATTAGAGACAGGTTAGTTGTTGCATCTATTAAATGTTCTGTGGAATCTCAGCCTTGCTACAGAAACCAAATCTCCCACCATGCCCTTTTATAAGGTACCAGAATAGCATGGATGTCAATAGTCCTGCCCTTTCCACAACCTCATCTTGTGAAATGACAACCTCAGAATCTATTATAGGCTACTTTATGCCCTTTCTGTGATTCATTCTTATTCTTCTTCTGTAGAGTATGGGGTTATTTTCTTCTCCAAAATGTGGGAAAAGTATTTTTTTTTTGCCACATTGGCTAACACATTGTTAATCCCTTTACTATCTCTACTCTCACTGTTATTTTTGTGTCTTCATAATTTAATGATACTTGATCATTTTCTCCTCTTCCTGATGCAACTTGGATAACCATTCAATTCTTGTCCTCAGAGGTTTTTACCATTCTCAGTCAATGAGGTGCTATAGGAGAGTAGAAAGAGCAGTGGGATAGGAAGCAGGAACCCTCAGTTCTATCTTTGGTTCTGACCTCTAAACTGCTTTGACCTCAGTTTCATTTTTTGGTAAAATGAGAATAGTTGTACTTGTTTCATCTACTTAAAAGGATTATTGTGGAGATCAAATAACATCTCAGAAATTTTTAGCTAAAAGGATCATTTGATCTACTGCTTCGCAGTTTACAGGGAAGGAAACTGAGGCAGAGTAGACAAATGACTTTGCCTAAAGTCACTCACAGCTATTGAGTGACAGAGCTAAAACTATGACACAGGTCTAGCTGCCATGCTCTTTCCATTAAAATTCTGAAAAGTCAAATGTATGACAGGAATGAGTTTACTGTTACTACCATATAGTTTTCCCTTCTACATCACAGGGCTTAGGGATGGGGAGTACTGTGATCTGGAAAATTAATGTAAGATTTTTTGGCCCTCTTTTTGTACCATAGAAAATGTCTGAATTTTTTTCTTGTTCTTTTATGGGATTTTTACATTACTTTAATTTGGGTTGATATTATACAATACTATACATTTATCTTTATGCATTTCTGAGTTTCTAAACATTTTCTGTGTTGTCTGCTAGCCTTCATATGTAATATGTGGCTTCTACAAAACTTCCCCAGAATTCCCATTTAATTTCTTATGCCAACCCCTGTCATATATTGAAACTTCAATGGGGAAAGTCTTGATCTAGAAGTACTATACTTCCAGATCAAGTAAGGATTTTATTGGGGTAGTTATATAACCTCAACTGGGCTTTGACTGTTGCTTGGCCATTCTTCTATGATGCCTTATGGACTCTTGATCTCACTTGCACAGAAATTCTTCTCATTTCTTTTTTCATTTCTGCTGTGATCATCAAATATATCCTCTGTTCTCCATGTGCCCCTAAAACACTAAGCAAATAATTTGACCTCTTACTTCACTGAGAAGACAGGGTTATCAAAACATTTTCACATGTGTAACCAAAGGAACTAGCTTGCATTTATTTGCATTAATTCTCTGCTTGTTTACATTTGGACAAATCAAATGAGATAATAAATAGACATTATTTTGCTAGCCTCTAAATACTATATAAATATTAGTCATTTTTGGTGGCAAATATATAAAATGTTAGACTTGGACTGAGGACAGGAATAAATAAACTTTGTGTTTCATGACCCCCCCCCCCTTTGGCAGCCTGGTAAAATCCATGGGACCCTTCTCACAATCATATTTTTAAATGCATAAAATGTACAGAAAAAAACCCAATTCTATTGAAAAAGTTACCTAATATTGAACACAAACACATATTCATGGACCCCAGGTTAAGGACCTTTAGTCAAAAAGACATGAGCTTAAATCCTGCCTTATACTATTATTAACTATGTGACCCTAGACAAGTCACTTAATCCCTGTTTGTATCAGGTCCCTCAATTATAAAATGGGGATACAAATAGTACTCACCTCATAGAGTTGTTGTGAGGATCAAATGAAATAATATTTGTAAAGTGATTAAGCACAGTGCCTGACATGCCATTCATAGATTCCAAAAGTGGGCAATACCATCCCCTGGGGGCACTGGAATGATTTAGGGGGGACAGTAGTATCCTCAGGTGCAATTAGGGGGCATTGGATAAAAATAAGGGGGTGGTAGAAGTATAAGGAAAGAAGAGAGGATGAGAAAAATCTTTTTTTTAAAGTTTGTACATATTTCATCTGTTGTGTGACAGAGTTAAAGTCATAGTGATTACATTATTTTCCAAATAAACACACAAAATGCAAGTTATAACAATTTAGTCTTCAAGTCTACCTACAGGTCTTAACAAGTCAGTGTTGGCAGGTGTAATGGAAATGCAAATTTAAAGATCTTCCCTGCTTCTAAGCCCTTTGATAGGCTTAAGAGACTGAGAACCTTCCTTGATTTGAAAATATACTCTGCCCCCTAATAGGCTGAATGTGGTCACATAGTGTCTGTGGCAGGAGGCTTGGTTTTCAGGAATGCCCACACCTTGATGCTGTGCAATTGGGCAGTGGGTCAAGAGGGTGGTTACATTCTCTGACCCAGGAGAAGGCTATATAATCCCTGATTTGAGGCTTTGCTTTGGGGCTCACCTTGAGAAGTGTTGTGTGATTTGAACAGATGAGACTCTGGGCAGCCATTGAGAGCCTCCTGGCTTTGAAAACCCAGATGTTGATGCTTCCCTCTCTGGTAACTGTGATTTGATATGGATGTAATGGTTGGACAGTTTGGAAGCCTGTCTGCTCGATCTGTTTCTCTGTCTTGTAACTTCTGTCTGTATACTCTGAAGTTCGGGGTTCTGACCTTTTTCTCCTGAATTAGGTAAATGATATATGTTTAATTAAAGTAAGCTTGTTAACCCATTTTGAGTTGCTTTCCTTTAGAAAAGTAGATCTAAGAACTTGTGTTGGCAGCCACCCTGGGGATGCTGCAGTGCTTGCTGCTACAGCAGGTGAGTGTGTCATGCATTGTCAGGAAGTCCAGCATGCATTAGCAGGGATATGTGTAATAACATGTTTCCAATATGATACTATCCAGTTACATGATGCAATATTGCATCATCAAGATTTCAATGCATGGAAAAACTCACGAATTTGCAATAAATTATTAAATTTAAGATGTGTCATTTAAAAATGTTACATATTTTTGAAATGATGCAATTATTAAAAAAAAACCAACCATTAAAGGGTTAAAGAAAATAGTCCAAGAGGGAATGGAGTAATTTCCTTTTTATTTTTGAGAAGGTGACAGTAAATCAAATAAGTTTGGGAACCTCTGCTTATAAATAAGTGCTGGATAAATACTTTCTTCCTAGTTGACTTTGAAGGATATGTAGGACTCAGAACCAGAGAGAAAGGGAAGCTAGGAACTATATGAACACAATTACAAAACACTTTTCCCACAAAGTCAGGTCTAAATAATTGGAAAAATATCAGTTGCTCATGAGTAGATCAAGCTAATATATTAAAAATGACAATTCTACATAAATTAAATTACTTACTCAGTGCCATACCAATCAAACTACCAACAATTATTTTATGGAGTTAGAAAAAACAATGACAAAATTCATCTGGAAGAACAAAAGGTCTAGAATATCAAGGGAATTAATGAAAAGTATGGCAAGTGAAGGTGGCCTAGTTATACCAGATCTTAAATTATATTATTATAAACCAGCAATCATCACAATTACTTGGTACTGGCTAAGAAATAGGATGGTGGATCAGTGGAATAGATTAGGTATACAAGACACAACAATGATTATAGTAATCTATTTCATAAACCCAAAAGACTCCGGCTTCTGGGAGAAGAACTCACTACTTAACAAAAACTGCTGAGGAAACTGGAAAATATTATGGCAAACGCTAAGCATAGACCAATATCTTATACCCTATACCAAGATAAAGTCAAAAAGGATACATGATCTAAATCATATAAGGACTGATACTATAGGCAAATGAAGAGAGCAATGGATAACAAGGAATAACCTGTCAGATATATGGAGAACAAAGAAGAGATAGAGAACATTATGAAGTGCAAAATGGATGATTTTGATTACATTAAATTGAAAAGATTTTGTGCAAACAAAGCCAATGCAACCAAAATTATAAGGGAAGTAGAAAGTTGAGAAACTTTTTACAACCAGTATCTCTGATAAAGGCCTCATTTTTAAAATATATAGAGAACTGTGTTAAATTTATAAGAATACAAATCATTCCTCAATTGATAAATGACCAAAGGATATGAACAGACAGTTTTCAGAGGAAGAATTTGAAACTAACTATAGTAATATGAAAAAATGTTCTAAATCACTATTGGTTAGATAAATGCAAATCAAAATAACTCAATCAAAACATCACACCTATCAGATTGGCTCACGTGACAAACCAGGAAAATGATAAATGTGGGGTAATTGGAACACTAATGCTTTGTTGGTAGAGCTGTGAACTGATCCAACCATTCTAGAGAGCAATTTGGAACTATGCCCAAAGGCCTATAAAACTGCATGCATGGGGGCAGAGCCAAGATAGCGGAGTAGAAACAGTGTGTCCAAGCTACTCTCCCCTCAGATCACCTCCAAACTATGTAAAAGGGGACTCTGAACAACTTCTGGAGCCCCAGCACCCACAAAATGATACAGAGAAGCTAACCACCCGCTGACGACAGCCCAGCAGCCCTGCAGGAAGGACCAGAACAGTGCTCTGGGAGCCGGCAGTGCAGTGCGCAGTGCGGGGAGCCAAGAACGGGTCCGCCTGAGTTGCGGTTTTAGTCCCAGAGCGGCCGGGCCAGCAGCTGGCTGGAGGGACCCCAGAACACCAGCAGCTGTGGTGATTCCAGAGTTATCAACATAGGACATGCCTAGGACAAAGTGAAAGGTTAGTGCCCTATGGATTTTAGGACCAGTGTTTGGGGAACGCATCAGCTTCCTCCCCTGGGGGCTAGAAGCCGCTGAGGAGACACGCCATTTTGTAGTTTTCAGTGGCAGCTCCAGCTCCTGGCATGCGAACTGTAGGGAGATCCAGTGATCAGTCTTGGGAGGTAATCACTCTTGCTTTAACCTCCCTGGATCTGGATTGTGCTCTGGGGTGGAGGTCGTGGGTGGGTTTCCAGCTTGCCAGAAATGGAAGTTGTCCCCCCACACATTTGGGATGAAAATTCCCCTGTCTGGTAGAGCCATACCGTGGCAACAAGCCCAAAAGTCAAGTAATTAAGTGGCAACATGCCAAGGCAAAGGAAACACATTAAACAGAAAAATGCAACCTTAGACTCCTACTTTGGGGGCAAAGAGGATCAAAGCATAGAACAGGAGGAGGATTGTGAGGTCAGAAATGCTGCTCCAAAAGCCCCAAAGGAAAACATGAGTGGGTTACAGGCCATAGAGGACCTTAAGAAGGACTTTAAAAATCAAATAAGAAAAGTGGAGGAAAAATTGGGAAGAGAAATGAGAAGGATGCAGGAAAAGTATGAAATGAGGGTCAACAGCCTGACTGAGGAAAACAACACCTTAAAAATAGACTAACTCAAATGGCAAAGGAGGCCCAAAAGGGCAATGAGGAGAAGCATGGCTTAAAAAGTGGAATTTGCCAGATGGAAAAAGAATCTCAAAAGTTCACTGAGGAGATTCTTTCCTTCAGAGTTAGACTGGAGCAAATGGAAGCTAGTGACTTTATGAGAAATCAAGATGCTGTTAAGCAGATCCAAACAAATGAAAGATTAGAAGGCAATGTGAAATATCTCATGGGAAAAACCACTGACCTGGAGAATAGATCCAGAAGAGACAATTTAAAAATTATTGGACTACCTGAAAGCCATGATCAAGGAAAGAACCTAGAAATCACCCTTCAAAAAATTCTCAAGGAAAACTGCCCTGATGTTTTAGATCCAGAGGGCAAAATAGAGGTTGAAAGAATCCACCGATCACCTCCTGAAAAAGATCCCAAAAAGAAAACTCCCAGAAATATTATGGCCAGGTTTCAGAATCCCCAGATCAAGGAGAAAATACTTCAAGCAGCCAGGAAGAAACAATTTCAATATTGTGGAAACACAATCAGAATAGCCCAGGACCTGGCAGCTTCTACACTGAGGATTGAAGGGCATGGAATATGATATTCCAGAGGACAAAAGAACTGGGAATGAACCCAAGGGTCACCTACCCAGCAAAACTGAGTATTTTGTTTCAGGGGAAAATATGGTCATTCAGTGGAATAGAGGACTTTCAAGCATTCTTGAGGAAAAAACCAGAGTTGAATAGAAAATTTGACATCCAGGCGCAAGAAGTAAGAGATGACTGAGAAGGTAATCAGGGAAAAGAAATCAAAAGGAACTTATCAAAGTTGAACTATTTACATTCCTATATGGAAAAGCAATATCTGTGACTGATGATATCTTTCTCACTATGAAAATAATGGAAGAAGGGGTGTGGTCATACGAATACATATGTGAATGTGTGTGTATATGGCTACAGTTATATATGGATAGAGGGCATAGGTTGATTTTGTTGGGAAGGGAGAGTACTCAAGGGATGAAATTATGAGGTGAGAGAGGAAAGTGGCAAGAGGAGATGGGGAGAGACATGGTAGGGTAAACTATCTCATGTAGGGAAGTGGGTGCAAAGGAGGGGGAGAATAAGGAAGGCTAAAAAGGCAAAACCACATTCACATTGAATTTGGTTCAGGGAGAAAATGACATGCATACTAAATGGGATATCTCAACCTGCAGCAGGATAAGGGGAAGGGGGATGAGAGGAGGGATGATGGATGGGAGGGCATCCTTGGGGGGAGGGGAGGTTGGAAGTACCCACTATAGAAGAGGGACAGGATTATGTAGGGAATGGACCAGGTGGGGGTGGGATGAGTGGGAGGGAATTATAAGCAGCCTTGTACAATATATCTGCTATGATAATGTTTTGCATAGCTAGACATGTACAACATATACTGAATTACTTATCTCCCAAGAGGGAATGGGTGACAAGGGAGGAAGGAAATGGATCTGAAATTCGAGGTCTTAACATTAAATGTTTCAAATATATATATAAATACTATTATTAATACACTTTTGCTCATAATTGGGAGATAAGATGTGCAGGCATTGGGACACAAAGATTCACCTTCCTCTAATGGAAAAGTCGATGGGGGTATGGGAGAAAGTATGGGAGAGAGCAGATTGGAGGAAGCGATATCTTGTGGGACTGCTATTCTGGGAGGTTGGGTAGGGGAATAATGGGGGGAAAATGATTGTAACTCAAAATCTGGCGGAAATGAATGATGTAAAACAGAAGTTAATAAAGTATTTGTTTAATAATCCCCAGATCAAGGAGAGGATACTACAAGCATCCAGGAAGAAACAATTTCAATATTGTGGAAACACAATCAGAATGGCACAGGACCTGGCAGCTTCTACACTGAGGGATAGAAGGGCATGGAATATGAGATTCCAGAGGGCAAAAGAGCTGGGACTAAACCCAAGGGTCACCTACCTAGCAAAACTGAGTATTTTATTTCAGGGGAAAATATGGTCATTCAGTGGAATAGAGGTCTTTGAACCATTCTTGAGGAAAAAACCAGAGTTGAATAGAAAATTTGACATCCAGACACAAGAAGCAAGAGATGCCTGAGAAGGTAATCAGGGAAAAGAAATCAAAAGGAACTTATCGAAGTTGAACTATTTACATTCCTGCATGGAAATATGTGTATGGTCATATGATTACATATGTGAATGTGTGTATATATGTTTACAGTTATATATAGATAGAGGGCATAGGTTGAATTTGTTGGGAAGGGAGGATACTCAAGGGGTGAAATTATGAGGTGAGAGAGGAAAGTGGCAAGAGGAGATGGGGAGAGACAGGGTAGGGTAAACTATCTCATGTAGAAGAAACAAGGGGAAGTGGCTGCAAGGGAGGGGAAGAATAGGAAGGCAAAAAGGCAAAACCACATTCTCATTTAATTTGGTTCAGGGAGAGAGTGACATACATACTAAATGGGATATCTCAACTTGCAGCAGAATAGGGGGAAGGGGGATGGGAGGAGGGATGATGGATGGGAGGGCATCCTTGGGGGGAGGGGAGGTTGGAATTACCCATTATAGAAGAGGGACAGGATCAAGTAGGGAATGGACCAGGTGGGGGGTGGGATGTGTGGGAGGGGATTATAAGCAGCCTTGTACAATATATCTACTATGGTAATGTTTTGCATAGCTAGACATGTACAACATATACTGAATTACTTATCTTCCCAGAGGGAATGGGTGACAAGGGAGGAAGGGAATGGATTTGAAATTTGAGGTTTTAAAATTAAATGTTTCAAATATATGTAAATATTATTATTAATACTCTTTTGCTTGTAATTGGGAGATAAGATGTGCAGGCATTGGGACACAGAGATTCACCTTCCTCTAATGGAAAAGTTGAAGGGGGTATGGGAGAAGATATGGGAGAGAGCAGATTGGAGGAAGCGCTGTCTTGTGGGACTGCTATTCTGGGAGGGTGGGTAGGGGAAAAACAGGGGGGGAAATAATTGTAACTCAAAATGTGCTGGAAATAAATGATGTATAACAGAAGTTAATAAAGCATTTGTTTAAAAAAAAACTGCATGCATACCCTTTAACCTAGCAATGCCAATTCTAGGTCTATATCCTAAAGAGATCATACAAATGGGAAAAGCACCCACATATACAAAATATTTATAGAAGATCTTTTTTGTCGTGGCAAAGAATTGGAAATTGAAGGGATGCCCATCGGTTCGGGAATGGCTGAACAAGTTGTGGTAGATGAATGTAATGGAACATTCTTGTGCTATAAGAAATGATGAGCAGGCAGACTTCAGAAAAACCTTGAAAGATGTATATGAACTAATTCTGAGTGAAATGAGCAGAATCAGAAGAACAGTGTAAACAGTAACAGCCACATTGTGCAATGACTGATCCTGATAGATTTAGCTCTTCTTAGTAATGCAAAGATCTAAGATAACTCCAAAAGGCTAATGATGGAAAATGCCATCCATAACCATAAAGAACACTATGGCATCTGAATGCAGATAGAAGCATACTATTTACTCTCCTTTTCTTTTATTGTCTTGTTTTATTTCTTCTTTCTAATGGTTCCTCCCTTCAGTTCTAATTTTTCTTTACATCATAGCTAATGTGATAATGTGTTTAATATGAGTCTATAAGTAGAGCCTGTATCAACTTGTATGCCATCTTGGCGAGGGGGTAGGAGAAGTTGGGAGAGAAAATTCAAAACTCAAAATATTATAAAAGTAAATGTTGAAAGCTAAAATATATAAATTAATTATGTATTTTTAAAAAGAGAGAAGGAAAGAGGTTATTTCAGGCAGAAGCACATCCTGAATAAAAGGATGGTGGCTGGAAAGATTGTCCTGTGTTCAGAGGTCTCTGAGTAGATCAGTTGGAATGGTGAAGAAGCTTTATATAGTTGCAGCTGAGTTCTCAAAACAGAATCACCAGCAAGGGCTATAATAATTACTCATCAGTTTTCCACTCTGACTTCTTTTAGCCCAGGGCAGGGTGCAGAGTAATGGGAAGGGAGACTAAATTAAGCACCCCTTCAAAAACAGAAGAAGACAGCAATAGCCATTATCACAGGCTTTTGGATTGTGAAATATCTCCACTTTCTCCTATGCCTTTCTTTCACTATTTCACAACACTTGTA
The DNA here is from genome assembly GCA_011680675.1 of Gymnobelideus leadbeateri. Taxonomy (NCBI): domain Eukaryota; kingdom Metazoa; phylum Chordata; class Mammalia; order Diprotodontia; family Petauridae; genus Gymnobelideus; species Gymnobelideus leadbeateri. The sequence continues at coordinate 381,907 of WOXC01005965.1, read as the reverse complement.
TGAGGAATGTGGAGATTTATCAGACAGTCAAACTCTTGAGTTATGATCTCTCTGCTGCAGCTGCAGAGCCCCAATAGATCACCAAGCCCAGGCTATTTGAGTTTCCAGAAAGCTCTTTACCCTGGATGTATGGTAGGGAATATTTTTCCCAACAAGCCACTTCATGAATTCTTTTTTTACTGTCCCATGACTTGGAGACATTTCTTCCTCACCACCCCCATTATTAGCAGGAATCTATACAGTCTTTGGGGGAATGTACAGACATGGTTTAGAGTGGACGTCTATGTTATCTAGATAAACAGTTTGGCCAGGTACATGGTATGACTGTGACAGAACAGACAGGGCTCTCCAGAATACAAATATTGGCCTATATTTGGATTTGTTTCCTCAGTGGGAATTTCACATTATTCATTCTTTGAGTTAAGAAGTGAAGACTTTGGGGTTTTGTCAGTTAGCTTGAGTTAATAAATAGCTAGGTGATTTAATGGATATTGTGGCAGGCTTGGAATCCTGCACATCTGAGTTTACACCTTATCTTCTACAAATACCATCTGTGTGAATCTAGGCAAATCACTTACCATCTTTCCTTTTGGTTGTAAAGCCAATTTGGTTAGATAGTCAAAGTTCCAGGAAAATAAACATATACTCGCCCCTTTGGGGCTGTATGCCATTTCTGGTCAAGGACTATCATTCCTATATTTTAAGTCTCAGTTTCCTCCCCTATAAAATGAGGAGGTTGGAGTTAATGGCTTTAAAAATTCCTTCCAGCTCCAAATATAGCCTGTGACTCTTATTCAAGAAAAATAATGCAGCTTAAGGGGAGGTAAGAAGCCCCTGTTACCAGTTATTCATGCATTATATATTAAGAGCATTGCAGCAGTTAGGTGGGGCGATGGATAGAGTGCTAGACCTCGAGTCAGAAGACTCATCTTACTGAGTTCAAGTATAGTCTTAGGCACTTACTAACGGTGTGACCCCTGGCAAGTCTCTTAACCCTGTTTGTCTCAGTTTTCTCAACTGTAAAATGAAGTGGAGAAGGAAAGGGCAAACTCCTACAGGATCTTTGCCAAGAAAACCCCAAATGGGGTTACAAAGAGGTGGACATGATTGAAACAACCCAACAAAAACCAATTTACCAATCTAAAGACTCCAACAAATACTTTTTTATTCCTTCCCAACCTCAGTTCAGCTCAGCACAAGAGGTCTAGGAGGAAAAGAGGCAAGAGCAGGTCATCTGACAGGGTTGAGGGAGCAGCATTCAGCTGTTAACAGGGCATGACTGTATTGATATAAACTGACCAGTTATTTTAAAAGGGGGCAGTATCCTGTAACACATCCTCCACTGCTAACAACCATTGGATCAGAAATGGGAAAGCAGAGAATGGATTATTTTGGGGTTTTTCCCACGGGGAAAAATGAGAAGCAAGCTAAAGAGACTCTAGATGGTGGGAAATAGGACTAATAGAGAGAAGGGGCAGAAAACCTGATTTCTGACACAATCTATGGAGCTCTATCTAAGCATAACAATTGGTTCTATCCAAAAATAAGAATGAGCTGACCCATCAAAATTACATCTTTCTCCTCCCCCACCCTTCATCACTACAAGTATTTACTGAAATGTTGGTTTTCCATTTGATAAAACATAGTAGGGATTCCTCATAGGGAGGGAGTAATGGTGGTGAACAAAGTGGAGTATAAGATCTTTCCTTCCAACTCTTCAATTTTGTGGGAATATTCCTTTCATCTCTAAAATGTTCTAATTTTATAATCTTACAATTGGGAAAACTTGAGATGAGGGGAAAAATATTAGAACTCATATAATCTACCATTTTCATTTATAAGAGAGGGAAACTGAGGCATAGGGCAGCTATATGTTCCTATATCAGATTAGCTGGTTTTACTAATTACTATTAGTTAGGAGAGCAGATCCTACAGGTCTTGGTTCTCTTTTTTTTGTGATGTTAGGTTGTTTCCTCTACTATTTCAGAATCTCATAGATGAAGGGACTTTAGTGGTCATCTAATTCATTCATTTTATAGTTGGAAACTGAAGTTTAGAGACAGAAAGTGACCTGCCTAGTGTTACCCAACTAAGAAGTGTCTGAAGCAAAATTTGAAACCGTACCTTTCCAGATCCAAGGGTAGTAATGCAAGTACTCCACTGGGCTGCTTCAAGTGACTTTGTACTAATTATCTCCTAATTAATCTCCTATTTTACATAATTTATATTCATTATTCTTGTCATTCCCTTAAATATTATGAGTTCCTCAAGAGTGGTCACTACTTTTATAGCCTTCACAAGGCTGACCACACTGTGAAAGAGATAGGATAAGGCATGTGTGATCCCTGGGTAAGATTAGGCAACCAACAACAGGTGTTTGCATTTATTGGAAGCCCCAATGAGGTGTTATTGTAACCCATAAACTATTTGACCTCTCTGAACTTCAGTTGTTCATCTATGAAATGAGGGTTATATCAGGTGAATTCTCTAGTTACTATGTCATGACAAATATTTTAATATCATAGTAAATGTTATTAAATATGTAAATATAAATCCACACTTTACCAATGAAGAAACTGAGCTTCATATAGTCACAACAACTTACCCATGGCCACCTAGCTATTTCATTTTAGAACTAGGATTCAAACCCAAGGCATTCTGATTCCAGCATTCTTTCCACTATACATTAGAGTCAATTGATAAAGAATAACTTACTATTTTTACTTAGAATATTGAAGTTTTCTCAGCATAAATGCTGGAGAAATAAAGATGAAAAATAGTCATTTGGGGAAATAATGTTATCTGGCATCAAACATTACAAGGTGAAAATTTACTTGTCAACCTCATTTAGGCATATGGGATGTACAAAAATTAATTTTAATACAAAGTAGTGGGAGCCATCCAATGTGCATGGCTGATGTCAGCAGCAAATTCATTATCCCCAAAGTTTTCTAATTTAGGTTGAGATAGGTGACTTTTCCTCCCATCTGGCTGGCTAAGAGGTAGCTGTTTTGGTTGAGAGCCTGTCTTTGAGTCAGGAAGCTTTGGGAATGAAGTCTGCATCTTCGCTTCCTGGTCTGTTCACCTCCACATTAGCTGTGTTGGTCCACTGAGAATGACTCCACCTTGAGGCTGATAATTGATTAGTCCTTGGAAACAATCAACATCTCATCAGAAATGGCAGCCATGATGCACACTTCCTCCCAGCTTCCTCTGTAGTTAGTTCCTTTTTTCTTTCTTTCTTTTTTTTTTTTTTGGAGGGCAATTGGGGTTAAGTAACTTGCCCAAGGTCACACGGCTAGGTTTTTTTTTTTTTGTTTGTTTGTTTGTGTGTGCATTAAGTGTCTGAGGCCAGATCCAAACTCAAGTCCTTCTGACTCCAGGGCCGATGCTCTACTCACTACGCCACCTAGCTGCCCCCCTCTGTAGTTAGTTTCAATGGTAGGACTAAATCTCTGGTGTATCTTCTTTATTATCTAAACCTTGTGCATTTCTGTAAAAATACCTGAGGTCATGGCTTTTATTTATTATTTTTATGGCTCCTTTCTTGAATTTAGACCCCCAAATTCTTAGATACATATGCTACTGTTCTCTTTCTACATTTTGTTTTTCTTAGATTTATCTTCATAGCCACATAAGGGGAGTTTTCTGTCTTCTTTTTCAGTTGAGAGTAAATTTGATCCTATTTCAAGGCTCTAGGAAAATGAGGTAGTCTGACTTAGTAAATAGAGAGCCAGAAATACCTGAATTCAAGGTGGCTTCTGACACATATTGACACCTTTGCCAATGGACAAGTCACCTAACCACCCTGTGCCCACAGACAATTCTTTGGAGCTTTTTCCCCCTTGTGGTATGGTCTTTTTTCACACTCTAGTGACCCCTTATCAGAATGTTTTTAAATGCATATGATAAAATATACAAGATTCTAATGGAAACCAATTATTTTGAAATAGATATCAAAATATTAAATAAATAGGAAATTTCATGAAACCCAGGTTAACAACTCTAGGTAAAAGATTATCAGTTTCAGAGAAGGTGTCAACTTAGTTTTGTAAGTTCCTTATGCTAGTAAAATGACATATCTAGCCCTATTCCCATCTACCTTAGCAGATTGTGAAAGTAGTTTTTCTTCTTTCCTTTTCGTTTTAAAGCCAATTTGGTTGGATACTCAAAGTTCCAGGAAAATAAACATATACTTGGCCATTTAGGGCTCTATGTCATTTCTGGTCAAGGTCTATCATTCCTATATTTTAAGTCATGATTTGAAAAGCCAAATCTCATTTTTGTCCATCTACTTCTTAATTAGCTTTTCCATTCCAAATTGGTCTTCCCCTTCTGAAATACTTGTCTTTAACTGGCAGTAGAAAAATACTACCTGTGCCAGTAAAGTCTTCAGATTCTTATCCAAGACTTTCACAAAGGAACTTTTTAGATTCCTTCCTTCAGTATCATTTGTACCCAGTTGAATGACCATAAATGGAAACTGATCATTTGGGAATGTTGGGAGGTTCTCCAACATGTCCTGGATGTGAGATAGCATTCCTCTATTGTCATTATTGAGATAAATAGCAAGAAATCACCAATTGTTATCCCTCCTCTCTTCTCCCCTGGACTTCACAGGAAGTTTTGTCCTCTGATGGTCCTTGTGCACTTTCATCCTTATTCATTGGAGGGTGAGCAGATTCCACTTCCTCAGACTGTTCACCTCTGTCTTTTAGAAGAAGAGTATCTCATCTGTTTCTCAGCTTCCAGTCTTCATTATTCTTCTTTCTCTTCTCTATTTTACATTCTTTTCTTCAATATTTTTATAGTGGTCAAGATTCTTGATTTCTAAAAATCCTTTTCCTCATTGGTTTTTACCTTGAAGTCCTTTTTCCTGTTAAAAAAGTTACTAATGTATTCTCTTTGATATTCTCTGGGAATGGACAGATGTTCTTTAAATCCTTTATCTCCTTTTCTAGGAGTAAAAAAAGCCTGTGCTTTGAGCATAAATAATAGTACCTTGACTATTTTAGAAATACAAATATTACACATGAAGAAATTAATTCACCATGCTCTCCATATTTTAGTTAAGTGAGATCCCCTGGCCTTTTGGCATTCTGGTTATTTGCTGTGGCTTTCCATGTGTAATGACTCTGGTATCCTATGAAATCGTGATTGACTTGTAGAATTGTAAAACTATGGGTGGGGGTAGCACCTGAGGGTTCATCTAGCCCAAATCTCTTATTTTAAAGATGAAGAACATATGGAATAGAAGAGCTAGAATTCCTTGTCCAATAGGGTATCTGTTTGAGCAAGACTTTGGTGAGTGAAGATGGCACTGACTTTGTGATATTATTTGTATAAGGAACTGCTGTTGGGAAAACTCCCTTTACCAATGTAGTTTGATATGCACATTCAATAGACAATGTACATTGTTACACCTCCTGTGCAACTTTTTTTTTTTTTTTTGCTTTGTTTTTTTTGGAGGGGGAAAGGCTGGTCAATTGGAGTTAAGTGACTTGCCCAAGGTCACATAGCTAGTAAGTGTTATGTGTCTGAGGCCAATTTGAACTCAGGTCCTCCTGACCCCAGGGCTGGTGCTTTATTCACTGCATCACCTAGCAGCCCCTCCTTTGAAACTCATAATCTTAGAAAGTTGCCTGGGACCCTGAGACTTGGTACTCAAAACCAGGTTTTCCTAGTTCTGAGATGATCTCCATATCCACCAAGAAAACTACCTCTTTTTCCTGGAGTACAGATAAATAATGTAGACTCAAGATCCTGGCACAAAAGGGCAAATTTGACCTATGGGGCCACTGACATTTAATGTTAGGAAATCCATAACTGGAATATGACTAAAAGAAGATACCTTATCGAAAAGGAATATGTTAAGTAGTAATAAGTTAAAGGAAGAATAGCATTGTATAAAACGAAAATGTGTATATTTGGGGAAATCCAATAATCAGTGGAAAATTGGGAAAGAACATTTGAATGAAGATCAAAGGGGGTTAAAGTAGCATTCTTATGGTTTATACTACAGATCACCTGGACAGAGAGAATACATTGATGAGGCATTTGGGGAAAAAGGTCATAAACTTGACAGAAACATAACAGTAGGGGACTTTATTTACTGAATGTCTCCAGGATCACTCTTAGGCCAAAGTAAATTACTAACAATTTCTTACTGATTTGTTGATAGCTTTTTCTTTCAAAAGGTGGGGTAACTAACATGGGTACTTTTAAATCCAGATCTGATTTTTACTGATAGGAAGGAACTAGTGGTTGGGACAGAAAATAATGGTACTTTCAGAGGGAGGGCAGTAGGAGAGAAAAGCTGGGCTTATTTTGACATGCAGCCTAGATTTCAGAAGAGTAGACCTCAAGAAGGTCAATCAAAAGATAAGATAGATATCATACATTTCAATTCTGCAGGGGAAATTTAGTCCAAAGTTATGGAAATCTCTCAAAGAAAATATGTTGGAGGCACAAAAATGGAACAATTATTTTCAATAATATTTTCCCAATTTTATGTAAAAACAATTTTAAACTTCATTTAAAAAAATGAGTCCCAAATTCTCTCCTTCCTTTCTCCTTCCCCCCCTGCCTGAAATACTAAGCAATTTCATGTAGGTTGTACATGTGCAATCATGCAAAACATACTTTCATATTAATCATGTTGTAAAAGAAAACGGAGCAAAAACATGAAAAAAAGTAAAGTGAGAAATAATATGCTTTGATCTACATTCAGACTCCAGTTCTTTCTCTGGCAATGGCTATAAAAAATGGAACAACTCTGATGAGAAGGAACAAGGGAGGAGTTATGTAAAGAGAACAAGGCTGATATAGGAAACTCATTATCAATCATCTTAAATTTTAAAAGGTGTGTACAAAGTGTGAAAGGGTGAGCAGGTAATGGAAGAATAGGGACTAGACCTGTGAATTCCCTGATGACTGATAATGGCTTAACAGATCAGCTCACCTAGTTAAAGTGAGAATGTCCTAAGTGATCTTCAGCATAAGGTAGTCAGAGTCAGGGAAATCCCCTCTACCAAGGCTGACTGGGACTTTCTCTGCCCTTGAAAGTCTCAGAGAATTGCTTGGATCACTGAAAGGTTAAGGAAGTTCTCCAGAGCCATTAAGACAAGATTTATTAAAGGTGGAATTTAATTCTAGGATGAGTACTAAAGGATAATGTAATCCTGTCAGAATTGTTCCAGGATTCTCAAAGATTGTAATGAACAAAAGTTGGTGAAGAAATTTAAGGAAAACAAAGATTGAGTTAAAAACCGCTTGTGGGGGAAGAAGGGAGACCTCAGTTAAAGTGCCACCTAAATGCCCCAAATAAAGTGAAGTATGACAGGTTAATAAATACAAGGTAATCTGAGGAGGGAGAGAAGGCAGGCCAATGGGGGTTAAGTGATTTGCCCAAGATCACACAGTAAGTGTTAAGTGTCTGAGGCCAGATTTGAACTCAGGTCCTCCTGACTCCAGGGCCTGTGCCACTGGCTGTGCCACCTAACTGCCCCAATTAAAATGAAATATGACAGAGTAGTAAATACAAGGCAATCTGAGGAGGGAGAGATTACGAATAATGGGGGAGATAAGATAAAGTTTCACAGAAGGGTGACATCTAAACTCAGTCTTGAAAGAAGAAAATTCTGAAACTAATAAATGAAAAGAAAATGTCTTTCTTTGAGGGAAACTGCAATAAAGAGGTAGAATGAAAGTTTAAGGAGCAACTAGCTAGTGGGACCATAGATTTTAGAGAATATGAAAGTTTATGGTTAGGCTAAGAGTAGCTTTGTAAAGAAGATTAACATGAAAAAATGCTAGGAAGTTAAGTAATGGTGAACTAGATTCTTGAGGGCCTTGTTTCCAGCTGATGAGTTTCTCTTTTATTTTGTCACATTGGAGAGCTGTGAAGTATTTTTGAGTAATGTAACAACATTGGTAGACCTATTTGTTGAGGGAAAAATGACACCTATATAAGGAATGGAATAGAGAAAATTAAGGCATGAAAAACCACTTGGAACTTTCATATATTAAGGAGGTGAGCTGAACTATTAAAGCATTATCAGTCATCAGCATTTGAACTCCAATTAATTTATCAAATTAGCCCTTATCTTCTGATGGCTCTAAGTGAAAAAGATACAGTCCAGTTAGGTGTATATAAGGCAGGTGGTCCAAAAAATCTGGATTAGGTAAACTGGCAGGGTGGAGGAGGGATATATGATAGGTTTCTTGAGAAACAAGGGACTGCCCACAAGCAGTTTGTGGGTGACTGTTAACTGGGATTGTTAACAGTGGCCATTTCTTTTCTGTCTTTGAATCCACAGAATCTAGCCCAGAGCCTGGCATATAATAAGTGCTTAAAAAAACTTGGTGATTGATTGATGAATGAATGAATGTATGGATACTGATGGTAGTGGGCAGGAAAGAAAGGGTGATAACAGTGTTCTTTTACTTCACCTATCAAATTCCGTATAATCATTTAAACACCTCTGGAAAGACACCTTTTCCATGAATCTATTCCTGATTCATGATAAGAAATGATCTCTTCCTTCTCTATGCTTCCAAAATCCAAAATACCTTTTCTTAGGTGCTCATGTCCAACCTTATTTTGTAAAAATTGTTAGTGTATATATAAGACTTATGTCTGTGACATCTCCTCTGAGAACATTCCTCAAGCTTCCATTGCTACTGACTGATTCTCAGGGTGTAATGACTTACTCTTTCAGGATTCTATGAGTAACCCAGAAGGATTTTGGAGTTTCCAGTATAATTATCTGCAAGCCCTATCTGCTGTCTTCCTCATTATCCATTAACCAGTGTATCTCTATTAACTTCTAGAAAAGATATTTACCAAGAGAATATAGCAAGACCAAAAATAATTTCTTCTCCCATGACCCCATAGTAAAATGTATTCTCCCCTTGCATACACTAAGTCTCTACATAGAGTGGACTTTAGTTTTAAAATAAAGGCAATTGTATATGTATGACTAAGGAATATTTCTTAATTTCTAGCCGCAGAAATCCTTTCCCCTCTTAATGGAATCCTCATGAGGTTTCCTCTTATCTACAGCTTGCTCCTAGGCTCTGAGGATTAGTACCTTTCTAAAAATCCAAGCTAACACTTCTCTCTTCTGTTTCAGTAAATCTGCTACTGACTCTAGTTGCTGGTGAGAACTCTGACAGGTAGTCACCTGGGCACAAAACTCTTGGAATATTCTTTCATATAATATCAGGAAAAAAAGGCAAAAGAAATGAAGGCATTAAGTTTTTATGGACACAGGTGGCCAAATGGGAGAGGTACTTTGTCTCATATCTAGGAGTTCATGGTAGTTGTTCGTCACATCCAAGAAGGGAAAGAGTCAAAAAAAGAGGTAAAGGGTTTCATGTTATTTTTTTCTGTATTCAAGCCCAGTTTCAGCTCAACACCTCCTGAATTATCAGTCCTTCTGACCCCTCAGTCAGCTAGGAAATTGTTTATTATCAAATAGCCCAAGTACCTCAGTCATGTATGGCTGTAAATGGGCTCTATAAAGTTCTGAGTATTGAATGGAAGCAAGACCAGGAATATCTGTGAATATCCTAAGGACTGGTTCCTCACTGGCCATTACCATCATTACTCCTCCACTTCTAGACTGTAAGATCCTTGTGTTCAGAGACTATATTGTTTCTATGTGTCTAATAGTATGGCATGCAGACTTTTACATGGGAGAGATGTAAATACTTATCATAAGTTCATTGGATGATTGATTAAGTGCAGCAAGGGACCTTATGGGTCATGCAATTCAGCACAATCTTTTGATAAAGAACAAATTCAGGCACAGAGAGGGTAAGTCAGTTGTCCAAGGTCATATCACTAGTTAGTTTGAGAGCTATAGTTTGGATAGAGGTCTTCTTATTGAAAGTTCAATAAATGTTTCTTGAATTTAAATAGACAAAACCATGAAAACAGTATATACATTCGTCAGAACATTGTAAATAGGAAAGAAAAAACAACAAAACAATCAAAACAGAATGATGCTAACTAATAAAGACCAAGGTTGGCCCCCAAAAAGAGAGGTTAGAAGGCACATAACTCTTCATTGGAGAACTGAAGGATTGTAGGGTATGGAACACTGTATATAGCATTGGGATTTTTGCTGAACTGTTTTTCACCCTCTTTTTATTGCCTATTGTAAGGGATGTCTTGTTAGGAGGGGGAAGGGAGAAAGATACATTTAGAAATGTAGGTGATAGAAAACCAAAATATGTCACTGAAGTTTTTATTTTAAAGTGTTACTTTTAAATGAATTTTTGAAATCTACTTCATAATTTTAGGCAAGTTTCAATGGTACATTGAAGAAATAGGACCCAAAATGGCAAATGAGAACCCAAGAAAGAATGCAGTCCTAGATCTATTGACCATTTTAAAGAGAAAGTGGAGTATCAGGGGTCTCTGAATGTATAATTTCATCAGTGTAGAAAATTCCTGGTATATGAATCATCAATTAATCAATAAACATTTATCAAGTGCCTAATACTTCAGGCACTGTGTTAAGTATCAGGGATACAAAAAGAGGCAAAAGACAGTCCTTGCCATTAAGGAGATGATGATCTTAAGGTGGAGACAACATGTAAATAAATATGTACAAACAATCTATATACAGGATAAATAGGAAATCATTAACAGAGGGAAGGCACTAGGAATAAAGCTGGTTGAGAAACGCTTCCTGTTAAAAATGAGCTTGTCCCTGGGGCTGTACGGAAGCCAGGGAGGTCATAAGGCAGAGTCAAGGAGAGAGAGGATTCCAGGCATGGAGGACAGACAAAGAAAATGCCTGGAGCCAAGAGATGGTGTGTCTTGTTTGTGGAACAGCCTGAAGGCCAGTGCCACTGGATGGAAGAATATGTAGTGAGAAATAAGATATAAACAGACTGGAAAGGGAGGTGGGGCTAAGTTATCAAGGGCTTTGAATGCCAAACAGAGCATTTTGTATGTGAGTCTAGAGGAAATAGGGAGCTACTAGAATTTATTGAGTAGAAGGTGACATGATTGGGCCCGCACGTTAGGAAAATCACTTGTGGCTGAATGGGGACAGGCCTAGAGTGGGAGGGAGAAGTTAAAGCATACAGACCCAGTGGCAGCTATTGCCATAGTTCAGGTGTGAGGTGATGAGGGTCTACACCAAGGTGGTAGGACTGTCAGAGGAGGGAAGAGGACATATATAAGAGATGGTTCAAGATGAAGTCCACAGGCTTGGCAAGAGGGTGAAAGGTCATGAAGAGTCAAAGATGAATCCTGGGCTGTGAGCCTGAGGGCCTGGGAGGGTGGTATCTTCTACAATCAAAGGGAAGGTAGGGAAGGGGAGGGTTTAGAGGGAGAGATAATGGAAAGTTCTGCTTTGGACAGTTGAATTGAAGATTTCTATTAGACATCCAGTTTGAGACATTTGAAAGGCAGTTGGAGATGTGACATTGGAAGTTAGCAAGAGTTGGGAGCTGGATGGGTAGCTATGAGCTCCCTTCAGAAGTTGGCTTTTTCTTTTTAACTATGGTATCAGAGGCCTATAGGTACAAGGTTCAATGACTTGCCCCAGCTAGTAAGTATCAGAAGTGAGATTTAAACCTAGGACTTTCTACCATCAACCTCAACGGTCTGTCCAATATTCCTTACTTTCTTCTATATCTGGCCACTGGACCCAGATGACTCTGGAGAAGAAAGCAAGACTGGCAACTTTGCACAGCCCTCCCTCACTCAAATTCAATTCACTTGCAAGTCATGGCATCATCTTCTTGATGTTATTGTCCTCTTTGAAAACGAAGGCTCAATCACAACTACCCAACTTCCTCTCCAATGAATCCAGTGGATCAGAGAGCTAGGTAATTATCATATAGGATGCTGTATGCAGACCTGGCTTTAGAGACAGAACCTGGATTTGAATCCTGCCACTTACTACTTGTGTGGCAAGTAATTTCATTTTTCTGAGCCTGTTTCTTTGTGTGTAAAATGAGGGGGTAGTACTAGGTGAACTCTGTTTCCTCAAGCTCTAAATCTATGCTCCTTTCATCTAGGCCTGGTTCTCCCCTCCCTTATTTTACATCTGAAAAATCTGAGGCCCAGAAGGCTTCTGAGAGGAACAGAGTCTACTACTCTCACCTCTGTCTAGCTCTTCTCCAAACGTTCAGTATGGGCAGACATCATATTTCAGTCTTTTCTGCCTCTGTTCTCCCATCCACCAAATAAGCATCACTGATCTACTCTCATTGCTCTTCAGAGAAGGGGGTAGAGCAAGGTACACAAAATTAGAGAGGTTTATCCAGTATTCTGAGCCCTTCCAGAGAGAAGTGCTAATCAGTTTGAATAATGATGCTTACGATCTTCATAAAGGGTGGGTGAGAATGTACCTGGATACCCAACTCAGCAGATGGTGGGCGCCATAACCCTCAGTCCTAAGTCTTTCTTTGAACACCCATGGTAAGCATCTGTTTCTATAAGCCTGAAATGCTAACTCACCCACACTGCACATAAGAAAAACAGATTGCTACATAAGCTATTAAAAGTGAGATCTCATCACATTTGGAATGAATGGAACAGATGAGTTCGACTCATTGCTGAGAATGGGAACTTGAGATTTCTGTGGTTTGATTGGCCATGTGGGTGGCACCTTCAGGATCTTTCTACTTACAGCTTCAGGGAATAGGTAACTCAGTGTTCGACCAGTGTCTGGGCCTCCTCATCTAGGTGTGGATACATTTACAGAATGTTAAAAAGGAAGGGATTTGAGAACATGAAATGTGAGAACAGGAAGGAACCTTAGAAAGCATGATGTCAGAGCTGGGAGGGACTGTAGACATGGGATATTAGATTGGGAAAAGACCTTAGAAAAGGTCAGAATTGGAAAAGACTTGAGAATATATGATTTAAGAAATGAGAGGACCCTTAGAACATGGAATGTCAGAATTAGAAAGGATGTTAGAACCTAAAATATCTGAATTAGGAGGGGCCTTATAATGCGGAAGGTCAGAGCTGGCTAGAACAGAGAATGTCAGAGCTGGGAGGGGCCTTAGAACAGGGAATATCAGGGCTGGGAGGGCCTGAGAACAGGGGATGTCAGGGCTGGGAGGGAGCTTAGAACAGGGAATGTTAGAAGAAAAAGGACCTTTGAGACTATGTAGGATAATCTAGTCACTTCAATGGTAACAGACTGAGGCCGAGAGTGGAAGACTTTTCTTGAGGTTTTGCATGGTCAGTGTTCTAGGTGGAACTCCAGTCCATTTTCCATGACTCCTGACACATTACCCGGTTACTCTGGTGTTGGCTGCATACATACATTATCTGCTCAGCTGAGTTCGTTGAGTATAAGGGCCATCCCCTGCCCTTTGCTTTGCCCACAGTATGCAGGACCTATTCCTCTTTCAAATTTGCCAGCATCTTTCAGCAGTTGGAGGAACAAGGATGTGGGAATGCGAGCTAAAAGAAAGTGATTTTTATCCCAGGTTTGCTGCTGAACTACCAGCTGGCCTGGGGCAAATCATTCTAAGTCTGCAAGCTGCTTGATCCTAAAGCTTTCACCTTTACAACGAGGTGAACCCCCAAATCTGTATGACAGTACTGATCATGGGTACAGAAGAGAATGTGCGGACATTTTCACAGGCAGAATGATGGGTAAGGAGCTAAATAGCAGGTGTGCAGGGTCTGGTGGAGGGTCCACTGCCGCTGGATGCTGATAACCTGAGTACGAATCCTTCTGCCACTCGCTGTCTGTAAGACCTTGTGCAGGTCACTTAACAAACCCCCAGCCTCTGTGTCCTCCTTTGTACAATGAAAGGTTTGAACTTGATGACTTTTTAAATCTATTCTGACTCTCAATCTATGATCCTATGACCTGTGAAGCTTCTTCCCTCCTCTAGGCTTTGGTTTTTATACATTTGTAAAAAGAAGGTTTGGGACTCCATGGGTCCAGAATTGCAGCAAAGGTTGAACACGTAGTCTCTGAGGCCTCTTCCAGCATTAGAGCTATGATTCTGCAATCATTCCAATACCTGGATAGCAAATTCTTTTTCTTTTCTTTTTGTAGGGGGGAGAGCAGGGCAGTTGGGGTTAAGTGACTTGCCCAAGGTCACATGGCCAGTAAGTGTTAAGTGTCTGAGGCTGGATTTGAACTCAGGTCCTCCTGACTCCAGGGGCAGTGCTCTGTTCACTGTGCCACCTAGCTGCTCCTGGATAGCAAATTCTTAAAACGGATTATGTTGACATTGAAAGGATTCTGGCCTGGGGGGCAGAAAAGGTTGTCTTCTCTATGTTCTGTCACTACCTTTGTGACCTAGATTAAGGCACTTGAATTCTATGAACCTCAGTTTTCTCATCTGTCAGGTAGAAGGGCTTGGACACATAATTTTAAGTTTCTTTCCAGTTTTTGTATTTCATTGTTCTAAAAGAATCATTTGAAATCAACCTTCTGCCTGAGCTGATCATTGCCACCGCTTGGGATCTAGAGGGAGTCTGGGAAGCCATCTAGAACATTTTTATTTTGTCTTCCATTCAGTTACAATAATGAACGTTTTTATACTTGTGGTAATATCATGGCCCCATATGTCCCACAACTCCACATGGTTCTCTTCTCTTGTGTTTCAGAAGAAAAGTTAGAAATGCAATTCCTTGCTCTGAGCACCCTAGCATTTAGGTGGACATTTGGCTCTCTGTTTTAATGCATTGATATCTGTTGTTGAGTTGTTTCAGTCACGTTCCATTGGGTTTTCTTGGCAAAGGTACTGTCATAGTTTGCATTCTCTTCTCTGGCTCATTTTTACAGATGAAGAAACTGAGGCAAGCAGGATTAAAGGAACTTTGCTCCCCTCATGGAATGATTATCATCTATTTTTATGTCTTGTACAATTGTAATGTATGTTCTTTATCTTTTTGTCTAGATGGAAAGGGTCACAAAGACATATCTTTATCTCTCCCAGCCCCTAGATGAAGAGGCTCTTAAATGTTACTAGACTGGTATATTTAGGAGATATAGGGATAAGGCAGGACTAACTGCAGAAGGTGCATTTTGAAGACTAGAGACAGGCAAGACAGATAGCTTATGTCAAATCAGATTGTGCCTGGACATAGTATGGAATATGGAAGAGGGACTGGACTGAGAGTCAAGAAGACCTCTGTTGAAATGCCACCTTGGAGGCCTACTAGCTGTATGACCCTGGGCAAGTCACTTAACTTCTCATGGCCCCAGCTTTACCTTTTTATCTGCTGGATGCTCCAGAAGGCAAAAATACTGCTTTCAGGCTTCCCTCTCTCAGCAGCCTTCTCCCCAGCCCAGCTTTCTTTCTTTGTTTTTGTATTTTGCTTCATGAAAATTAAAATGATGAAAAGGAAGGCAGCCCCTGTGTTCAATTAAGTGGGTTGTTAGGGGGCTCAGGAGGCAAATTAGCAAGTGTGCATTATGACGATAACATCTATTTAAGATGGGAAATGGTTTGTCTGACTCCAGCAAAGGAGCTGGTGGGTGGGACTTTCACAATATCTGGGAAAGGGGCGGGCATCCATTTGGAACACACCAGTTAGGTGTGTGGTGTGGCATGGTGGAGAGAGCCCTGCCTCTGGAGTGCTCTGTGCTCCTATAAAGTCATCTGAGGACGGTCGTGAGCCAACTTCTGGGTCCCACAGTTGGCACAGGGTTTACCAGGCAGCAGGAACATCATGTACATGTGTCCTAAGTTCTTGATGGGAAATAGGCCTCACCTGGACTCCTGAGGGAGGGAACCAACTCTTTCTCATTCATGTTTTCTCAGCACTTTGGTTTCCCATCTTGTTGAAAGCACATAATTTTGTGTGCTTCTGGGTTTTAATCTTCATTCATTTTCTTTCAACTAATGTGCATTTATTTTTATTTTCTCCCCCTCCTTTTTTTGTTTTCAAATATATCCCATCACTTTCTCTTGCCCAGAGACACATATGGACCACAAAGAATTTTATACCCACATGTATATGTATATACAGGTCTAGAGCTGTAATTACACGTATAACTATATACACACATATAACACTATATAGCTATAACTATATATTCCCAAATCTCATAGGAATTCTCTGAAAAAAGGGCTTCATAAACCTGAAAATATCTCTTGAAAATGATGATGATGATGATGATAACAATAATAAAAACTGATTATGATAGCTAGTGTTCATATAGTGCTCACCGTGTGCTCGGTGTTTAACATGCCTTACCTCATTTAATCATCACAACAACCCTCTGAGAAAGGTTTCTCTTTCTCTCCCCACACACCTGTCTGTCTCTCTCTCTTCCTCTCTTTCCTTCTCTCTCTCTCTCCCCTCTCTCTCCCTCTCTCTCTCTTTCTCTCTCTTCCCCTCCCTCCATCTCTTTTTCTCTGCCTCTATACACACACATACACCCATACATACATTTATATATTATATATATATTATCTATATAGTTATGGATCTATATTTATATATCTAGTTATGGATCTATTTTATATATCTAAATATGTCTATATATTTATATCTAGGCCTAGATATGTAATATATGTAATATCTCTATCTAGATATCTATCAATATACTTTATCTAGACATCAACCCCTTAATTTTACATTTAAGGGAACTGATGCACAGGAAGGTTAAGTGGATTTTCCCACATAGGTAAGGTATAATTTGAATCCAGGTTTTCTTGATTCCACAGCCACTGTCCTCTGCATTAGCTGTGCTGCCTGTCAAAGTGGCACTTGAGGTGAAATTTACCAGGACACTAGGATCTCTGTTTTACTCTTTGTAATAGGAAGCATCATGGAATCATTAATGCTGCTGCTGGAAGGGAATCTGGACCATGTATTATTTGGACTGAAATGACATCAAAGGTCCCTTCTTAGTTAAAAAAATCTTATGCTTATATAACATGGTTAATGGTAATTACTTTGCAGAATGGATTAAAGCAGAAGTTTGGTCCCTAGCTTCCCATATTCTTTTGTTTATATTTGCCTATTAAGGTAATGCATCCATGATCTTATCCTCGTGGATACTGCTTCACACACTCACACCATAACCCATATTCTCCTTAATTTGTGCTCATTTTGTCCAATTTCTCCAAAGATCCTGCACAGAGAAAAAACAATTTGATACTAGGACCTTAAAATGAAAGATTTCATCAATTTTATCCTAAATTCACAAAAACATAGACTCTAAGAATTGGAAGGAGCCTCAGTGAATGTCCAGTCCAGTCCAGACATAACTTGAAGACTGCCAAGGGGGAGAACCCACCACTTCTCTATGCAAGCCCTTCCACTTTGGGGGTAATTCTGATCAGTAGGAAGGTTTTTCCTTGTTTTCCCAGTATTGAGTCTAAAGTTATCACTTTGCAAATTCCAATGCATTTCTTCTGTTTCTGCCATCTGAAGCTGAGTGAGTCTAACCTCTCATCTATGAGAAATCCTTTCAAATTTTTGGAGACAACTATACTATTCCCTCTCCTCCTCTGGTTTTTTCTTCTCTAGATTTCTCCTAGAGATTAGTTTCCTAATAGTTGTGGTATAATTGTGTCATGTTTGAAAGGCATTTGTTAATTATACCCAACATGTGATCTTACTCTAGCTCATGGCCTTTTTGTACAGAATGGCCCTATTGAACTCAGAAAGCAATTCAAATCAAAACTCATAGTTATTGGAAATGTTTCATGTTATAGAAATCCAATTGGAAGGTCAGCAAAATATTTAAATCTCAAAATCCAGTAATCTCCTAAACCATAAAATAACAATTTCACACAGTTTAGGAACTAAGAAAAATTCCCTTGGTTTGGTTATTATTATTTTACTCTGGTATAAATACCCAGGTGACAAATCCATCACTTCTCCTCCATGGGTCTCGGTTTCCCTACTTTTTTTAAGTGAGATGCGATTTTTTTAGATCTATCTCAGCTCTAAATTTGAGTTCCTGTAACTGAACCAAAGTGTCATATTTTGTACTTATCCTTCTTAAATTTCATCTTATTACGGGGCGGCTAGGTGGCACAGTGAATAAGGGCGAAGGCCTCGGAGTTGGGATGACCCGGGATTGAAACCGGCCTCAGAAAATGAGCACCCACACATAAATTATGACTAGCCCCATGTAACCTTGAGCAAGTTACTTAACCCCAATTGCTTTAAAAAAATTCAAAAAATTCATCTTATTAAATTCAGCCCAATGTTCCAAAACAATGATGTTAAATTCAATTAAACATAGGAGCTGCTAAATTGTACAAAAGGATGCTGTGGGCTGCATATTGACAGAAGACTAGATATTGTCATTATCTATGTTCTATTGTGTTTTTAGTTATTTTAGTAAACATTTTCTAATTACATTTTAACTTGGTTTAGAACAGACTTGGGAGTGTTGTGGTGGCTCATAGATTGTGGTTTTGACACTGCTGTTCTAGCCTATTGATAGCTTTTTGATTCCTGAACCCTGCCACATGAGGTATCAGCTCTATCAAGTGTTGTAGAAGTCATTGGTATAAACGTGTGACCCTGAATAAATTTTTGCACATGTATTCCCTTTGCTTAGGATGGTGCTTGGCAAATGTTGTTGTTCAGGCATTTCAGTCATGTCTGACTCCTCATGACCCCATTTGGGATTTTCTTGGTAAAGATACTGGAATGGTTTGCCATTTCCTTCTCCATCTCATTTTTCAAATGAGTAAACTGAGGCAAACAGGATGAAGCAACCTGCCCACTTGCCCAGGGTCACATAAGTAGGAAGTACCTGAGGCCAGATTTGAACTCAAGAAGCTAAATCTTCCTGACTTGAGGCAGGGACACTCTATCCACTGTGACGTCTGGCTGCTCCTCGGCAAATAGTGAATGCTTATTAAATACCTTCTCAATTAATTTAATTTCAAGACACCAATGTAAATTGGACTGCATTTCAAGAAGGTTAGAGTGCAATAAACACTGGGCCATGATATACTTAAAAGCCTTCTCAACCTGATGTGATCTCATCTGGGTTGTTTGGGTGGGAAGAAGCTCCAGGTGCAACAGCATAAATAAAATCCTGCACTCCCTTCACTCCTGCCCAGTTCCAGGCTGCCTGGAGGCCATGGGGTAGATGGTCAAGAAGACTTTGACAAACTGGGCTTCCCACCAAGATGGAAAACTACTAGGCTTTCTCATTTGCCTTGCCACCACATCCTAAAGGACTCAAGGTTCTACCAGCCCTCCCCCATTCCCTCCAAGTCCCTGAGTTCTGCCATCTATTCTGCAGGTACAGCTTAAACACCCCTGATCCTTGCCATTCATCCCACCACTGTACCTTTAGGCCTTCCAGAGATTTCCATCTACCTACAGATGAACTCTTTTCTAGGAAGCTAGATGACATAATAGATAAAGCACAGGACTAGGACTAAAAGTTATCTTATTTTGAATCCTGCCTTGGAATTAGGGGTAGTATTGTTCTGTTCCAGCCACTTAACCTAGAGAGGTCAGGCTCAGAGAAGCCTCAATTTCCTCATCTGGAAAATGAGCATAATAATAGCCACTACCTTCTAGGGTTTTTACAAGGATTAAATAGGATGACTTAAATAAATCATTTTATCAACCACAAAGCTCTATATAAATACTGACATTATTGGTAGTAGTATTAGTCTACCCCAATTAAGATGTGAGTTTTTTAAGACTAAGAAATGCCTCATTTTTTTTCTATTTTTATCATGAGCAATTAGCACTATTTGGCACATGGTAAGAGTTGAATAAATTTTTTTCATTCATTTCAATAGAAGAAAAAGCTTTCAGGCAATCAAAGTTGTTTGCCCACATACCAGGCTTGTGATAGAAAGAGCTCCCTGTTGTTGGAGGGATCCAAGCAGTTTTGTAGCTATCCATCTTTTGGGTAGGGGGTTGGATATGATGACCTTTGAGATCTCTTGCAAACTAAAGATTGTATGGAAAGACCCAGATGCAGAGGTGGATCCTAAAGGCTAGGGAGGATGTGGAGACGCTATTTTAAGAGGCTTGCCATGAGTATGTAAAAGCACCTTGGAGAGCCTCCTAGTGCTTTGAATGTGTTAGCTAATTAAGGCTGACAACCCCCTTGAGGTGCAGGTAGTTGCTTGCTAGTTATACCCTTCTAGCGATGCAGCCTAGTCTAGGCACGGAGCTCCCATCACTGCCAGCCATCGTTAAACAGGTATTTAAGCACCTCTATTCACCAAAGCCCAAATAACCCATCAGCAATATGTGCTCATGTTTCTATTGTGTTTGAAGGTTTATTAATAGTAATAACAATCATTGGCATTTAGAAAAAAAAACTTTAAAGGTGACAAATACCCTTCTTTCTAGCAACCCTTTGAGAGAGAGAGGGAAGGCATGATCACCCTCATTGAGAGGTAGTGACCTAGAGAAGGGAAGGTGCTTCCTTGTTAGCAGGTGTCAGAGCTGACGCTTCTGCCAATGAGCCATTACTCCTAATTCTGCCTTCTTTTCTGTTGTATCCAATAAACCCTCAAATGTTTTTTAAACATCTAACATAGATTCAATCCCATCCTAGGTAGTATTAGAAGCAGTGGATAAAGGAACGCCCTCCACATCAGGAAGACCTGAGTGTGAGTTCTGGTTCTAACATGCCCTGGCTATGTGACTGAGGATAAGTAACTCCCCTAGTTCAGCATGCTGGACTACTCTCAAATATTATAAGCTATAGGCAGGTGATGATACACTTTTGTGGAGGTGAAGAGAGGTCCTAGCATGTATACAATCACAGATCAAGACCCATTCAGAAGCAAATTCTAGGGATCAAGGGAAAACCATTTATGATATGATAAGCATCTTACCATTTAGGAACTTATAGTTAATTGGAAAAGAAGACCCACCCACAGGGGTGGGGAACTTGTGGCCTGAAGGCCCCATGTGGCCCTCTAAGTCCTCAAGTGTGGCCCTTTGACTGAATTCAAACTTCACAGAAAAATTTGCTTAATAATAGGATTTATTCTATGAAGTATGAATTCAGTCAAAGGGCCACACTTGAGGACTTAGGAAGCCACATGGGACCTCGAGGCTGCTGGTTCCCCACCCCCATGGAACAGAATGATTTATATAATGATTTCAGACTTCCAAAATGTTCTTTTACAATGACTCTATGAGGGTAACACTGGAAGCATCACCCTCTGCAGTGTAGAGATGGGCATACTGATGATCAGAGAGAAGGAATGACTTGTCCCCTGGTAATAATTCCAGCTAATATGTAATCATTATTCAGTATGTAACAGTACATTTATTTAGAGATGCCTAATAGGAAGGGTGATGCCTAATAGTTGAGGTATAATACTGGAGCTGGTATCTAAGGTTTGGCTGACAGGTGAAGAAAAAGAGATGGCCATTCCCATTGGAGGCAGTGGTATTGGTACTAAGACCAAGATGAGAAGGAGGGGCTGTACATCAAGTTCTGCAGGTCTAAAAGCAGATTTTTCTTTCCTTGTGAATTCACCCAGAACTTTGTTTGCTCCCCTTATGAAATCATTATCATCTTTTTATATCTTGTATTATTGTAATACTTTCTGCTAGATTATAAGGGCCGCAAAGACACATCTTTATCTCCCCCAGACCCTAGACTTACAAGTACTTAGATGTTCCTTGACTGGTGTATTTAGGAGACATGCAGAAAGGCAGGACTACCTGAAGAAGGTACATTTTAAAGATTAGTGACAGACAAGCATGGAGAGATTATGTCAAATCAGATTGTGGCTGGACATAGTATGGAATATAGCATAAAGACTGGACTGAGAGTCAAGAAGACCTGTACTGAAATTCTACCTCAGAGACCTACTAGGTGTATGACCCTGGACAAGTCACTTAATCTCTCTTGGCTTCAGCTTTACCTTTTTAATATTTGAAACATTTAATTTTAAAACTTCGAATTCCAGATCCATTCCCTTCGTCCCTTGTCACCCACTCCTGCTGGGAAGATAAGCAATTTAGTATATGTTGTACTTATATAACATTACCATAGTAGATATATTATAAAAAACTGGCTATATTTCCCTCTGACCCATCCCACCCCCCACCTGGTCCATTCCCTACTTTGATCCTGTCCCTCTTCAAAAATGGGTGCCTCCAACCTCCCCTCCCCCTAGAATACCCTCCCTTCATCATTCCCCTCTCATCCCCCTTCTCCTACTCTCCTGCAGGGTGAGATATCCCATTTAGTATGTATGTCATTCTCTCCCTGAGCCAAATTCAATGAGCCTTTTTGCCTTCCTGTTCTTCCCCTCCCCTGCAACCACTTCCCCTTGCTTCTTCTACATGAGATAGTTTATCCCACCCTGTCTCTCCCCATCTCCTCTTGCCACATTTTTCTCTCACCTCTTAACTTCACCCCTTAAGTATCATCCCTTCCCACCAAATTCGACCTGTGCCCTCTATCCATGTATATCCATGTATACCTGTAAACATATATACACACATTCACATATGTATTCATATGTCCTCAGCAGGAGATTAGCTTCTCTGTGTCATTCTGTGGATGCTGGAGCTCCAGAGGTTGTTCAGAGTCCCCTTTTACATAATTTTGAAGTGATGTGGGCGAGAGCACTGTGGAAGTGCTGTTTCTACTCCCCCATCTTGGCTCTGCCCCCCTGGAGTTTAGCTTTACCTTTTTTAATCTATAAAATAAGGGATTTGGATACATTGGCTTCTAAGGTTTCTTCCAGTGCTATATCTATGATCTTTCAATACAATGGAGAAAGTTAGGCTTGAAATAGTGGGCAGTAGTGAGTCCATGCTGGTTCTTAAGAACAAAAGTGACATAAGCACATGTCTAAAGTACTTCCTCAAAACAAACCCATTGATAGGTCAAATGTACCTATTATTGTTCTCATTTTATTGGTGTATAAAGTAAGCATATGACCCTGAAGTCACAACCTCTAAGTCACCTCCCCTGTAAGACAATAACTGAGACAACTTTGCAAATATGAGTTGCCAGAGAGGATGTCCTCACTGCAAGTTCCCTATATCAATGAAATCACAGGGCCAGATCAGGAGAAAACAGAACAACTCTCAGGCTAAGAGAGGAAACTTTACCTGCCCACGGCTGCATAGGTAGTAATAAAGGATTCTTTTTCAGGAACACTGTGCTCATCGTGATAAAAATTTGCTCCACTGTTGTTCTGGGCTGAGACTAGGACCCAGTTGGTCTGTTGCTACATCTTCCCACAATTACCAGTGAGACAGCTGCAGTGAACTGAAGGGAAATGAAGAAAAATTGGGGTCTTAGGAAGCACCAATAGATCCTCCTGTCCCTGATTTCAACTGCCAAGGACATTTGGCCAAGCTGTTTGCTACCAGGGTCTTCAGTGGATTAGCATGGGTTCTAGGCAATGGTTCATTGAAAAGACAGGAGAGCCAAGGAAAAAAGACCAGGAACAATGAGTAAATTATGGGATTGTTTTGTATTCAGGGAATTTATAGAGTCTGAGGGTCAAGATGGAGTGCTTGATCAAAGCAGGGTAAGTAGCCATGACAACAGAAGAAGACACTAGGCACCAAAGACAAAGGGACCTTGAAAGTGAAACAAAGCCTACCTCAGAAAGAGAATATCATATAATCTTCCAGCTAAGCAATGACTTACACCCCAATTTTTCGCTGTCCTTAGTCCTGAAATTCTGCACTCTCTTGTAATATAACTTTTCACTCTACCTAGCAAGTCCATGTACTTATTCCATAATATTCTATTCAAGAGAGTCCTTATCTTTTGGGTAAGGATAGCACTATTGATCTCTGACAAACCTTCCAACTTTCTATAACTTTAAAGACCCATAAGAAACTTTGTGCCCATAAACTAATTCACTAAATGAGTTGTCAATGACAAGGAATAAGTGTCACAAACATTCTCACACACATGACTTTGAACATACAAATTTACTTGTGCATAAAAGTACACATATGTACAATCAATTCAAATTGCATGTGTGCAAAGAAGTGAGAACAATACATATTAGCCCAACGATACATACATTCAGGTACATTTAAAGACCTACACAAGTAGATACATGCACACATAAACATATGTATGTGTGTGTGTGTGTGTGTGTGTGTGTGTGTGTATGTTCACGATGCACATTACAACCTAATGAGAGGTGTTGTAGTGGTACATGTATAGAGCATTAAACTTGAGTTAGAAAGACCTGAGTTCCAATCCTACCGCAGATTTGTACTAGCCGCTTGACCATGGGTAAGTCAATTAAGTTCTCTTGGCTTCAGTGTGGGCCCAGATAAAAAGAACATTTTAACTTGGGTCATTTCACTCATTACTGACTGAAGATCATAGGATTATACATCTAGACCTAGAAGGAATCCCAGACTCTGTCTCTTTCAGTCATCCTAACTACCTATTCTGCTTTATCTATGCCCTCCTATTTGAACACATGGGAGGATGTCTCCTTTGCCCTTGAACTGGCAGGATCATTAGCTCTCTCTCCTTAGTACCCATGCTTGGCTCAGATACCAGAAAAGGCCCTGGTGACATCATATTCTGTCCCAAAGAATCAGGACAGGATCAGAACCCCATGTTCAGCCACAGGACTCATATTCAGCTAGTGTCACATCTCAAGGTGATGAATAAAGGAGTCCATGTACTCCAGCCTAACTTCAAATCTATCTCATCACTCACTCCAGCAGTGTCCTGGGGCTTTGTCTCTTTCTTGAACATCTTTGGACAGAGTGGTAATAGGAGATGGTAAGAAAGTCAAAGAATCCTGTTCCCCAAACCCCACAATCATATTTATATGCATGAATTTGAATACATAACTTCACTTGTGCATATGAGCACAATTGTACACAATAAAGGCAAATGTGCAAATAGATATGAAAGCATGCATATTAGTCCATGAATGCATGCATACGCACCTACATAAGGGAATATATGCATATATACACACATCTCATGTCATATATAAATGGGCACATGTGTATAGGTTCATAATATATGTCATAGCATCATGAGAGGTAATTGGTTGGCACAGTGGATAGAGTACTAGACTTGAGTTAGGAAGACCTAAGTTCTGATCCTGCCTTAGCCCCTTATTGTCTGTGTAACCATGGGTAAGTCAATGATGTTCTCTTGGCCTTTGTTTCCTCATCAACAAAATGCAGGTGATATTAGCCTCACAAGGTTATTGTAAGGATGAAATGAGTTAACATAAAGTCTTTTTCAAATGTTGGAACTCTGTATGAATGATAGCTATTATTGCTATCACTAAATGCTAGCTATGACTGTTCTCATCACCAGCACCATCATCATCAACTTCATCAGCAGCAGCAGCAGCAGGATCATCAGCATCATCAGCATCAGCATCATCATCAGCATCAAAATCACCATCATCATAGTAGAGGAGTAGGAGTTCTCAGTGGTCTTCTAACACTCTCATTTTACAGAGGAGGAAACTGAAGCATAGGAATGGGAAGTGGTCTCATAGGATCATGCCATCATAGACATAGAGTAAGTAGAGGCTTCAGAAAACATATAGTCCAGCCTCCTCATTTCCTCATGAAGAGATAGAATGATTTCTTTTTTTTTAAATTTTTTTTATTTTAACAATTGCTTTATTAACTTCTGGTTTACATCATTCATTTCAGCCAGATTTTGAGTTACAATTTTCCCCCATTTTCCACCTACCCATGACCCCAGAATAGCAGTCCCACAAGATATCCCCTTATCCAATCTGCTCTCTCCCATATCTTCTCCCATACCCCCTTCAACTTTGCCATGAGGGCAAGGTGAATCTCTGCGCCAAAATCCTGCACATCTTATCTCCCAATTACATGTAAAATAGTATTAATAATAGTATTTATATACATTTGAAACATTTAATTTTAAAACTTTGAATTTCAGATCCATTCCCTTCCTCCCTTGTCAGCCACTCCCTCTGGGAAGATAAACAATTCAGTATGTGCTGTACATGTATAGCTATGCAAAACATTACCATAGTAGGTATATTGTAAAAGACTGCTTATATTTC
This sequence comes from Gymnobelideus leadbeateri, assembly GCA_011680675.1. Taxonomy (NCBI): domain Eukaryota; kingdom Metazoa; phylum Chordata; class Mammalia; order Diprotodontia; family Petauridae; genus Gymnobelideus; species Gymnobelideus leadbeateri. The sequence goes on along the minus strand of WOXC01005965.1, from coordinate 355,939 downwards.
CCTCCCATCCATCCCACCCCCCACCTGGTCCAATCCCTACTTTGATCCTGTCCCTCTTAGAAAGTGGGTACTTCCAACCTCCACTCCCCCAAAATGCCCTCCTCTCCATCATTCCCCCTCTCATCCCCCTTCCCCCTACTCTCCTGCAGGGTAAGATATCCCATTTAGTATGTATGTCATTCTCTCCCTGAGCCAAATTCAATGAGAATATGGTTTTGCCTTTTTGCCTTCCTGTTCTTCCCCTCCCCTGCAACCACTTCCCCTTGCCTCTTCTACATGAGATAGTTTATCCTACCCTGTCTCTCCCCATCTCCTCTTGCCACATTCCTCTCTCACCTCTTAACTTCACCCCTTAAGTATCATCCCTTCCCACCAAATTCGACCTGTGCCCTCTATCCATGTATACCTGTAAACATATATACACACATTCATATATGTATTCCTATGTCCATATACCTTTCTTCAATTATTTTCATAATGAGAAGGGTTACATCAGTAACAGCTATTGTTTTTCCATGTAGGAATGTCAATAGTTCAACTTTGATAAGCTCCTTTTGATTTCTTTTTCTTGATCACCTTCTCAGGCATCTCTTGTTTCTTGTGTCTGAATGCCAAATTTTCTATTCAACTCTGGTTTTTTCCTCAAGAATGCTTGAAAGTCCTCCATACCACTGAATGACCATATTTTCCCCTGAAAGAAGATACTCAGTTTTTCTAGATAGGTGATTCTTGGTTTTAATCCCAGGTCCTTTGCCTTCTGGAATATCATATTCCATGCCCTTCGATTCCTCAGTGTAGAAGCTGCCAGGTCCTGAGCTATTCTGATTGTGTTTCCACAATATTGAAATTGTTTCTTCCTGGCTGCTTGTAGTATTTTCTCCTTGATCTGGGAATTCTGGGAACTGGCTATAATATTCCTAGGAATTTTCTTTTTGGGATCTTTTCAAGAGGTGATTGGTGGATTCTTTCAACCTCTATTTTGCCCTCTGGTTCTAACAAATCAGGGCAGTTTTCCTTGACAATTTCTTCAAGGATGATTTCTAGGTTCTTTCTTTGATCATGGCTTTCAGGTAGTCCAATATTTTTAAAATTATCTCTCCTGGATCTATTTCCAAGTCAGTGGTTTTTCCCATGAGATATTTCACATTGCTTTCTATTCTTTCATTTGTTTGGATCTGTTTAACAGCATCTTGATTTCTCATAAAGTCACTAGCTTCCATTTGCTCCAGTCTAACTCTGAAGGAATGAATCTCCTCAGTGAGCTTTTGAGATTCTTTTTCCATCTGGCAAATTTGGCTTTTTAAGGCATTCTTCTCCTCATTGCCCCTTTGAGCCTCCTTTGCCATCTGAGTTAATCTATTTTTTAAGGTGTTATTTTCTTCAGTCAGGCTGTTGACTCTCATTTCATACTTCTCCTGCATCCTTCTTATTCCTCTTCCCAATTTTTCCTTCACTTCTCTTATTTGGTTTTTAAAACCCTTCTTAAGGTCCTCTATGGCCTGCAACCCCCTCATATTTTCATTTGGGGCTTTTGGTGCAGGATTTCTGACCTCATAGTCCTCCTCCTGTTCCATTATTCAATCCTCTTTGCCCCCCAAATAGGAGTCTAATGTTGAATTTTTATGTTTATTTTGCTTCCTTGCCTAGGCATGTTGCCACGCACTTACTTTACTTTTGGGCTTGTTGCCAGACCTCCCCCCCCAGATTACTATCCAGATCCAAGCAGGTTAAAGCAAGAGCTGTTAACCCCTAGCCTGATTGCTGGATCTCCCTACAGTTCACAGACCAGGAGCTGAAGCTGCCACTGAAGCTCCAAAATGGCTTCTGTCCCTCAGCTGCTTCTTGCCCCCAGGGGAGGAAGCCTGATGTGTTCCCCAAATACTGGTCCCAAAGTCTATAGAGCATTAACGTCTCATTTTGTCCTAGGCATATCTGTGTTGATAATTCTGGAATCACCCCAGCTGCTGGTGTTCTGGGGTCCCTCCAGCCGGCTGCTGGCCTGGTTGCCCTGGGGCTAAAACCACAGCTCAAGCGGGCCTGGGCTCAACTCCCAGAGTGTTGTGCTGTGCTGCTCTGGCTGCTCCCTGCAGGGCTGCTGGGCTGTCCTCAGCAGGAGATTAGCTTCTCTGTATCATTTTGTGGGTGCTGGAGCTGCAGAAGTTGTTCAGAGTCCACCTTTTACATTGTTTGGAAGTGGTGTCGGGGGGAGCACCTTGGAAGTGCTGTTTCTACTCTGCCATCTTGGCTCCGCCCCCGAGATAGGATGATTTCTTAACAGTCACACAGGTACTAGGAGACAAAGGGATTATTTGACTCCAGAACCTTGGATTACAGATTTTTCGCTTTTTCTTTTACCCGTAGGCAATGTAGTGAAGGAGAAATCCTTCCTCCAATACTAGCTGTTTATGTGATGTCCTTAGGAGCTCTCCCTGTGATTTCTTTAGTGAAGATAACGGTAGGTAAGAAAGCCCTCCTCTCAGGCCAGATCGGCATCTGGTCTTCACCTTAGAGTCTTAGCCAGTTGTCTGAAGTGCTAAGAACAGTAACATCCTCGGGGCCCACAACCAACGTCTGTCAGAGGTGGTATTTGAGTCCAAATCTTACCAGTGTCAAGCCAAACTTTCTCTTCATTAGGCAGTGTTCTGTTTCTGCCACCTATGTAACCTTGGGAAAATGTTTTTTTTTCTGTTTTAGACACCTGTAAAACGTGGGAGTTGGACTGGATGACCTTTTGAACCCCTTTAATATCTATCTACCAAGCCATGTTTGTACACTTTCCTGTGCAAGCATTTCCACCTATGTGCTGATATACACATACACAAGTCTCATTGCCAAAGTGTCCCTAGCTCACACGATTTCCACATCACATGGGTACGGATTGAAAGCAGGCCTCACCCCAGCCCCTTTTTGCCAAGGGGAACAGATGGCATTCATTGTGCATGCATGTCAAATGTGTGCGCTCTCTTCTGAAGAGCATTATCTATAAATATGTGTAACAAGCACATCCATCCCACCACCCCCAAGGTCCATTGCTGTGGGTTAGTTAGGAAAACATGCCTAGTGTTTTTCAGAAAATGATTCCTGATGATTTCCAAAGTGGAAAGCAACTAATATGCACTCAGTATACTAAGGGTATCTGCTGAAAGAACTTCCCCTTGGCCCAGAGCACAAAGGACATGAGCTCTCTTTATAAAGAGATCAGGCAGAATGGTATGAGATAAGAAAGAAATGCCTGGGTTTTAATTCCTTTTGAAACAGACTTAAATTTTGTCCACTTACTTTTCATAAAAATGACTAATGGAATATTTAATGATTTTAAAGCCCATGAACAACAGGAGAAACAGTTAGGTGATGCTTGTTTGTTTTCTCATTACATAGCTACCACTGACTAACTATATGACCTTAGATAAGCTTCCCTGAGCATCAGTTTCCTCATTTGTAAAGTGAAGACAACAGCATTTTGACCTGTCTCCTTCAAAAGATTGCAATGAAGATCCATAGCATATATGAAAAATGCTTTGAATATAAAGTTCTACACATGTATAAAGTTTTATTTTGTTTTGTTCTTTAACTACAATTTCTCTGATGTTTAGAATTTCCAGTGTGTAAGTTCTCCCCATCAATTTAGATTTGCAACTTATCATTTGAGGAATCAAAGACCCGAGAATTTTTGAGTTGGAAATGCTTTGAAAATTCATCTACTCCAATACATACTTAAAAATGAATTTCACCTATAACATGTCCAAACAAGTGACTATTCATCCTGTGTTTGAAGACCCAAAATGATGGAAGCCCCACTACCTTTCAGATGGATGACCCCATTTTTGGAAAGCTCTAATTCTTAGGTCCCCTCCTCAAATTGGTGAGTTTAATCCAGATTCTTCCAATTCTGAGGAGGTAGCCACACTGGTCTTTCTTTCTCCTTCTCTGCTTTTCTGTTCTCACTCCTGATTCCCCAGAATCCTCTGCAATGCCTCAAAGCAGGCACCTTCTCCTCCCTCCAGCTGCCTTTCGTGTATTGTCTTCTCCCATTAGAACATAATTCCTTTGCATTAAGGGCTATCTAACTTTTTGTTTGTGTTTTCATTCTTGGTGGTTAACATGGTAGTTATCATATAGTAAGTGCTGAATAAATATTTGTTGACACCAGACCTGAACATAATACCATGGGTGTTATCTGATAGGTGAGATGAGGTATGGGTAATATTGCTTCTTCATTCTGAGAAGCTATAGCCACCTAACTACTATGTATCAGAGGTGGGATTCAACTCCAGCATCATCTGATTCTAATGCTGTCCTGCTCTGCATTACACTATCTTATCTCTCATGGCATTATTACTCTATTTATTTGACCAGCTCCTATAAAGTCTAGCACATGGTCATTGAATAAATGGGCACATAGTCAATATGGCTAGGCTGGTTGCCTGAATGATTAGATGATTGTATTTATTTATCTGGTTGACTGATTGTCTGAATGACTTGGATGACCAAGAGAGAGATAACCTCTTAGCACCCCCACTCCAGTCTAGGTCCTCTTGACTTGCAAGCTTCTTTATCTTTGCCCCACCTTCCCCCATGGACTCCAGGCCATATTTCAGAGTAGGAGGTTGTCATGGTTTCCCAAAGCTTTATTTTCCCAAATCCAAGTCTCTAAGCCATCTGTTCTCCCTTTGATGAGGGGGGCCTTGGGGCCCCTGGGCCACCAGGTGGTGTCAGTGCACACTTCATGTTGTTATTGTTCTGCCTTCAAATGACATCACTCTGCTATGTATGGCATGCACCATGCATAATAGCCAACAATTCCAGCGGGTCTCTTTACACTAATTAAGGAAGGTGCTTTTGTATAGGAGACAGGAGGGTTTGAACCAAATGCCAGAAATCCCACAGGGACTGTCAGCTTTGAAAGATGTGACAGTGTTATCCATACTATGCAAATGGTGTATGGGTTGGAGTATGAGTTTTCCTTGCCTGACTTGAGCACACCCAGAGAAAATATTGGTGATATTGTAAAGCAAAATGACACATGGGCACACAGACATTATGCATACAGGCCTCCAAGAAGACAATGTAGAATGAGCTGGCGCCTCTTATTCTTTTCTTCAGCATCAGAGAGAGTTGCTGATCTAATAATAAATTCTGTTCCTCCAGAAAAAGATGCTGGATGAGTGCAAAGCATCAGCTCGTGTTGTGATTTTTTTTCTTTTCAAACAACACTTTGTATTCTTGTACTATGCTCAATTTTAGGAACTGGCTGATTCTGATAAACACACTCATTTATAATCAAAACTATTGAAGAGCTGTCAATACTGAGCTTTTTGCTTCCTTGGGAGGGAAACTGAGGCAAAATGAAATATAATTCTAGGATCTCTTAGGACAGTGGATGTGAATACAGAATATTAAAATCACGAGGGCCCTATGAACATGGAATTTTAGAACAGAAGAGAATTTGAAATACAGAATTTTAGAGTAGGAAGAAACCTTAGAATATAGAATATTAAAATAAAGTTACATCTGATAATCTATCTGAGAACATAGACTTTCAGAGGTAGGAGGAACCTTAGAATATAGAAAGTTAGAACACAGAATAATAACACAGAATTTTAGAAGGGGAGATTCTTAGAACATATAATTTTTCAGCAGGGAGGAACCTTAAATTATTGAATGTTATATCAAGAAAAGACCTCAGAATCTAGAATATTAGACATTAAAGAAAAGCTAAAAAGAGGCTATAAAGCTTAGAATGCTAGAGGAAGGAATCTTAAAATAGATAATGCCAGAACAAAGACAGAATATTAGAAAAGAAAAAGCTCTTAGAACCTAGGATGTTTGATTTTGGAGGTCCTTGGCTATAATATATTCCAAATTCCTTACTTTATAGATGGGGAGACTGAGGCCTGGAAATATACAGAGGTCTAAGATAACATAGAAAGGTTCTTAAGGTCATAGAGAAAGGATGCTAGTAGAGATGAGATGGACACCCATGTCCCTTGACTCTAGTTTCATTGCTCCTTTAACTATACTATATCATTTCACCAAGAACTGAAAAATAGGGCTCTCATTGCCAATAAAATTTTAGGTCCCCTTTCTCTCTCTCATTTCTGAATTGTTCCCTTTATAATGGTTTCCAGGTTTTTTGTTAAACTTTATAAAGGCAGAAACTGAAGGCCAGAGAATAATCACATAGTGAGATATTTAATAGAGAAGCAGGAAAAGAACCCACATCTCCTCACACCCAATCCAATGAACTTTTCACTATGAGATTCATATGGGTCCCATGGACCATATCTTATATATATTTGTCTTTTTCCTGCATTTAGTGTTTCCAGATTGTCACACAGTAATCATTCAGAAGAAATGCATGCTGGGAGTAACAATGGTGGAGTAGAAACAGGACTTCCGTGGGGCTCTGCTTCCACCTTCCCCAATTTATGTAAAAGGGGACTCTGAACAAACATTGGAGGTACAGAACCCACAAAAGGACACATAGAAGCTAAACTGCTGAGGAAAGCCCGGCAGGCATCAGCCAGCACAGCGCTCTGGGAGCCAACCCCATCCTGGCTGGAGCCAGAGGTTTTAGTCCTAGAGTGGGCCTGACCAACAGCTGGCTGGAGGGACTAGCAGCTGTGGTGGTTTCCAGAATTATCAACACATAGATACTAAGGACAAAATGAGAGGTCAGTGCAGTGTGGACTTTGGGATACAGTAGTTGAGGGTGTGTGGGCGTATATTCCCCGGAGAGAGAAGCTGCTGCAGGCTGTGACTCAGCAGCTGACACATGGCAGCTTCAGCTCATAGTCTGCAGACTGTAGGGGGACCAAGTGACCAGTCTGAGGGGTAATTGCTCTTGCTTTAACCTGCTTGGATCTGGATTGCAGTCTAGGGTGGAGGTCCTGGAGTGTGTGACCAGGTTGCCAGAGCATGTGAAGGCTTCAGAGAGGAAACCCAACTAATACCTTCAGCAGCTAAGAAAACCCTGGCATTTGGGACAGAAGCTCCCCTGGCTGGTAGCAGAGTCCCACTGTGGCAAAAAGCCCAAAAGTCAAGTAATTGATTGGCTTCATGACCAGGCAAAGGAAGCAAAACAAAGAGAAGGATCCAACACTAGAATCCTATTTTGCAAACAAAAAGGATCAAAGCATGGAACAGGAGGAAGACAGTGAGGTCAGAACTCCTGCACCAAAAGCTTCAAAAGGAAATAAGTGCTTGTTACAGGTCATAGAAAACCTTAAGAAGCAGATAAGAGAAGTGGAGGAAAAATTGGGAAGAGAAAAGAAAATGATGCAAGAAAATTATGAAATGAGAGTCAACAGCCTGATTGAGGAAAATAACACCTTAAAAATAGACTAACTCAAATGGCAAAAGGGGCTCAAAAATGCAATGAAGAGAACAATGCCTTAAAAAGCCGAATTTGCCAGATGGAAAAAGAATCTCAAAAGCACACTGAGGAGAATCATTCCTTCAGAATTAGATTGGAGCAAATGGAAGCTAGTGACTGTATGAGAAATTAAGATGCTGTTAAACAGATCCAAACAAATGAAAGAATAGAAGGCAATGTGAAATATCTCATGGGAAAAACCACTGACCTGGAAAATAGATCCAGGAGAGATAATTTAAAAATTATTGGACTACCTGAAAGCCATGATCAAAGAAAGAACCTAGAAATCATCCTTGAAGAAATTGTCAAGGAAAACTGCCCTGATGTGTTAGAACCAGAGGGCAAAATAGAGGTTGAAAGAATCCACCAATCACCTCTTGAAAAAGATCCCCAAAAGAAAATTCCTAGGAATATTATAGCCAGGTTCCAGAATTCCCAGATCAAGGAGAAAATATTACAAGCAGCCAGGAAGAAAAAATTCAGTATTGTGGAAACACAATCACGATAGCATAGGATTTGGCAGCTTCTCCACTGAGGGTTCTAAGGGCCTAGAATATGATATTCCAGAAGTCAAACGAGTTGAGATTAAAACCAAGAATCACCTACCCAGCAAAAGGGAGTATCATGTTTCAGGGGAAATTATGGTCATTCAGTGGAATAGAGAATTTCAAGTATTCTTGATGAAAAAACCAGAATTGAATAAAAAATTTGACATTCAGATACAAGAAATAAGAGAAGCATGAGAAGATAAATAAAGAAAAGAAATCATACGGAACTTATCAAAGTTGAACTATTTACATTCCTACATGGAAAAATGATAATTATAACTGACAAAACTTTTCTCAGTATGAAAATAGTTGAAGGGAATATATACAGACATATATATATATATATATATATATATATATATATATATATATATATATATATATATACACACACACACACATATATCTTGAAGGGTATATGGGCATATGAATACTTATGTGAATGTGTGTATATATGTTTACAGGTATACATAGATAGAGGGCACAGGACCAATCTAATAGGAAGGGATGATACTTAAAAAAGTGAAATTAAGAGGTAAGAGAGGAACATAATGAGAGGAGATGGGGAGAGACAGAATGGGGCAAACTATCTTATATAGATGAGGCAAGAGAAAATGGTTACAATGGACGGGAAGAAAAAGAAGACAAAAGGGAATGGGTCGACCTTATTTTCATTGACTTTGGCTCAGGGAGGGAATGACATAAACACTAAATAGGGTATCTCACCCTACAGGAGAGTAGAGGCGAAGGGGATGAGAGGGGGGGTGATGGAAGGGAGGGCAGGCTGGGGGGGGGGGACAAAGTTGGGATCACCCACTTTTTTTTTGCCTTTTTTTTGGAGGGCAATTGGGGTTAAGTAAGTTGCCCAAGGTCACATGGCTAGGTTTTTCTTTGTGTGTGCGTTAAGTGTCTGAGACCGGATCCGAACTCAGGTCCTCCTGACTCCAGGGCCGACGCTCTACTCATTGCGCCACCTAGCCACCCCCGATCACTCACTTTTGAAAATGGACAGGATCAAAGTAGAGAACAAAACAAGTTGGAGGTGTGATAGGAGAGAGGGAAACATAATCAGTCTTCTACAATATATCTACTGTGGTAATGTTTTGCATTAGCTACACATGTACAACCTGTATTGAATTGCTTATGCTCCCAGTAAGGGTGGGTGACAAGGGAGGAAGGGAATGAACCTGTGTATTAACAATGCAATATTCACTATGCCTATGGCAATTATAAATAGGCTTATGTGTTTATTAATCACAAAATATATCAGGCTCTCTACATGGGGGATAAAGCCAGAGAATTTATTAAGATACCAAATAACTGAGTCCCAAAACCAGAAAGTCAAAGCCATCAGAGTAGTTATGAAATTGGCACAAGTAGTTAATGTAGTAACCAACCACATTGTTAAGCCTTCAAAATGGAACAGTCTATCTCAGGCAAAGGTCCTTCTCTCCCTACTCACAGCAACTGCTCAGCGTCCAGGAAGCGTGCTCACAACAGCTCTGGCCCCCCGCGGTTCCAGTCCCCGGCAGTACCCAACAAGAGTCCTTAGCAGAAATTCTGGCTGGCTCAAAAAGGGGTTTGGGCCTCCACCTCTACCTCAGCAGTTACTGCTGTTGCTGCTGCCGTGGCCACCAACAGTCCCCAACAGTCCCCAACGGAACTCTAGCTTTTTTTTTTCTTACTCTTGCCCCACCCCCTCCTGCTATGTCAGCATGTCCAATGGGGCATGGAAGATCTTTAAATCCCATAACCCTTACAACCTGGAATTCAAAGTTTTAAAACCAAATGTTTGATACATACATACACATATATACTATTATTAATACTATTTTACATGTACTTGGGAAATAAGATATACAGGTACTGGGGTATGGAGATTGACCATGCCCTACTAGAAAAGATGAAGGGGATATAGGGGAATATAGAGAAGAGAGCAGATTGGAGGAGGGGCTATCACATGGGACTGCAATTTTGGGGCGGTGAGTAGAGAAATGGGGAGAAAATTTGTAACTCAAAATCTGGTGGAAATAAATGATGTAAGCCAGAAGTTAATAAAGCATTTGAAAAAATAAAGAAAAGAAAGAAATGCATGCTTAAATGCATGCATAAAACCTGTATTTTTTATTTTATTTTATTTTATTTTTTAAAGCAATTGGGGTTAAGTAACTTGCTCAAGGTTACACGGCTAGTCATTATTTATACGTGGGTGCTCATTTTCTGAGGCCGGATCTGATCTCGGGTCATCCCAACTCCGAGGCCGGCGCTCTTACTCACTGCGCCACCTAGCCGCCCCTTTAGGGCAATTGGGGTTAAGTAACTTGCCCAAGGTTACATGGCTAGGTTTTTGTTTGTGTGGATTAAGTGTCTGAGGTGGGCTCCGAACTCAGGTCCTTCTGACTCCAGGGCCGGCGCTCTATTCACTGCGCCACCTAGCCGCCCCTATAAAACCTGTATTTTAATGCAATATGATTGCCAGTCAGTCTACAAACCATTTTAAGGGCTTACCATGTGCCAAGAACTATGCTATTTTGGAAATACAAATACAAGTAGGAACACTGTCCTCACTCTGAAAGAGTTTACATTCTAATGGAGGAGAGATAACATATAAACAACCATTTATATTAGTTTGTGTATATACACACATACATTAGGAGATATAACACATCTAAAAACCTTTATTACATATATATGTATACATATATACATGTATTGTGTTTGTATAATCATATACATATGTGTTTGTAAGTGTATACACACACACACACACACACACACATATATATATATACATACATATATACGCATATATATGTGCATACATACATGGTAGATTGAGAGTAATTTCAATGGTGAGGTACTAAGTATTATTTAACTAAAAGGTATAGTGGACATTACCCCTAATATGTAAGCATATGTCACATTAATCAATACCAGTCTTGATGAAAATATGCATTTAACCATAGAATTTTAGATCTGGGATCTTAGAAAACTGCTCATCTAATGCCCTCATTTTAAATCAGGGAATTGACACCTAGAAGAGCCTTCTCTTTCCAAAGGTCATACAAGTAATAAATAGTTAAGCAGGTATGGGAACCCAACTCCTGTTTCAAATTTCAGTCTTCTTTATATCACACAATGCTGAAAGAATCTTTGAATTGGGAGCCCTGATTCTAGTCCCAGCTCTGCTCCTAACATAGCATGTGATCCTGTACCTATGACCCCTTCCTACACACTTAGGCTCAGTCAAACTGACCTGTTTGTTTACATGTAACACTATCTTTCATTTATATGTCTTTGAACTGGTTGTTCCCTATGATTGGAACACATTCCCTCCCCTATTTCCATCATTCTGCATCCTTAGTTTTCTTTGAGGTTAAGCTTAAATTTTACCTTCTACATGAAACATTTCCTATTCCCAGCAGCAACCAGTTCCTCCCTCCCAAGACAACAATAATATACTATATACTTACAAATATATATAACCTGTTGTAGCAGCAAGCACCCCAACCTCCCTGGGGTGGCTGCCAACACAGGTTCTTAGATCTGTTTTGCTAAAGGAAAGCAAGTCAAAATGGGTTAACAAGCTTACTTTAATCAATCAAACATATATCATTTACCTAGTTCAGGGGAAAAAAGGTCAGCACCCCGAACTTCAAAGTATATAGACAGAACTTATAAGGCAGAGAAACAAACAGATCAAGCAGGCAGGCTTCCAAACTGCCCAACATGAATAGCAAATCACAGTTACCACAGAGGGAAGCATCAACATCTGGGTTTTCAAAGCCTGGGGGCTCTCAACAGCTGCCCAGAGTCTCATCTGGTCAAATCCCACAACACTTCTCAAAGTGAGCCCCAAAGCAAAGCCTCACATCAGGGATTGTATAGCCTTCTCCTGGGTCAGAGAATGTAACCACCCTCTTGACCCAGTGCCCAATCACACAGCATCAAGGTGTGGTCATTCCTGAAAACTAAGCCTCCTACCACAGGCTCCATGTGACCATATTCAGCCCATTAGGGGGCAAAGTATATTTTCAAATCAAGGAATGTTCTCAGAGTCTCTTAAGCCTAACAAAGGGCCTAGGGCAGGAAGATCTTTAAATTTGCATTTCCATTACATTCAGCCCCAAGATCTTTCATACCCATAGAATGCACAATTTACATTTGAATTAGTACTAAACATCTCTTAGGTCACATTTTCCATGTACATAAGAAAATCACAATATAATCTCAAAGTACAATAGTCCAAGTCTTCCACTCATGAGGCAACTGTTAATTTAGTCACTTATCAGTAACAATCATATAATAGTCAAAATGTAATATTCACAACATAGTCTCAAAGTAAAATCGTCACTCTTCAGTTAACTCAATCAGTCACTTATCAGGATTTTCATAGTACATGGTCAAAGTCTTCCACTCATGGGGCAAAGTCTTGATTAACTCAATTAGTCACTTATCAGTAGTTTCGAAGCACATGGTCAAAGTCTTCCACTCATGGGGCAAAGTCTTGATTAACTTAATCAGTCACTTATCAGTAACAATATCTCAAAGTACTCAAAGTACAAATCAGTCACTTACTCAGCAAAGTCTTACTAAGTATTCCCATAGCATAGACAATTTACATGTGAGTTAGCACTAACCATCTCTTAGGTCATATTTTCAAGGGCAAAGTATATTTTCACATCAAGGAAGGTTCTCAGAGTCTCTTAAGCCTATCAAAGGGCCTAGGGGCAGGGAAGATCTTTACATTTGCATTTCCATTACAGCTGTTCCCCAACTGAATGTAAGTTCCTTGATTGTCTCAGGATTTTCTTCATAGTTCCAGAGCCAATCGTATTGTGTGCAGTGAAGTAGGCACTTAATAAGTGATGGGCAGTTCTCATCTCTCCAACCTTAAGTTTCCTTAACTTTAAATGAAGGGAGCTGAGTGGGGGAGCAAACAGCCTTTCCGTCCCTTCCTTTTTTGTACTCAATCCATAGTTTTACAGACTGCCTGCTTAAAGTGAGCTACACTGGGACAAAATCTCATGAGGCACATAACCTGGGTTCAGATCCTGCCTCTGATGCTTCCGCCCTGTTTGACATTGGATAAGTCACTGAACATCCCTAGGTCAAAGTTTCCCCTTGAAAGAAGAAGTTGGATGATGTTGCTTTTAAGGGACCTGGGGATCTCCCAGCTCTGGATCTCTGAGTGTGTTATCCTCGGCCAAAGCCTGCCTCTGCAATGCAACTTGTAGATTGAACTTCTTTATGTCTCCGTTTCCTCACTAGTAAAATGAAAAGGTGGCCTTGATGTCCGCTCAGGTTCATTTATGTTCTATCTTCATGGTCCTGTGATCTACACAAGAAGGTTAAGATCCTCTCTTCCTGACATGCTCCATTTTCCTTTCCAATCCCAAGCAGGATTCTAAAGCAGAATGGAGGATTCTGTGTTTGAAAGGAGATCATATTCTTTCACTCACAGTGAAAATAACGGAGGAGGTCATGGTCCAAATAGAATTACTGGATTACCTGGATTGTCAGAAGTTCTATGAGTCTGGGTGTTTTCCAGTGGCCCAACTCTTCCCGCCTGTGTCCTTTTGTGCCTCCAGAAGCAATGCATGTAGCTGTCTCTATGATCTGCTTTTGAAATACATGCATGTACCCACAGTCATCTCACATACAGGGTCACAAACAGATACAGTCTTTGCAGAACTTACTGTTTTATAGATCATGTTGCCTTAAAACAGATAAAACAGACTTGCAGCTGAAGTCGAAACTGCCTGAGGCTCTCCTTGGAAAGACTAAGTCCTAGTCATGAATACTACACAAGTACCATGGGCAGTGCCCTAGGGCTTCTCAGTAACAGATTGCAGAGGCTGTGGGCTCCTGCACCCTTCTCAGGATTTTGCTGCCACCTAATAGATATCCAAAGAGCAGCAGCATCCCTTACATAGAATATACTTTAGTCCAAAGCAGGGTTGATTCTGGGAGTCTACAGTGAACTTTACACCAGTACCTTATTCACCCAAACTAAAAATAATATTTAAACTAGGGCTTGTTTTTCATTTGGACCACAAAATCATAGAACTGGAGGTAGAAGGCACCTTAGAGGCCACTTTGATTCAGTCTCTTCATTTTACAGATGAAGAAATTGAGGCTTGTGGAGGTGAAGTGTCTTACCCAAAGTCATGCAGCTAGTAAATGCCAGAAGGGGAGTTCAAACTCAGGCTCCCTGATTCCAAAGAATTTCCAGATTCTGTTGATCACCTTTCCTCCTTAAAGCTAGAGAAAGTCAAATTAAAACAAACCTGTGATTTGACTTCACTCCCATTGATTTATTAAAATTGACTAACCTGACAAAAATGGAAAAAGACAAATACTGGTGGGAATGTAGAAAAATAAATAGACCAATGTACTGTTGGTAGAGCTATGAACTGGTCAACCATTCTGGAGATCAATGTGTTATGTCCAAAAGGCTACGCAACTCTAAATATCCGTTGACTCAACAAAACCGCTTCTAAAACTATACAACATAGAAAACAGAATTAAAAGAAAAGAACCAATATGTCCAAAAGTATTTATGGCAGCTCTTTCTGTGGTGGCAAAGAATCAGAAACCAAGGAAATATCCATTGATTAGGGAATGACTGAAAAAGTTGGGTTGCACGATTGTGATGGAATACAATTGTACTATAAGAAATGATGAAGGGGATGTTTTTAGGAAAAAAAAAACTTGAGGAGCCTTCTATGAACTGATGCAAAGTGAAGAGAGCAAAACTAGGAGAACACTTTACTTAGTTACAGCAATGACTCTAATGACCATCAGCTGTGAAAGACTGTTTGATACAATGATTCATAGCAATTCTAAGTGACTCCTGATGAAAAGTGTTATCTACCCCTAGAGAGAAAACTCTGAGTGCGTATTTAATGCATATTTTTTCATTGTATTATTTTCATTGCTTTTTATCACAACATGGCTAATGTGAAAATGTGTTTTGCATGACTTCAATCTATAATAAAGGGTAATACATTTTTTGCTTTCTAAACATGGGGGAAGGGATGAAGGTACGGAAGGAATTTGGAACTGAAAAATAAAAACACATTAACAAAACAGAACAAAAATTTGTCCTTCCAAGCTACCACTTTTAAGAGTGTGGGATCATAGAATTATTTTATAATGAGTTAGAAGATACCTCAGAACACTTTAATTTACAGAGGTGCCACATGGAAGAAGAAGAGAGAAACACAAAATATTAGGAAAAAGAAACATTTGATCAACAATTACTGTCCCCAAATGTATCAGATTACCTTGAAAGGAAGTGAGTTCCTCTTTTCTAGAAATGTTCAAGCAAGGCTATTTGCTACATAGTGGGTATGTTATAAAGATGATTCTTTCACAAGTATGGGGTTTGGCTAGATGACCTTTGAATCCCCTTCCATGTCTATGTCAACATAATTCTTCTATGTAGCAGGCCCTCTTCCTCTCCTCCACCCATCCCTTCTCTCTGGATCCTTTGATTTCTCTGAGCCCACTCTTTCTGAACCTCAGGCTCAGACTCTTTTTCAGGATAGCAGTATGACTTTGAAGCATTTTAACAGCTTTGTCTGTGAAGATGCAGAGGCTCTGAGGGGTGCAGAAGGAAGTGAGAGGAGAGGACAGGAAGGTGGTCTGATTCCTGAAGTTTAATCATAAACTCTGTGGATTTACAAGTCTGAGCTCAATGTGGGAGTGTGTAGAGAAGGGAGAAAATGACTGATGAGGACAAGGCATCCAGGAGAGATGAGCTACATATTACAAAAGGGTAGATGAAGCCATAAATCCTTCTGCCTGGAGCCAGTCCTTCTTCCCTGGAGATGGGCCAGCCTTGCCTGACACCAGAGCCAGGTGGGAAGAGGTGCCTTTGTAACACCATCAGGTCTGAAAATGAGAGAGACCTAGAAAATGCAGATCCCACTAAAGATCTGGTTCAGCATAAAAGCAGGAGGTATCAATTCCAAATGGTCCTTTTCTAGATGGGTATGATCCTGTGATCTCATCATCATCTGATGTCCTACTCCCCCTTTTCTACTCCTAACCCCTGATCACTGGACCCTGACATATCAGCTCTGTGATCCTAGGGAAGTCACTTACCCTCTCTGAGACTCCTTTTCCTCTCCTATAAAATGAGGATAATGGCATTTGCATTTTAGACCTTACAGAATTGTAAGACTCAAATGAGATAATATATAAAAAGTTTTTTGAAAAACTCTCAAACTCTATAAACATGTTAACTGTTGTTGTTTATTATCTCCCTTGAATGGGTCTTGCACTTAATATCATACAGTTAAACATTTAGAACATTCACTTAACCCCTTCTTTTACAGAAGAGGAAACCGAAATCGAGGAGAGAAAGTACATTGCCCCGGGGGGCGGCTAGGTGGTGGAGTGAGTAGAGCAGCAGCCCTGGAGTCAGAAGGACCTGAGTTCAGATCCGACCTCAGACACAACACACACACAAACAAAAACTTAGCCATGTGACCCTGGGCAAGTTACTTAACCCCAATTGCCCTAAAAAAAAAGAAAGTACTTTACTCCCCAAATTACCTATCAGTAATATAGAACCAGGTTTAAATGTTGATTTAATGTTTGATTAAAATGTTTGATTAAAAATCCTATGTTTTTCTACTATAATCTATCTATAATCTACTACTTCCTCATTCAAACCTCAGGGCCCAGAAATATTTTAAAAGTAATTTTAAATGTCCCTGATGTTAGGTACCAAGTTCTTGGCACCAGAAAGGATCAATTCCTAGGGTCATTTCCCCCTTTTGTCTCCCTTCTCCTTATTCTAAAACATTACCCACACTCCCCCAACATATGGCCATGCTACCCCTGATATCTTACTGTCAACTTATTTAGTTAAAAGATCATAACCCAAGTGAATTAGCTTTGGAGGAATTAACCTCTTCATTTCCTTCCTGGGGATCTCTCTTGTCCTAATTGTAAATGCCTCACATGGCCTGCTATATCAAGGTGGACTTAGTCGTAGCCCTCTTTGATCACACTTTCCCATACATATTGTTTCCACTATTGAAATGTAAGCTCCAGTTCCTGCAGTTTCCAGCACTACCACATTCTCAGACCTGTTGGTGTTACAAGAACTATCTTTTCCATGGTTTTATTTCTAATCCTTAGACCTATCCTTGTTACATGGTAAGCAATGTGTTTCCCATTCATTCACACCTAAGCAATAAAAAGTATGGAAAAATTAGGGCCTTGTTGGAGGGTGTCAAGAGCATCATTCATCACTCTCTTCCCCTAATATCTCTCCCTCCCTTTCCCAGAAGTAGCCAGTCTTTCAGCATCATAGAATCTCATGGTTTCTTTTGGTCCATTTTATTCTCTCATGAGCCACTCCACTTTACTCTACTCTATTCCATTTCTTTTCTTCAGGCAAGAAAGAATTCTTAGTTATGGCTTTGGATCATATAAATTTTTCACATAGCCCAGAATGGAGACATCTGCCAGTGGTATTATTTCCCTAGCAAACATGGACAACTCCCAAGCATCTCTATCAACTAGAAGTTGTTGGCTAGGTGATGGCTAGAAATAATTCCTACCCACCCACCCAAGAGGAGGGGAAAAACATTTGGCACTATCAAAAAAGCCAAGGGCTAGCTGGACTTCTCTCTTCTCTCCTTCTATATTAATGGAAAGTAGAATGGTAAGTTTCAAGAAGGCTCAATTGATGTTTGGTTGGCAAATATTAGATATCTCACTTCTCAGCAGTAGGTTTTCAGTCAAATGCTACCCTGATCCTTTGATATAGGTTATAGACCTTTATTAGACTAATCAGAAGACCATAGCTCTGGATACTACAGAGGCTCCTGAGGAAATCTCATCATATGCCATAGATTTAGAGCTAGAGGGGCCATTGGAGATTATATGGAGCAGTCAAATCTTTTGAAAAATGTTGCCCAGCAAGGTTAAACGTCTTATGCAAAGTCACACAAGTAGGAAGTGGCGCAGCTCGAGACATGGAATGCAGATGCTCAGCTTTTTTTTCAATGCTCTTTTCATAACATTTCATTAAACAAAACTGAAAGCTACCTTTATTTATTTATTTATTTATTTATTTTTTGAGGGCAATTGGGGGTGAGTAACTTGCCCAAGGTCACACGGCTAGGTTTTTGTTTGTGTGTGCGTTGTGTCTGAGGTCGGATCCGAACTCAGGTCTTTCTGCCTCCAGGGCCGACGCTCTACTCACTGTGCAACCTAGCCGCCCCTAGTCACCTTTATTTAAAGAAAGAAAACAATTTTGCCAGACAGGATGGCAATGTCAGCAAATCAGATTGAGGAGAGAGAGAGAGAGAGAGAGAGAAGGAGGGAGACAGAGACAGAGACAAAGAGACAGATAAAGGTAGTAGGGAGAGGGAAGTAAGAAATTAACAAACTGAACTCCCTAGGAGAGCTCTAGCAAGATGGTGAAAAGCCTTGAGTTTGTACCCTAGAGACATTTCCATTACCATAGGAGATGGCTACATATAATCCAGAGAAAAGAGTGCTTAGGCCTCAGAGAGAACCAGGGACAATGGGAAGAGTATACAAACATATTTAAACTTAAACTAAAAAGCAAACAAATCAACTTCCTAATAATGATAGTTCTTCCAATATGGAAAGAACTGTACATGAAGTACTGTGTTCCCCTTGTTGTCCTTGTTTGTAATTAATGGTTGAATGATGACTTGCCAGGATGTTTCAGTGCACTCCTAACAGAGGAATGACTTGAACTAGATGGCCTCTGATAAGTAATATCCAAGCATATATGTGCCTATTAAGCCTGTAACATCTTAAGCTCCTAATACCAACTCTGATGCCCATTAGCTTTGTAACCTTCATATCTCTGAGCCTTGATTTCCTCATATGTGAAATGTAAGTAATAATCCATTCACTACCTCCTTCAAAATTGTTGTCAAATGTCAACTCAATGAGTTTTAAATGTCTATTATGTGACAGACTGCATGCTGGGGATAAAAAGACAAATGGAACTATCCCTGCCTTTGAGTAGCTTATGTTCTACTGGAGGGATAGAGCATGTTCCCATGTAAAAGACACAAAGCATATTGAGATCAGTGGCTAGAATTCTGGGCTTGCATTCAGGAAGACCTGGACTCAAATGCAATCACAGACACTTATTAGCTATGTGATGTTGGGCAGTTAATGTTGTTTGACTCGGTTTCCTTATCGATGAAATGGAAATACTCATAGCATCTATGTCCAAATGAAGCTCTAATGAGATCATATTTGTAAAGTTCTTAACACAGTGCCAGAAGCACGCTGTTGTTTTTGTTGTTTAAGTCATGTCTGATTCTTTGTGACCCTATTTGGGGTTTTCTTGGCAAAGATGCTGGAATAATTTCCCATTTCCTTCTCCAGCTCATTTTGCCAATGGAGAAACTGAGGCAAATGGGATTACATTATTTGCCCAGGGTCACACAGCTACGAAGTGTCTGAGGCCAGTTTTGAATTTATGAAGAGGAGTCTTCCTGACTCCAAGCCCTGTATTCTGTCCACTGGGCTGCCTAGCTGCCCTGGGACTTACCTACTAAGTCATAAATAAATTGCTAGCTGGGCTCATGGAGGGAGTTCCTAGTCAAGAGTTCTCTTTTCTAGGCTAACAGAATGTTTGATGTTTGATAGTAAAAGTGATCCTTTGGTATTCAGTAACAAAATGTCAATGAAGGCATTCCTGACTGTCTCCTAGGCAATCCTCGGACGAGCTAGGGTTGGCTCTGACCCTTTATCTCCTGGAATCTTTGCCATGGCTCATTTTTCATAATGCATTTGTTAGGAAACTAATGATTATCAGCCATGTGGGCACATCCATAAATCTCCCTATCAAGTTGAGTGTTAGAGGAGTCAGGGAATTTGTTTTTAAGATTCCCAGGCACCAATCTCCTGTCCCCATTTGTTAATTGCCCAGAATCACATGATCATAAATATAAAAATGGAAAGGATCTCAGATGCTGTATAGTCCAAACCCATGCCTGAACAGGAATCCCTATGGCACCACATCCAAATGTCCAACCTTTGTTTGGAGACCTCTAGTGAGGCAAAGCTCACTGATTCTGGAGTCAGCTGATACTTGTGAGTGACCCTGAATTTTTAGAAGGCCATGTGACACAATGCAACTGATAGAGTACTGGCATGGCGATTGGGAAAATCTGTGTTCAAATATATGTCAGCTTATGACATAGAGTGTGTGACCTTGGGGAAGTCTATTCACTTTTCAGTGGTCCAGATGCTTTAAACAAGTTCTATGCATCCATGTAGAATGTTGAAGTCTCTGCTATAGATAGGTTTATCAAAAACCTTCTAACCTAACATAGAGGTATGAGGTAATCACTGATGGAGAGCTGGAGAACCTTAGAATTCAACCTTTCACTTTACAGATCAATGTGGGGAGGGCACGTATCTGCTCTAGGTTGAGAGTTAGTAAGTGACTGAGGCTGAATTGGAAGCAGGCCTTCCTGCCTCTCATTCCATTGTATTACTGATTATGCTGCTTGGTTCTTCCACTCCCCATCCCTCCCTCATTTTACAGGTATAGGCACCAAGGTTCTAGGATGTAAAATAATTTAGAATCACAGAATGTCATCCTAAATATAGAACTGAAATGAACCATAGCGATTATCTGGGTGGTGCAGTAGGTAGAGCTCCAGGCCTGACATCAGAAAGACTCATCTTTCTGAGTTCAAATCTGAACTCAGACCCTTACTAGCTGTGTGACCCTGGCTAAGTCACTGCACCCTGTTTGCCTCAGTTTCCTTATCTGTAAAATGAACTGGAAAAGAAAATGGCCAACCACTCCAGTAGCTCTGCCAAGAAAACCCCAAATGAGGTCATGAAGTATTGGGCATGGCTGAATAACAACAACAATCCAGTCTCCTCATATTTTAGATGAAGAAATTGAGGTGCACAAAGGTTATGTGACTTGCCCAAAGTAATAGAGGCAATAAGTGGACGAGTCTAAATTCAAACGCACATCCTTTACTTTAAAATCCAGCATACTCTAATTTCCCATGGAGAAAAGCCAGAAGAAATAAGGGGGTGTTACAGCCCTGGATGCCTGGGATAGAAGGACTACTAAGCTTAGGGAGTTAGCTTGTCCAGACTCCAAGGTTATGATAATGGGGGCACCCTCTGTGTCCTGAGTCTCCTGACATATCCACAAACCACAAGGAAGGGAGTTACAGGCAGGAAGCAAGGCTCCAAAATTTTGCAGATACATATTCTCAACCCAGGCTTCCTGCTTTCCTGTACCAGTCCCCATACTGGGCATTTAATGCTGTGTACATTGTTTCCATCCATTGTCCTTTTCTTGCCTGTTTCCAATTTGTGGACAGAGAAGCAATGATCTGACTTGTCAAACATCTTTTACTTTTTGTTAGAAGGGACATAGTGCTCTGGGCATACCAGAGCCCTTCCGCTCTCTGTTCTCTCCCTTTCTCCCATCTGTTTTTTTCATCTGCCCTCCCCACCATCCTCATGCTTCTTTCCCCTCTCTACCCTTGCTTCCTTTCCTTCTATCCCTTCCTCAGAAAACTGCTTAAACAAAAGGTTCCTTTAACTGCCTCCCTGAAGTCAAACTCCAGTCCTCAGGCCCAGGAGGTCTCACTTATATTTATGTCAGGGACCTTTAGCAGCTAAACCATGTCCAAGATCAGAGAAACATCAGTAACCTATGATTCCTGCTTTATTTATGTGGGAACCACAAGCTTCCCAACCCTCTCACTATAGGCTGTGCTTTTATACAGCATAGTAAACATTTAAAACTTGCATCAGAAATAAAATGAAGATTAGAAAAGATTTTCTCACACTATATTGAAGGCTAGACCCCAGTTTGGGTGTGGAGGAGAGAAGGGTCTTAACTAAGAAAAAGGTCTTAACTGAAGGGGGACAGATGAGGAGTGAGGCCCTCATGCCCTATCATTCCTCTGGTGATCAGACTTCATGCCTCTCCATTCCCAAGTACCAGACTAAGGACCTAGTCCCCTTCAGAACAGTGTTCATAGAAAGATCCAGGGGGTGGAGATTGCATTGGCTCTTTGGAATGACCGAGTGTCTGCCTGGGGGAAAATAATGGTGCTCTAGGTTTTTAAAGCTCTTTATGCTTTTCAGGGCATTTTGGCATGCGTTATTACATTTAAACCACCTACCTACCCTGTGAGGTAAGTAAAGCAAATAGCTCCAAATAAGAGAGTCCTACACTGGCAAAAGAGCTTTGAATTCATCTGGTCCAACTTCTTACCCAATGTACCAGTCCCTTCAAATGATCATACAGCCAGTTTTCTACTTGAATATGCCTAATGATGGGGGCTCACTATAGTTCAATACAACCTACTTCATTTTTATATGGTTCTATTTGTTGGGAAGTTCTTCCTTATATTAAGGTAATATTTCTCAACATAACTTCCAATCCATTTTATAGATCATAAAAACAATCCTCCACCCCCCCCTCTCTTTTTCTCTCACATACACACAAATACACACACATATGTATGTATGTATGTATGTATGTATATACATACATACACACATATATGTATGTGTATGAATATATGTACAAAAACATAATCTCTTTATAACAAATTTTCCCATCACCCAGATCAATTTTACAGAGGAGAAAATGAGGTTCAAACATTGAACTAATAAAATTCAAAAGCATTTCTATTTATCAAGTACTTACTATGTAGTAGGTCTGACATTGCTGATCATTGGGGAGTAAAAGCAAAAGCAAAAGCAACTGACCTCAGAGAACTTCCATTTGAATGCGGCAGACAATAGATTTTCTCAAGGTCATATGAGTAGCAAGTAACAGAAACA
Organism: Gymnobelideus leadbeateri; assembly: GCA_011680675.1. Classification (NCBI taxonomy): domain Eukaryota; kingdom Metazoa; phylum Chordata; class Mammalia; order Diprotodontia; family Petauridae; genus Gymnobelideus; species Gymnobelideus leadbeateri. Next base: position 333,169 of record WOXC01005965.1, on the reverse strand, counting down.
AGGGTACTCTGGAAAAGCTTCGCTGACTCTTGCTGGTGGGTGATTCTCTATATTCCTGAATCCTTGTCATGGTGGAATTACAGGCACTAGGGTTGGCCAGTGTGGGTGTTATTTTTGGATCAGAACTTCAAGCTATTTCTAATACTAGCTGCTGTCAAACATCATCTCTCCTGCTACAGATAAATCCAGACAGTTTTTATCAGAACCAAATCTTCAAAATCCTGGGCACCTAATTATCACAACTGGAACAAATAGCCCAAGCCGAAAAGATGGAAATACAGATAAATAAGACCAAGTCCTGGCCAAAACGGCAAAAAGTCAGCACTCAGCTGTCACCTGTCTCCCATGTTTCTGACAAGATACATTACTCTGAAGCCTGGAGGAGAACAACTTCCAGCAGAGACAGCTGCTTAATACCCTCCTGATGTAATAGTGATAAACTTCCATGTCTATATCAGCTAAAAAGAATGGCCCTTACAACATCCTCAGGAGGTAAGCAGTGCACAGATTCTAGCCTTCCTCACCTCTCTCTCACACAAAACTTTACAAATGAGGAAATCAAGACTGAGGTAGAATGATTCATGGTGTGAAGTAATTCATAAGTGTTTGAGTCAGCATTTCAGCTCAAGACTCAAATGAGAATGTCCAGAAGATAAATAAGCAACCCATTGTCATGCTCATCATCTTCATCTTGGTCTAAGAATAGTGACTAGAAAAGGGAAATGAGGCAAAAAGATGTGGTCTTGATTTCAGGAGACCCAGGCCCAAGGCTTGGCTTTGTCCTTCTTTAATGTGGGACCATGATCAAGTCATATCACTTCCCTGATCCTTAGGGTTCTCATCTGTAAAATGTGACTATCATTTAGATCAAAGATTTAAATGAGGGTAGAATGAGCTGATAAAACTGAAGCATTTTGTAACCATAACTTCCTGTATAAAATATGAATTATAAACATGGAAGTTAGACCTGTGATTTCACTGGTATAAATTCCAAATGAGGAAACTCCCACTACAATGCTGGTCAGTCTTCTTTACAACTTGTATTCTTTTTTTTTATTAGCCTTCTTAAATTAAAAAAAATATATATAATTAATTAATTTTTAGTTTTCAACATTCATTTCTACAAGATTGAGTTATAATATTTTCTGCCCTTCTTTCCTTACACCTACTGCAAAATAGCAAGCCTACTGAATACCTCTTCCCTCAATCTATTCTCTCATATCCTCCCCCATCACTCCCCTAATTTTCTAGTAGGGCAAGATGGGCTTCTATACCCCAGTACCTGCATATCTTATTTCCCAGTTGCATGTAAAACATAAATTTTTAAACATTTGTTTTTAAAACTTTGAGTTCCAGATTTTCTCCCTTCTTCCCTCCTCACCTATCCCCACTGGGAAGATAAGCAATTCAATATAGGATGTATGTGTAGTTACTCAAATCATTTCCCTAGCACTTATATTGTGAAAGACTAACTATATTTCCCTCCATCCTATCACACCCCCTACTTAAACTATTTTCTCCTTTGACCCTATGCCTTTTCAAAAATGTTTGCTTCTAATTACCCTGTCCCCCAGTCTACCTTCCCTTCTATCACCCCCTCTTATCCCCTATCCCCCTATTTTCCTGCAGGGTAAGATACCCAATTGAGTATATGTGTTATTCCCTCCTTAAGTCAAATTCAATGAGAATCAGGTTGTCCCATTCCCTTTCACCTTTCTGCTCTTCCCCTCCATTGTAACAGTTTTCTCTTGCCTCTTTTTTATGAGATAATTTACCTTAATCTATCTCTCCCTTTCTCCTTCTTCCAATAAATTCCTCTCTCACCTCTTAATTTTATTTTTTAGATGGCATCCCTTCATATTAAACTCATCCTGTGCCCTCTGTTTATGTATACATGAGCATACATTTGCCCACACTCACACATATTTTTATATACACATGCACCCTCCTATAAATATATATGTATGTATACATATATATATATATGTTGTGTGTGTGTGTGCATATTCTCTATCTTCGTACTGAGAAAAGTCTTATGAGTTACAATTATTGGTTTTTTATTGTAGGAATGTAAATAGCTCAACTTTAATAAGTTACTTATGATTTGTTTTTCCTATTCACCTTCTTATGCTTCTCTTGATTCTTGTATTTGAAAGTCAAATTTTCCGTTAAGCTCTGGTTTTTTCATCAAGAATGCTTGAAAATCTTCTATTTCACAGAATGACCATATTTTTCTCTGTAGCATTTTACTGTTTTGCTAAGTAGGTGATTCTTGGTTTTAGTCCTAGCTCCTTTGACATACAGAATATTATATTCCAAGCCTTTTGATCCCTAAATATAGAAGCTACTAGATCTTTTCTGTGTTTCCACAATACTCAAATTGTTTCTTTCTGACTACTTGCAGTATTTTCTCCTTGACCTGGGAACTCTGGAATTTGGCTATAATATTCCAAGGGGTTCTTTTTTTGGGATCTTTTTCAAGAGAAGATCGGTGAATTTTTTCGATTTCCATTTTGCCCTCTGGTTCCAGAATGTCAGGGAAATTTTGCTTGATAGTTTCTTGAAAGATGGTGTCTAGGTTCCTCTTTAATCATGACTTTCAGGTAGTCCAATAATTTTTAAGTTATCTCTCCTGGATCTATTTTCCAGGTCAGTGGTTTTTCCAATGAGATATTTCACATTGCCTTCTATTTTCTCATTTGTTTGGATCTGTTTTATAGTATCTTGATTTGTCATAAAGTCATGATTTTCCACTTGCTCCAATCTAATTTTGAAGGAGTTATTCTCTTCAGTGAGATTTTGAAATTCCTTTTCCATCTGGCAAATTCAGCTTTTTAATGCATTTTTCTCCTCATTGACTTTTTGGGCCTCTTTTGTCATTCAAATTAGTCTATTTTTTAAGGTGTTATTTTTTTCGATGTATATTTGGGTCTCCTTTAGCAGTCTGTTGACTTGTTTTTCATGATTTTCTCACATCATTCTCATTTCTCTTCCCAATTTTTCCTCCACTTCTCTTACTTGATTTTCAAAATCCTTCTGGAGCTCCTCCATGGCCTGTAAACAGTTCATATTTTCCTTGGAGGCTTTTGCTGCAGGAGTTCTGACTCCACTGTCTTCCTCATGCTCCATGCCTTGATCCTTTTTGTCACCCCAAAAGGATTCTATAATTTCTTTGTGCTTCTGTTGCTTGCTCATATTTCCACCCACATACTTGATTTTTGAGCTCTTTGCAATGGTATAACTTTGCTTCCAGAATGGAGAGAGCTATGTCCAAATTACTGGGATTTTCACAGCTGCCAGAGCTATTAGGAGGGTGCCCTCTCTACAGCTCCCAGAAGCTCTGGCTCACTGTTCACCCACCCTAGGACCACTACCCAAGACTATGATCCAGATCTAAGCAGGTTAGAGTAAGAGCAATTACCCTCTGAATGGTTGCTTGGTCCCCCTACAATCTGCAGGCCAGGAGCTCTGGAAACAGCCAGCATGACTTCTGTGTCTCTGGCTGCTTCTCATCCAGGGGTCAGGGGCCAGACCATGCTCTTCAGTTCCCTCCTCCCCCATTCCAATAGATTTCCACACTGACCTTTTACTTTTTCTTTGGCATTTGTGGGTTTAGAAGTGTGGAATCCACCATAGGTACTGATGATTTGCTCTCCTGAAGTCTGCTCCATTGTCACTTGTTGGGGCCGCCCTGGGGCTGGAACTACACTGAGCTCCCAGCTCAGTGTGATAAACCCTTCCTATCCTCCTGGCGGGTTTCTTTCAGCAGGAGATTTGTTTCTCTCTGTCACTTTGTGGCTCTAAAGTTTGTTTAGAGTCATGTTTTACGTGTACTGGAAGTGATTGGAGTGGGAGGCCATGCCAAGGTTGTGCTTCTACTCTGCCATCTTGGCTCTGCCCTCCCTACATCTTATATTCTTAAAGGGTTAAGGCACTGAGAGGATAGATGTCATGCCTAGGATCAAACAATAAGTATGCATCAGAGGGACTTGAACACCCTGTCTTCCTGTTTCTCAGGACAGATATCTTTCTGTTATGCTATATTACATATCATGAATTGTAATAGCAGTAGTTGTAGTTGTAGTGGTATTAGTAGTAGTATAGGAGTAATAGTAGTAGTATCAGGAGCAGCAGTAGCAGCAGCAGCAGTAGTAGTAATAGTAGTAGTGGTGCTGGTGGTGCTGGTAGTGCTGGTAGGGTGCTGGTGACAACACTGGTATAGATCTACTATGATGTCTCATCCAGGCATAGGAATAATTCCTCTCGAAGTGTTAGGATAAAGATTTCACTTCTTATTTCAGCTTAACTCAGCCCAACCTAACCCAACTCAACTCAATTAAAGAAGTCTTTATTGAGTTTGCATTTGCTATGTTCCTGGAATTTCACAGACTTAAAAAATAAAAACAGCAACACTATATCTGTCCTCAAGGAGTTTATATCCTACCAGGGAAAATAATGTACATATGGATAAGAACAAGTGAAGTATATGCAGAACAAATACAACATGATTGGGAGAGAGAGTGTGTGCCAACAACTGGAGAAATCAAGCAAGGCTCCCTGTAAGATGTGGCACCTGAGCTGACCTTTGAAAGGAGGTAGGGATTCTGGGAGGCAGGGAAGTTGGGAGGAAAAACTTAGCAGGCATTGGGAAGAGATTATACAAAGGCACAGAGATAAGATATGTAACTTCATGCATGGAGAACAGCATGGCTGCCAGCTTGATGAATACCAAATTCATGAAGGAAAATGTTTTGAGATCAGTTTGGAGAGAGGTTGGAGCTAGCTTGTGAAGGGATTTATTTGCCAAATGGGAATTTGTATGTTATTCTAGAGATAATAGGGAGCCACTAAAGCTTCTGGAATGGGGGAGTCATAGGGTTGGGATTGTGTTTTATAAATATCAATTTGGTAGTTGTATGGAGGGTGGACTTGAGAAGGGGAAAGAGTAGAGTGAAGGAGACAAATTAGAAGGTTATTACTGTAATTCAGGTGAGAAAGACCTGGACTGTGTCAATGGTTGTATTAGTGTGGAGAAGATGGATATGACAAAAATTATAAAGAGCAAATTGACTACTCATGAATGGAATGGATATGAGAGAGGTGAATGAGAATTAAAAGTTTAGGATGGCTCAAGGGTTGTCAGCCTGAGTGGAAGGACAGTGGAGCATTCAGTACAAATAAGAAAAGCAGGTAAAGTAGTGTTTGGGTGGGGGTGGTGTGGGTAGGAATTACATGATGAGTTATGTTTTGGATATGTTGAGTTTGAGGTATCTATGGGATAAGCCAGTTGGGAGAATCTAGTTGGCAGTTGGTGATGGAGAATTTAAGTTTAGGAGATATACAAAAACTGCATGGGTAGATTTGGAAGTTATCTGCATAAAAATTTGAAATGGAAACAATCTATGGGAGCTAATGAGATGACCAAAAGAAAGACTTGAGAGAGAGAACAAAAAAGTGTCCAGGACAGAGGTCAGGAGGTCATGTGCCCAAAATAAGGTCTTAGATGATGACCCAGCAGGACATGAGGATGGGAAAATATCTACAAGAAAAGAGTGGTTAAAGGTGTCAAAAGCTACTGAGATGTGAAGAAGGATGAAAATTCCAAAAGAACCTTTGGATTTATAATTCAGGAAATCATTAGTAACCTTGAAGAGAGAGATTCAGTTAGCTGATAAAGTTGGAAGAAGTTACATTGGAAAGGGTTGAGGGATTTGAGAAAGATTTCTCAGGATTGTGCTGCAGTATGTTCCTACAGGTTTGAAGAGCCAATTGTTAAATTTTCAGTGTGAGCATTTATGCTTTAGCCAAAGCTTATCATGATGTGATTTATTGTTTTGTTGATTATTTACATTTTAAAAAGTTATGGTTAAAATGGCAATATTGCATATTAAACTTAAAAGTGTATCATATATAAAGCATTTGAAAAAATTATATTATATGTATACACACATATACAAATAAGAAAATACATACATACATATATACTTACATACATATGGTAGGGAAAAGCTGTTAAAACATTAACTAGTACGACCTTGGATTTATTTCTACTTAACATTTATTTTTATTAAAAAGCAACTTAAAAATCCTAAAAGAAAAATTATGATCACTGTTGGATAAGGAAATGACAAATCACTCCAGTATCTTTGCCAAGAAAACCCCAGATAAGGTCACAACAAGTTAGACACAACTGAAAGGACTGACCAACGACAAATAATCACTGTTGATCACCAAGCAAAGATGAAATGAGTTTGGTGAAATTAGTGGGAGGTGAAGAAATGTAGGAAATATATGTAAGTTACCTTTTCTAGGAGGTATTGTTTGGTTTGGTTTGGTGAAGGAGATGAAGGATGATTGCTTGAGGGAATGCAGGGTGAAATGATCTTTTTGTTAAAGATGAGGGAGATTTAAGAATGTTTTAACAGTGTAAAGAAAGAGTCAGTGAATAAAGAAAGACTAAAGATTCCTAAGGAGGATGGGATGTTGAAGGGGCAAGATCATAGAAGTGATGAGAGAGTCATCCCATTGTAAAGGGGATCAGGAACACAGGTTGAATGATTGGCCTAGGTAGGTGCAATCACCTCTTTCTCCAAGACAAGTACAAAGGAGGAAAAATGGAGGAAATGAAGTCACTCAATAAATGATTCATTGAATTTATAGTAGGGAGTCAGAGCAGAGAAAGGTTCTGGCATGGTGCAAAGACTAGAGCTTGCCATATATGGATCAGTTGAAAGAACTCAAAATGTTTAGCCTGGAGAAGAGAAAAATTAGAGAAGATAAGTGACAGTTTTCAAGTGTTTGAATGATAGACCTGTGAAAGAGAAATTAGACATATTTTTGTCCCCAAAGGGAAGAAATAAGAACAATCAGTTACAAAGAAAGCTATTCTGGCTCGATACAGTCAAGGTGTCACAAAGCAGAACAGTCTGTCTCCAAAACCAAGGCAACTGTAATCACTACAGGTCATCAAACTATGTATTTTCTTTATGAAAACTTATTCCCTGTGTTGTAGTTGGGGTTCTTGCTCAGAAAAAGGATCTGTATATCTTTGACTCTCCAGAATTTAGTATGATGCCTGCTTCAGAGCAAGCACTTAATAAATGCTAATTGACTCAATGACCAAACAATGCAATCATTTGAACCTAGAACCCAGAACCTATTAAAAAAACCAACAGAATCCAGGTCCCCAGTTCCCCAGCTCTAAATTCAGACTACTGCCTATGAAGTTGAGAGCTGGGTGTCAAGTAATCATTTAAGTAATTATTGTCCATGGACTAATCACATTTCAAATTAATGAGTATTCAAGCCACAGTGGCTGATGAATCAGAATTAGATAGGCTGGTGTTTGAACAACTGAAAAGTAAGAATATAACAAGGTTCAAGCTTTTTAGTTTCTTTTTTTCTGCTCAACTGAAGAAGGCTGACTACCAGGAAATAGTGGCTTCCCAGACTTTCCCTGTCTTACTGCTCTAGCAGTGAATGTATAAAGTGTATCATTAGATTCCAGATCCTATTAACTCTATATTTCAACTCAGAGTTCAAAGTTACCTCAAATAGATTTAAACACTTTGATGGCTATGTAGTCATATATCCATCCACTCACCCACCCATCTATCCACCCACCCACCCATCCATTCATCCACCCATCCATCCATCCATCCATCCATCCATCCATCCATCCATCCATCTATCCATCTGTCCATTCATCATTTGTCTATCACTTATACATTATCCCATCCCTCTTTTCCTCTCCATATATATGTACACCACACACACACACACACACACACACACACACACACACATATATACACAAAGATATCTATATAGTATTCTGTATGTCTATGCACAGCACTGTATATCTATATATAGTAGTATGAGTATATAGCTATATATAAAATGTATATCTATCACTATCATCCATCTATCCATTCCCTATCCACCATCTATCATCTATTTCTATCATCTCTCTGTCACTCTGTCTCTGTTTCTCTCTCTCTGATTCTCTCTCCTTCCTTCCCTCTCTCTCTCTTCTTCCTTCACTTCCTCCTCTCTCATACTATGAAAAGAACACTGGCTCTGGAGTTAGATGTCCTTGGTTTAAATTCTACCTCTGATACTTAATACTCTTGGTGACCTTGAATAAGTCACTCCACTCCCTGGCCCTCAGTTGCTTCATCAGTAAAATGAAAGGAATGGACAACCAAGTCTTTCAGGTCCCTTCCAAGTCTAGATCTATAGTATTAAGATGTAGTTATGCTGGTCACCATTATAAAAATTACTGACTAAGTTATCTGATCATTTCTCAGGCCACAGAAGAATAGACCTCCTCAAGCTAGACATACTCTTAGAGAACATACAGCCCCATCCCTTCACTTTCCAAGTGAGAAAATGGAGGTCCCACCCACCCAGGCTTACGTTGCTCACAAGTGACAGAAGAGAGGTTTGGCCTTTAGTCTTCTTACTGCAAAGCTTCTGCTTTCCCCACTGCACCAGTACGCTTCTAGAGCAGAGACTTCAAGCAGATAACTTCATTTTAGATCTACTTCAATACTGTGGTAGACTTTGATGTCATTCACATGCTCACTCCCCTCAGACGTGAAGACTGCAGCCCATTCATGCCTTCCCTTCCTGTATGACCCTTGCGGACATCCCCATCATTCTTCACAAAGGGTTCCACTCAACATGCAGTGGGAATTTCTCTAGATTTATTGGTATTCTGTGGGTACCAATAGAGTAAACAGGTTATCTATTGCCCTTGATGACTGGCCCACCATCTCTTCAGTTCAGACATCTGTTTGATACCATCCTTTACATCACTTCTCTCATTTGATTCTTCATTAGTGATGTGCTGCAGCCTACTCACACCCACCATCTACCTCTGCACTGCCCTCTGGGTGATGCTTAAATTATTTTTTTGAATTAGACATACTAATGTATCTTAAATATAATTATGTGTTCTGAAGAATCAAATTATACAGTTTTTTGCACTTCTTATACTTTTGTAGACTGGAGAGAGAAAACAGCAGTAGATTAAGCATCACGACACTCTACCTCGTGTTCTAACACCCTGGGAAATTCCCCAGTCTGCTTGAGGGAAGAGGATTATTCTCATCGGTCATGGAGCTGATCTAAGATAGAGCATTGAACTGTTGCCAAGATTATGAAAAAGGAGAATTCATGTTCTGGTCTGAGCTCTAAACTCTATTGCCAAATCATACACCAGTCTTCATGTTTGTAACAAATTAAAACTTCAGCTAAAGACAGATGAGATGACATAGCTCCATTCCCAGTATCCAGATGGCTTTTCAGGTTTCCTGGAAGTTTCTCGACCCTAAAGTTAGTTTTTCCTCATGTTTAGGAATTAGTTTAAAATTATTCACTCTGCTACAAATGCCTCAAAGTGGGCTCCAACTCTTTCAAATCGAGTGACTGCTAAGCAGAGGATCATAAGATTTAGAGTTGGCGGTTGGGGAGCCAAAGGTTACCTACCCCAAACACTTCACTTTACAGATGAGGAAATTGTGGCTCAGGCTGGTTCAATGATTTCTCTTGGGTCACATAGCTAGCAGGTGGCAGCCAGGATTTAAAACCAAGTTTCCTAACTCTAAATCTAGTTAGTAAGTGCCAGAGGCAGTACAGAAGTTAGGGGTCTATGAAAGAATGATGTTTCTGTGAATTCTGTGTGGTGTGTGGTAGAAGAAATGCTCTGTGGAAAGGGCCATTGGACTTGAAATCAGGAATACATGGATTCAAGGATTATACTGGGACTTCCTTGCTTTATGACCCTGGGCAAGTTGCTAAAATTCTCTGTGATTCAATTTCCTCATTTGTAAAACGAGAGGGTTGGACTTGATGGCTTCTAATGGCCCTTCCAGTTCTGGATCTATGATTCTTCTCCTTATTTCCCACAGCCAGTGCTTCAAGATCATAGGTTGGAAATGTGCTCTCCCAATCAAACTCTAATCAGATCTGTCAGTCTTGTCCCTAAACAAATTGACTTGAAAAGCTGTAAACAACCACCCACTCTACCAACTGCACAAGGTCCCCATGAAATATGTATCTGAAGCCTGAAGAAATCAAGGGGAAATATGAATGAATGTCACAAACTGAAGGGAAACTCTGATCAATGGTTTCCTGAACACACTGGATGGCCAGAATATAAACAACATCAACCTTGCTGCTAAAGACCAATGTGGAGTCCCTGCCAGAGGCACAGCACTGCCTTTAACCACTACCAAAAAAGAAAAATTGCTCAGAAATAATTAAGTTTCTAAGTGAAGGAATTGATATCACATAACAGCAAGTCATCTAGTTGTATTGACTGAGGGTTCTTGATTCAGAATCACAGACTCTTAGAAATAGAAACTACCCTAAATGCTGCCTTGGACAACATGTTCTTTATCAGAAACTTCCACTACACAATTATTAAATAGTCATCTAGCCTCTGCTAGAGGTCATCACCTCTAGTGATGGCAAACTCATTACCTGCCAAGGTGACTCATTTTACTCTAGGATAGCTCTGATTGTTGGGGGATGTTTCATTATATTTTGTTGAAATTTACCTTTCCACCCATACCTATAGAATTTGCTTCTATTGGATCCAAGTAAAATGTCATCAATCCTTCCATAAGACAGTCTTTCAAACATTTAAATATAGCTCATCATATCTCTCCCCCAAGTCTTCTCTTTGTGTGTTTAAAATGTTTGAGAGAGATAGTTTTGGGGTACTTTAATCATTTCATTAATAAGGGCAGCATGTTCATTAATAAAAGCATGGGCATTTGGCTGTCTCTCTTAGATCAAAGACTTATCATGGCAGTAGTCTCACAGCTCAAATGTCCTTTGATGAGTAGGTGTTCCTGAGGATGGCATTCAACTCTTACTGGTTAACAGTTAATGGGAATGAATATTAAATTGAGAGTTTGGGCTATCTTACAATGAGGGTCTTCGAATATGTGACTTGGACCACTCAAATTTTGGTCAAAGAGACTTATGAGTTTCCATATCACTTCTCTGAAAAAAAAGGAGCATCCACATCTTCCCAGCTCTCTCTGAGCAAACACAATGTGCAGGAATGCACCATTAGCCCAAACTTAGAATTTCTTTTACTGACTTTGATTAGATCTCAGCCATCCTGGCTGGGTAAGTATTTTGGAAAGATTTCCCACATTGGTTGATTTCTGGATGGGGAAATAGAAAAGAGGGAAAATTTAGTCTTATTTCATAATTAGTTATTAATACAAGAGAGGAATAATCATTTCTCATAGTCTAGGAAAACTTTTTTTAACTGCAGCTCCTTCAGTTGATCTGTATATGGCTTGGTCCCTAGTCCATTCACTAGAATGGTTCCCATGGTATGGATTTTCTTCTGCTTGACAATGACTTCCTAAAATGAACACAATATGCCAGAAGTTGTTGGAACAGCATAAAATGACTGTCATTCAAATTGACCTCAAACAGTAGTTGATCTCAGGTTGACCATCTATGTCTTGAGGCATTAAGCACTCAGGTAAAGTTTGCATTTGACTGGGCATTCTGGGTTAGTCACAATGAAGCTCAGTAACAAGTGAATAGCAAGGAACCATAGCATGATTTGGGGATTTGAGAAAATTACTATGACTTTTGCAGGGCAGCCTCATGAATTGGGGTCAAGTTATCTAAAACCTTTCTGATATTTGTGGAGTTATTAGACAAATCATTGGGGGTAATGGGGTGAACTCTCAAAGCAAGTGGTGAACAAGAAATGTAGCTTGGGTTATAGCTGAACGATTTTGTACTCACCGTATCAGCCCTTATTGGAAAACTTCCACTAGAATTTGTGGTAAGCACTGACCACATAAGATATGCATAGAATATAATCTCCTTGAGTATAGGATCAATCATATCTTTTGTATTCTTGTATGCGCACTTTCTAGGAGGTTTGGAGCAAAGGGAAGAACTTACTGTCCCATTAGTGTAGGGCACTCCCCCTATGAAAACTCTCTTCACCAAAGCAGATCTACACCTCTCCCTTAAGTGATGGTATTAGATAGAGTTGCTTTGGGGACTGAGAGATTAAATTACTCCAAGGTCAGATACATCAGAGGAGTTCAAATTTGCCAAATGTAAAGGCTGCCTCTCTATCCATTAGACAGTACTGTCTCTTCCCTTATCAGTACCTTCAAAAATGTTTATTGTATTCACTTGACACCAGAAGAGGAATGCTGACCTAGCACATTGCTCCTCTTTCTCCTCCTCCTCCTCCTCCTGCCCTCCCATCTGTTTACTTGCCTTCAGCACATGGGAGAATTGATGTAATGACATACCTATACTAGGGGAACTTCCCCATAAACAGCAAAGAAAGTGGTCCCCTCTGAGAGCCAAAGGGGTTTGTTCACCTCAGTCAGGCTCTTTACAAACATGCCAAAGCAGGAAAAGACATAAAAAAACTGGGACTTGAATGATGAAAATGATAACAATATCATTTATTAAAATTATATTAAATATATTAAGCAAATTATATAAAATATTTTATTCATTCATTCATTCAATTATTGCTTTTTGTAGGGGGTAGGTAGGGCAATTGGTGTTAAGTGACTTGCCTAAGTTTTGTGTTGTGTCTGATGCTGGATTTGAACTCAGGTCCTCCTGACTCCAGGGCCAGTGCTCCATTCACTGTGCCACCTAACCACCCCTATTATATGTATTTTAATAATATCATTTGAAATATTTTCTATTAATCAGAACTTCTTGAAGGTTTGCAAACCTATGTTATATCATCTGATACTCACACCCCCTTGAGGTAAAACCTGTTATTACACCCATTGTACAGATGATGAAAGTGAGGCTGAAAGAGGTTAAACAATTTATGCAGGGTTGCCCAGAAGGTAAATGGGATTAGAACTCCAGTTCTTCCTGTCTCCAAGTCCTATGTTCTTTCCTCTATGTTATCTTCCTGTTCACAGTTAGAAACTGGAAGTCATTTTCCCTCCTCTTGAAATATTGTGGCCTCTCCTCACCACAAGAGCAGTACAAATGCCAATACAGACCTTCCCCAGTCTCATTGTCTTGTTCTCCAATTTTAGGACTAATAGTGCAATTGAGCAGTCAGGAGAAGTAAGTTACATTTTTTTAAAGGTTATGTAAATTAATGTAAATTACCAGATTTTCCCAGGGAAACAATATTGTAATAGGGTCTTATGTTTTTGCCCTAGGACCTGATGCCAAAATTTTAAAAGCTATATACCACAGTGGTTATTACAAACATAGGAGTTTCTCTAGTTTCTGCCAGTGAAAGTCTTTTTCCTGCCTTTCAAGCACTTGGAATCAGGAAGATCTGAATTTAAATCTGGCCTTAGACACTTACTAGCTGTGTGACTCTGGGCAAGTCATTTAACTCTGCTTGCCTCAGTTTCCTCATCTGTGAATTGAGATAGAGAAGGAAAGGGAAAACCACTCCAATATCTTTCCAAGAAGCCTCTAAATGGAATCAGGAAGAGTCAGAAAAGATTGAACAACAATAACAACAATCTTATGACTTCATTCTGAGCCCTTCCCAGCTTGGCTAGTACCACTTGATTAAGAGGCCTTTTGCTGCTCTTTGACAGTATCTACCATAAGCAAGATCTATTGAATTAGTTTGCACTGGATTAGAGCAGATGATCTCCTAGGTCAGTCACCACAAATCTCTGATTCTGTCATTCTCATCACAGACATTTAGGGGGTGGGGCAGGGTAATGATCCAAAATCCAAGGGAGTTTTATACCTGAACCTTTACTCTGGATTTGGAATTAGAGGACCTTGGTTCAGATCTGCCCTGTCACCATCTGTGTGAATTTAGTCTAGTCCCCTAATTTCTCTGGCCCTCAGTTCTTCATGTATAAAATATGATGCCTGACCTACATGGCTATAGATGGATGATATTATGATCTGTAAAGTGAAGGGGTCAGATAAAATGACCACTAGAATTCTTCTCAGTTCAAAATCTGTGACCCTACGAGCCTCCAAGAGTTAGTCATGCGTTCCTTCTTGGTCACAACAATTTTCACAATCATTTTTCAGATGGTCAAGGCACAACTGTATGAGGAAGCTACCTAACCAACAACCTAGGGGAGATTGTAATTAATTTACTTGACAGTCTGCTTATATACTTAGGACAGGCTGAGGTGCCATGGGCAAATCAATGACCAAGTGAAAAGTTCCCTACATGGGAGAAAAGGTGAAGCATCAATAGACTCCAATTCTTACTGGTGCCTTTTACTGAAATAAAAATATCATCCAAACCAGAGGATATGACTGAGAATATCTGCTTCTGGAGTTTCTCAGATAAGTGAAGTGTGTGTGGGGAGACAATGACTTTGCCTTTGCCTTTAGATTCTTGTAAATGGATTTGCCACACTGCATTTAGACACTAATTTCTTTCAATTGATTTGAAAATTGTGAAAGATGTTGTCTTCTATGTTGACCTATCTGCCAAGTGATGGTAGGGTCAAACTCAAATTCTCTTTCATGCAGGTAAATTGGGCATTTAGCTTCAATAAATTACCTTGTGTATGTCCCTTTCCTTCACCTACAAGTTGCTTTTGAAATCACAGTATTTATTTCCTGCTGACCTGAATAGATTGAGATGGGAAATTGGCTTTGTGCCTGACGAGCTCCTCTTTAGAGGGACTTAAATGCAAATGCTATCCTGATGTGGGCCTGTCTGCATACTGCCTATCTATCTGCCTCTGCAAAGTGGTGACTGCTGGTGTTTACAAAGTAAATTCCAATTTAGGAGAAAGGGAAAGGGAGGGAGAGATTCAACCAAAGACTTGCAATAACACCAGGAAAATGTACATTTTAAATTGTCATAACCCTATGGCCCAGATTTTTTAAAAGATACTCAGATTCAAGACAGCATAGGGTAGGGGAAAAAATAGATTCTCACAACTAAGGAAAGAGGATCATATATACTAGTTTTTTTTTTTTTAAGCAATTGGGGTTAAGTAACTTGCTCAAGGTTACACGGCTAGTCATTATTTATGTGTGGGTGCTCATTTTCTGAGGCCAGTTTCGATCTCGGGTCATCCCAACTGTGAGGCCGGTGCTCTTACTCACTGCACCACCTAGCTGCCCCCATATATACCAGTTATTAAGAGAAATGACTAGGGTCAGAGGAAAGAACCCTCCAGAGGACAAGGGAAAAGATGGGTGGTCCAAAGTGTGGCCTGAAGGAGACTAAAGTAGAAGCTGTGCTGTGTCAGTCAAAGTTCAGGAGCAGTAAACCCAACTGGGTGAGGCAGTACCAAAACCCTAAATTGTGGTCTAAAGGTAGGGATGTTAGCATTGGGGCAGGGAGAGTGCACCACAGAGAGGAACAATATTATCACGATAAAGTTTTGTCATGAAGTTTTCTTTTTTTTTTAAATTAATTTATTAGTTTAGTTTCAGTAAACAAGATTCAATTCCATAGTTCCTTGATTTTCAAATTTCCTTTACTTCCCTCCCTCTCCCCCCACAGCAGCATATAGTCCAGTATAGGATCTGCAAATACTTTCATATTAGACATTATTCCAGTTACAAAGGCGTATTGTACTAGGTGGGATGAAAGATGGTAAAGAAGAAATAAAACCAAACAATGAAAAGAAAAAGATCATTTAGTTTGCTTCCATCAGGATTCAGTCTCAGTTCTGTCTAGTTATATCTCTGGATGGCGCATTTCTCTCTTTCTTGAGTCTTTCGGGATTGACTTATGTCACTGCATTGCTGAAGAGAGTCCAGTCATAATTTCTCATCACAGATATGGTAGGTCTGTGATTGTATACAAATTTCTTCTGATTCTACTCTTCTCGCTCAGCATCAGTTTGTATAAGTCTCTCCAGGTAATTATGAAATCCTTCACCTTCTCGTTTCTTATAGCACAATAATATTCCATTACATTCATATACCACAACTTGTTTAGCCATTCCCCAATTGATGGGCACCCCTTTAGTTTCCAATTCTTTGCAACCACAAAAAGGGCTGCTATAAATATTTTTGTACATATGAGTCTTTCTCCCACTTCTGCAATCTCTTTGGGATATAACCCTAGAAGTGGTATTGTTGGGTAAAAGGGTATGAAATTATTTATAATCCTTTGGGCATAATTCCAGATTGCTCTCCAGAATGGTTGGATAAGTTCACAACTCCACCAGCAATGTATTAGTGTTCCAATTTTTCCACATCCTCTCCAGCATTTGTCACTTTCTTGTTTTTTCATCTTAGCCAATCTGACTGGATAGATGTGGTATCTCAGAGTTGTTTTGATTTGCATTTCTCTAATCAATAGTGATTTAGAGCGTTTCTTCATATGCTTATAGATATCTTTAATTTCTTTCTCTAAAAACTGCCTGTTCATATCCTTTGACCATTTATCAATTGGGGAATGACTTGTATTCATATAGATTTGGCTCAATTCTCTATAAATTTTAGAAATGAGTCCTTTATCAGAGACACAAGTTGTAAAAATTCTTTCCCAATTTCCCACCTCCCTCTTGATCTTGGTTACATTGGCTTTGTTTGTACAGAAGCTTTTCAATTTAATGTAATCAAAATTATCCATTTTGTATTTTATAATGCTCTCTAATTCTTGTTTGGTCCTAAAGTCTTCCGCTCTCCACAGATCTGTCAGGTAAACTATTCCTTGCTTCCCCAAATTGCTTACAGTATCATCTTTTACACCTAGATCATGCACCCATTTAGACTTGATTTTGGTATATGGTGTTATATAATGGTCTATGCCCAGTTTCTGCCATACTGTATTCCAGTTTTCCCAGCAGTTTTTGTCAAATAAAGCATTCTTATTCCAAAAACTGGGGTCTTTGGGTTTATCGAACAATAGATTACTATATTCATTAACTGCTGGGTCTCCTGCACCTAATCTATTCCATTGATCCACTACTCTACACCTCTGCCAGTACCAAGCAGTTTTGATGACTGCTGCTGTATAATACAGATTAAGATCTAGCATAGCTAGTCCACCTTCCCTAGCATTTCTTTTCATTAATTCCCTTGATATTCTAGACCATTTGTTTTCCAAATAAATTTTGTTATTATTTTGTCTAATTCTAGAAAGTAGTTTTTTGGTAAATTGATTGGTATGGCACTAAATATATAGTTTAGTTTGGGTAAAATTGTCATTTTTATTATATTAGCTCGACCCAGCCGCGAGCAATTGATATTTTTCCAACTATTTAGGTCTGCTTTTATTTGTGTGAGAAGTGTTTTGTAGTTGTGATCATATAGATTCTGGGTTTGTTTTGGCAAGTAGATTCCCAAATATTTTATAATGTCTACAGTGACTTTAAATGGGATTTCTCTTTCTAGCTCTTGCTGCTGAATTTCATTAGAGATGTACAGGAACGCTGAGGATTTATGTGGATTTATTTTATATCCTGCAACTATGCCAAATTTATTTATTGTCTCAAATAGTTTTTTACTTGATTCTCTAGGATTCTCTAAGTATATCATCATATCATCTGCAAAGAGTGATAGCTTGGTCTCTTCTTTGCCTAATTTGATTCCTTTGATTTCTTTTTCTTCTCTAATTGCTACTGCTAGTGTTTCTAGTACCAGATTGAATAAGAGGGTGATAGTGGACACCCTTGTTTCACTCCTGATCTTATTGGAAAGGCTTCTAGTTTATCCCCATTGCATATAATACTTGCTGATGGTTTTAAATAGATGTTATCTACTATTTTAAGGAAGGCTCCATTTATTCCTATACTTTCTAGTGTTTTTAATAGGAATGGATATTGTACTTTGTCAAAAGCCTTTTCTGCATCTATTGAGATGATCATGTGGTTTCTGCTAGTTTTATTGTTGATATGCTCAATTATCCTGATGGTTTTCCTAATATTAAAACATCCTTGCATTCCTGGAATGAATCCTACCTAATCAGAGTGTATTATTTTTGTGGTAAGTTGTTGGAGTCTTTTGGTTAATATTTTATTTAGAATTTTTTGGGTCTAAATTCATGAGGGAAATTGGTCTATAATTTTCTTTCTCTGTTTTATCTCTTCCTGATTTAGGAATCAGTACCATATTTGTGTCATAGAAAGAGTTTGGTAGGACTCCTTCTTCACTAATTTTCCCAAATAGTTTGTAAAGTATTGGAATCAATTGTTCTTTAAATGTTTGATAGAATTCACTAGTGAACCCATATGGCCCTGGAGATTTTTTCCTAGGGAGTTCATTGATGGCTTGTTTGATTTCTTTTTCTGAGATGGGGTTATTTAGGTAATTCACTTCCTCTTCAGTTAATCTAGGCAACTTGTGATTTTGTAAATATTCATCCATTTCACTAAGATTGTCATATTTATGTGCATACAATTGGGAAAAATAATTCCTCATTATTTTTTGATTTCCTCTTCATTGGAGGTAGATTCACCCTTTTTATTTTTGATACTCATAATTTGGTTTTCTTCTTTCTTTTTTTTTATCATATTGACTAAGGGTCTATCAATTTTATTGATTTTTTCATAAAACCAGCTCTTAGTTTTATTTATTAATTCAATGGTTTTCTTAATTTCAATTTTATTAATCTCACCTTTGGTTTTCAATATTTCTAATTTAGTACTTAATTGGGGATTTTCAATTTGTTCTTTTTCTAGCTTTTTCAATTGCATGTCCAATTCTTTGACCTCCCTTCTCTCTGCTTTAATTAAGTATGCACTCAGGGATATAAAACTTCCCCTGAGAACTGCCTTTAGTGCATCCCACAAATTTTGGTATGTTGTCTCATTATTATCATTCTCTTGAATGAAATTTTTGATTGTTTCTATAATTTCTTGTTTGACCCACCAATTTTTTAGGATTAAATTGTTGAATTTCCCATTCATTTTTAGTCTATCTTTCCATGGCCCTTTATTGCATATAATTTTTATTGCATCATGGTCTGAGAATGATGCATTTAATATTTCTGCCTTTATGCACTGGATTGTGAGGTTTTTATGCCCTAGTACATGGTATATTTTTGAGTATGTACCATGCACTGCTGAAAAGAAAGTAAATTCCTTTTTATCCCCATTCAGTTTTCTCCAGAGATCCATCATATCTAGTCTCTCTAAGATTCTATTCACCTCCTTAACTTCTTTCTTGTTTATTTTGAGGTTAGATTTATCGAGTTCAGAGAGGTGGAGATTAAGGTCCCCCACTAGTATAGTTTTGCTATCTATTTCTTCCTCTAATTCCTTTAACTTCTCCTCTAGGAATTTGGATGCTATAGTATTGGTGCATATTTATTAAGTAGTGATATTGCTTCATTCTCGATGGTGCCTTTTAGTAGGATATAGTTTCCTTCCTTATCTCTTTTAATTAGATCTATTTTTGCTTTTGCTTTATCTGAGATAAGTATTGCTACCCCTGCTTTTTTTACTTTAGCTGAGGCATAATAAATTTTACTCCAGCCTTTTACCTTTACCCTGTGGGTATCCCTTTGTTTCAAATGAGTTTCTTGTAGACAGCATATTGTAGGATTATGGTTTTTAATCCATTCTACTATCTGCCTCTGTTTTATGGGAGAGTTCATCCCATTCACATTCACAGTAATGATTACTATCTGTCTCTTCCCCTCCATCCTATTCCCTCCCTTGTTTATGTTTTTATTTCTTCCTTCTCCCTTCCCCACCTTGAAGTTTTCCCTTTGACCACCCCCTTCCTCAGTGTTCCCACCCAGTGATCCCCCTTCTTAACCTACCCTCTCCCCTTACTACTGTTTCCCTCCCTTCTAAGCCCCCCCTTTAGTCTCCACCTTTTCACCCCCCCCCCCGGTTACCCTTCAACTATCTATAAGACACAATAAGTTTTTATATTTATCAGAGCAAATTACTCCCTGTTTCATTCCAAACCAATGAGAGTAAATTTCAAACAGTGCTCCTCTCCCTCTCTCCTTTTCCTCTATTTAATGAATTTTTGCGTCTATTCACATTAGAATATTAAACTTCACTGAGTAAGTTGATCCCTCTTTGAACCAGAACCAATGAGAATAGTGTTTAAATGATGTTCCTCTCCCTCTTTCTTTCCCCTCTTCTATAGTGTGTTTTAATGACTCTTCAGATGGCATATTTTACCTTTTCCTATCTTATCCTTTCCTTTTTCCCATTACAGTCCCTTTGAACCCCTTAATAGTTTTTTTTTTAGACTTCAGGTTAGTGCATTCATACCC
This sequence comes from Gymnobelideus leadbeateri, assembly GCA_011680675.1. Taxonomy (NCBI): domain Eukaryota; kingdom Metazoa; phylum Chordata; class Mammalia; order Diprotodontia; family Petauridae; genus Gymnobelideus; species Gymnobelideus leadbeateri. The sequence continues at coordinate 313,002 of WOXC01005965.1, read as the reverse complement.
ATGCCATCTATCTAACTCTAACCCTTTTGAAGGTCATGATAATCATAAAGATTTCGAATATTGACAGTTATCAGCTCCACATATAGGGATGTGAACAGTTTGCTCTTGTTGCATGCCAAGTAATGAGCATGTGTTTGTGGGTGTGGGTGTGTGCCCTTATGCATGTGTGAGTCTGTGTTTCTCTTGTTTACCTTTTTATGTCTTTCTTGAGTCTTGTAATTGGATAACAAATTTTCCATTGAGCTCTGGCTTTTTCATCAGAAAAATCTGGAAGTCTCTTATTTCATTAAACGTCCATCTCCTTGCCTGAAAGATTATGCTCAGTTTTGCCAGGTAGTTAATCCTTGGTTGTAGTCCTAGCTCTCTTGCCCTACGAAATACCAAATTCCAGTCCCTCCGCTTTTTTAATGTAGAAGCTGCTAGGTCCTGTGTGATCCTAACTGTAGTTCCTCGATATTTGAATTGTTTCTTTCTGGCTGCTTGTAGAATTTTTTCTTTAATCTTGTAATTCTGGAATTTGGCTACTATATTTCTTGGAGTTTTCAGTTTGGGATCTCTCTCAGGCAGAGTCCGGTGAATTCTGTCGATAGCTATTTTATCTTCTGATTCCAGGACCTCAGGACAGTTTTCTTTGACAATCTCTTGGAGGGTGTAGTCTAGGCTGCTTTTTTCATCATGGCTTTCTGGTAGACCAATACTTCTTAGGTTGTCTCTCTTGGATCTGTTCTCTAGGTCAGTTATTTTTCCAGTGATATATTTTACATTTTCTTCCAATTTTTTGATCTTCTTCTTTTGTTTGGTTGACTCTTGCTGCATCATAGAGTTCTGAGTTTCAGTTTGATTGTTTCTAATTTTTAGCGAATTATGGTCTTCAGCTAGTTTTTCAAGTTCCTTTTTTAGGGAGGTATTTTCTCTAATTACTTCACTGAGATGTTTTTCCAAGTTGGTCACTGCCTCCCCGATTTGGTCTTTAAAACTTTTCTTAAGCTCCTCCAGGAATGCTATTTGGGCTTGAGACCAGATCATGTTTCCTTCTGTGGTCTCAGGTGTGGGTAGAGAGTCTTTATTGTCCTGTGTATTTGGTTGTTCATGCCCTACATAGTAGGCTTGAATAAACTTTCTTGCCTTCCCCTTCTCCTTCTCAGCTTCCTTCTTTCCCATTGTAACTTCCTGTTTCTTAGTTTCTCAGGCTATGAGTTTAGGGCCTGATCCTTGACTTTGAATACCTCTGGGTGGCTAGTTTATGGCTAAGTCAGGGAAGTCAGTGAGGAATGTAGATGTGTAGGTGGGGGTGAGTCTGACCACTTCAGATTTCTGCCTCTATACCCCTGGGCTATAAGTAGGCTTTTGTTGGTGAGGTGAGGTGGGGCTTGTTGGGACTCCTCCCTCTCTTCTCTTCAGACTCCTGGCTGTCTCAGTTACACCCCTTCTTGGAGACTCTCAAGACTGGGGCCATTTCCATTAACTTGGGATTTCAATCTGGGTGGGAGACTTATCTTTGGGTTTTCTGCTTCATGAAGGAGGGATGGGAGGATCAGAGCAGCTAGAATTTACTTTGCCATTCCAGCCCCTGTAGCAAAATGCAGCCAGAGCAGCAGCTCTCTCCCCTGGGGGCCAGACTCTCCTACCTGGCTCCAGTGACCACTCCCATCCGTTCATGAGATGAAGGGGAGATGACTGCGACTCGTCCTTGGTAAGTCTGCAGGCTGGGGCTTTTTCTCTCTCTGGTGTAGTCTGCTTGTCTGCTCTTAGGTCTGAGCTGTGCAGACCCCACGTGCTCTGTGCTCGTCCTGTCCAGACACACTGAACGACCTCCTGGGCTGGACTCTGCCACACTCTGTCTTCCAGTGGGCTCCGTCACTCCAGAATCTGCTCAGATTCACCCTTTGAGACTTAAGTGACTGAGGAGCTCAGCGAGGTTACTGCTTCCTTTCCGCAATCTTGGCTCCTCCCCCCTGTCATGAAGTTTTCTTGCCCAGGATAATTGTTTTATTGTGTATTTCTCATGGAGATTGTATATGAGCCACCCTTAGAATACTACTTAGCTCTTTTGATACCTCAGGGCAGGATGGTAGAAATGGAAAGTGTGACCCCTGCCATAGGTACCATGCTCTTTCTGTTCTTTTTTGTTTGTTTGTTTTGTTTATATCATTTGTTTCCACCAGATTTTTAGTTACAAATTTTCTCCCTGTTTTTGCCCTACCCACCTCCCCAAAATAGAGGTCCCACAGGATATCTCCTCATCCAATCTGCTCTCTCCCATATCTTCTCCCATAACCCCTGGCTCGACTTTTCCTGTAGGGCATGGTGGATCTCTATGCCCCAGTGCTTGTATATCTTATTTCCCAATTACATGTAAAATAGTATTAATGATAATAATAATTGTTATTATTATAAAAATTATACACACACACACACATACATAATTTTGTTTTAAAACTTTGAATTCCAGATTCATTCCCTTCCTCCCTTGTCATCCACCCTTACTGGGAACATAAGCAATTCAATATAGGTTGTACATGCGTAGCTAATGCAAAACATTACCATAGTAGATATATTGTAAAAGACTAATTATATTTCCCTCCCTCCTATCACACCTCCCAGTTGTTCTATTCTCTACTTTTGTCCTGTCCCTTTTCAAAAGTGGGTCCCTCCCACTTCCCTCCCCTGCCAGCCTGTCCTCCCTTCCATTATCCCCCTCTCATCCCCTTCCCCCCTACTTTCCTGTAGGGTGAGATACCCTATTTGGTGTGTATGTCATTCCCTCCCTGAGCCAAATTCAATGAGAGTAAGGTTACCCATTCCCTTTTGCCGTCCTGTTCTTCCCCTCCATTGTAACCATTTCCCCTTACTTCTTCTATATGACACAGTTTACCCCATTCTGTCTCTCCCCATCTCCTCTCATTATATTCCTCTCTCACCTCTTAGTTTCACATTTTAAGTATCATCCCTTCCTATTAAATTGGTCCTGTGGACTCTATCTATGTATACCTATATATGCACACATTTACATATGTATTTATATGCCCATATACCCTGCAATATAGAATATCTATATCTATATCTATGTCTATATCTATATATAAATATTCTCTTCAACTATTTTCATACTGAGAGAAGTTTCATCAATTACAATTATAATTTTTCCATGTAGGAATGTAAATAGTTCAAATTTGATAAGTTACTTTTGATTTCTTTTCCCTGTTTACTTTCTCATGCTTCTCTTGTTTCTTGTATCTGAATGTCAAATTTTCTATTCAAATCTGGTTTTTTCTTCAAGAATACTTGAAAGTCCTCTATTCCACTGAATGACCATATTGTCCCCTAAAACATGGTACTCAGTTTTGCTGGGTAGGCGATTCTTGGTTTTAATCCAAACTCCTTTGACCTTCGGAATATCATATTCCAGGCCACTAGATCCCTCAGTGTAAAAGCTGCCTGATCCTGTGTTATCCTGATTGTGTTTCCACAATATCCAATTTTTTCTTCCTCACTGCTTGTAATATTGTCTCCTTGATCTGGGAATTCTGGAACCTGGATATAATATTCCTAGGAGATTTTTTGGGGAGGATCCTTTTTCAGGGTGTGATTGGTGAATTCTTTCAACCTCTATTTTGCCCTCTGGTTCTAAAACATCAGGGCAGTTTTCCTTGAGAATTTCTTGGAAGATGATTTCTAGGTTCTTTCCTTGGTCATGGCTTTCAGGTAGTCCAGTAATTTTTAGATTGTCTCTCCTGGATCTATTTTCCAGGTCAGTGGTTTTTCCCATGAGATATTTCACATTGCCTTCTATTCTTTCATTTTTTGGATCTGTTTAATAGCATCTTGATTTATCATAAAGTCACTAGCTTCCATTTGCTCCAATCTAAATCTGAGGGAATGATTCTCCTCAGTGAGCTTTGAGATTCTTTTTCCATCTGGCAAATTCGGCTTTTAAAGGCATTGTTCTCTTCATTGCCTTTTTGAGCCTCTTTTGCCATTTGAGTTAGTCTATTTTTAAGGTGTTATTTTCCTAGGTCAGGCTGTTGACTCTCATTAAATAATTTTCTTTCATCGTTCTCATTTCTCTTCCCAATTCTCCCCACTTCTCTTATCTGCTTATTAAGGTCCTCTATGGCCTTTAAGCAGCTTGTATTTTCATTTGGGACTTTTGGTGCAGGATTTCTTACCTCACAGTCCTCCTCCCATTCCACACTACAATCCTCTTTGTGCCCAAAATAGGAGTCTAATGTTGAATTTTTCTGTTTATTTTGTTTCCTTTGCCTAGGCATGTTTCCACTAAGTTACTTGACTTTTGGGCTTTTTGCCACAGTAGGGCTCTGCCACCAGCCAGGAGAGCTTCTGTCTCAAACGCTGGGGTTTTCTCAGCTGCTGGAGGTATTAGTTGGGTGCCCTCTTTGACACCTCTACACACTCTGGCAAGCTGGTCACACACCCCAGGACCTGTACCCTAGACTGCAATCCAGATCAAAGCAGGTTAAAGCAAGAGCAATTACCCCTCCAAGTGGTTGCTTGGTCTCCCCACAGTCTGCAGGCCAAGAGCTGAAGCTGCCACATGATGGCAGCTGCGCCATGGCATCTCAGCCACTTCTCACCCTGGGGGCAAAAGCCCAGGCAACTCCCAACTGCTGGGTCCCAAAGTCCACACTTCATTTACCTCTCACTTTGTCCTTGGCATCTATGTGTTGATAATTCTGGAAACTGCCACAGCTGATCTGAAGTCCCTCCAACAAGTGATTGGTCAGGCCCCCCCGGGGTTAAACCTCTGCTTCATGTGGGGCTGGGCTCAGCTCCTAGAACACTGCACTGGCTGCTCCCTTCCAGGTTGCAGGGCTGTCCTCAGTGGGAGCTTAGCTTCTCTATGTCATTTTGTTGGTTTTGTAGCTCCAAAGTTTGTTCACAGTCCCCTTTTACATGAATTGGGGAAGGTAGAAGCTGGAGCCCCAGTGAAGTCCTGTTTCTACTCCACCATCTTGACTCTTTTGAAAGAGAGAGGTACAGACTATATATAGGAACTTTACCCAAGAGACTTCTATTTTCATAGACAAGGGAGGGGTATGGGATGTGGAATTAGTTTACTTAGAAAGTATTTTTTTAAAAACCCATCTGGTATTTTGTGGGCTGCAAGCTCAATAGGAATCAGTAGTGTGATATGGCAGAGGTGACACTCACACCAAGAATGAAATTGGTGAGAAGAGAGTCAGGGAAGAAAAGGAAACATGTTTCCATTCAACTGAGATCCAATGGGTTAAAGTAAGGCCTTGCCAAGCAGGACTAGGGGATCCTGGAGAGGACTTCTGGGGCTGAAAGAGTTAAGCCCAACAAAGTGCTGTCTACAATGAGGAGTCAAGGTGGCAGTCTTGTTGAAGAGTAAAATTAAATTTGACTGGAACCTTCTTAACTATCAATGGATGCCCAATTGTGGGTCTTTAAAATCTGGGTTAAAGAAATTGTTTTTAATATTCCCTTAGATGTGATAGGGAGCCCCTGATGATTGCTGAGTTAGTTGGTTTAGAAATACTATTTTGGGGTCTGGGTGGAGGATGGATTAGAGAGAGGAGAGACTGGAAGAATGGAGAAAATTAGTAGCCCAGGTGAGAAGTGATGAACTCAGGTAGCAGATGTGTAGATTGGGGGGGGAGAGGATGGAAGTGATGGATGGTGGGGATGTAGTGTTAAAAAATTGGCAAACTTATGGAAGCAGTTTTATTTCCTCAGTAAGGTCTATACCTGATGTTCTTCTGATACAGCATCATGCCAAGAAACGATGCCTTCTTCTCACAGAAGAGTGGCATGAGAATAAATATCATGAAATAGTATTACTGCACCTAGCCATAGTCTCCCAATATGGTGGCCCACTGCATTCAAAGAGCCTTCTTACAATCTTCTCAAAACCATGTCTGAGACAGTGCAACCCCTGGGAGTATTCTAGCAGAAAGGCAGTTAAAAGCTGGTGTGCTTGGCACCATTTAATCAGTGCTCACTGACTAGCCTGGATAGGGTCAGAGAGCCTAATGATTATCTCCAAAGCCAAACTTCATCCCCCTGTCACCAGGCAGTATTATAAGTCAAGGAAAGGTGCTCTCTGCACCGAAAGCCTTGGCTCACACAGTCAAGGAGTCACTGTCAGATTCTTGTCAGTTTAGGGGTTCTCCAATTCAGAAAAGCCTCTGAGTTCTGGGGATCTTTATGGGAGTACTTTTCTACTTCCTATGTCCACTCAGAAATTGCATCTCTTCATTTTTAATGGGCACTACTCCAACCTGGCAAAGAGCAGCTGCTTTCCCAAGTACTGGAGAATGTCCAAGATCAATGTTGTATGTTGATCAAGATCCCTGGAGGAGATGAGGACATCACCAAGAGAAGCCATCATTTCTAGTTCGGCAGGGTCCTGAAATTCTGAATTCATGGATCTCTGAAAAATTGCAGGCATTAACTGAGATGAATCACAGTAACCAACCTTTGTCCCAAGGACCAAATGATTAAGCACATTTCCCTCCTTTTTGTAGACACTTTTGTGGTTGTTCAGTCTTTTTCAGTCACGTCTGACTCTTTTTTAGCCCCACTTAGATTTTTTTGGCAAAAAAAATGAGGAAAATGAGGCAAACATGTTTAAGTGACTTGTTTAGGGTCATACAGCTAGTCAGCATCTGGGACCAGATCCAAACTCAAGTATGCTTAATGCCAGGTCCAGGACTCTATCCATTGCATCACCAGTTACCTCTGCTGGGCTTCTAAAGACTCTTTTCATCTCTCATCTTCCTGTAGTTAAATCATTCTGCATGTCCCAGAGAGATGCAATTTTGTGACTATTACTATTGATCCAATTGTTCAGATGCTGAGGTCTAAAGATCCAGATTGCAGATGTTGATGACATTCAGTGAGTGTTCCATCTTCTTGGCAGGATGATAACTTCTTTCCTCTTCTTCCTTTCAAATTCAATTAAGGTTTTAGCATTGTAGCTGGAGGGTTGTATACGAGCAGCAGCAGCTGCTCTGTATATTTTCTTGGAAACTTCCACAGAGCAGGGGTCTCTGGTCAGGTCAGCATAGAGATGGAGCTGACTAGTCTAGGTCAACAATATACTTCTACAGTTGATATGAGGGCAGGGTGGGTTTTCAACCTCCTTCTACTAAAGGCATTGTGTTTGTCCTGATACAATAGCCTAAATCTGCTCTAGGCTTTGCTTCAGGGAGTATCATTGAGGCCAAATGTCACCTCTTCAGCAGTCCCATTCAATGGTTGGAGGCTACACCCTGAGTCCCACTAGAAAAACAAAGTAGGTTATATTCAGACTGGGTGCTTAACAAAAACCTGCAGAGCCTTGTTGTGAATCTCAGATGCCTAATAAAGTGGATGGTGGTCATTTATTCCATATTCTCAACTCAATGTAATTTTTAAGTTATTATTTACTTGCAACAATTTATTCTTTTTAAATGTTAGGTCAGAATTTGATCCCTCTCTCCTACCCCTCCCCCATTCGTTGAATAGACAAGAAAAAATGATATCAATTATGCATGTGAAATCATGCAAAACATATTTCCATATTAGCCATACCACAAAAAAGGAGTGAGAATGATACTTCGATTTGCACTCAAATTTTATCAGTCCTCTCTGATGGATAGCATTTTTTTTATTTTTATTTTTTTATTTCTTTTTTATTTTTTTATTTTTGAGTTAAACATTGTGAATGTTTTATTTTGATTTTTTTAATTAAACAAATGCTTTATTAACTTCTGGTTTACATCATTCATTTCCACCAGATTATGAGTTACATTTTTCCCCCATTTTTCCCTACCCACCACCCCAGAATAGCAGTCCCACTAGATATCCCCTCATCCAATCTGCTCTCTCCCATATCTTCTCCCATACCCCCTTCGACTTTGCCATTAGGGCAAGGTGAATCTCTGAGCCCCACTGCCTGGACATCTTATGAAACATTTAATTTTAAAACTTTGATTTTCAGATCCATTCCCTTTCTCCTTTGTCACCCACTCCCTCTGAGAAGATAAGCAATTCAGTATGGGTTGTACATGTATATCTATGCAAAACATTACCATAGTAGATATATTGTAAAAGACTGCTTATATTTCCCTCCCGCCTGTCTCGCCTCCCACCTTGTCCATTCCCTACTTTGATCCTGTCCCTCTTTGATAGTGGGTACTTCTAACCTCCCCTCTCCCCAGAATGCCCTCCCCTCCATCATCCCCCCTCTCATCCCCCTTTCCCATACTCAGGAGAGTGAGTGAGGGTAAGATATTCCATTTAGTATGTATGTGAATCTCTCCTTGAGCCAACTTCAATGAGAATATGCTTTTGCCTTTTTGCCTTCCTGTTCTTCCCCCCCCCCCAACTACTTCCCCTTGCCTCTTCTACATGAGATAGTTTGCCCTACCCTGTCTCTCTCCATCTCCTCTTGCCACTTTCCTCCCTCACCTCTTGACTTCACCCCTTAAGAATCATCCCTTCCTTGGGGCGGCTAGGTGGCGCAGCAAGCAGAGAGCCAGCCCCGGAGCCAGAAGGACCCGAGCTCGGATCCAGCCCCAGACACCGAACACACAAACAAAAACCCAGCCACGTGAACCTGGGCAAGTTACCCAACCCCAATTGCCCTCCAAAAAAAAAATAATAATCATCATCCCTTCCCATCAAATTCAACCTGTGCCCTCTATCAATGTATACCTGTGAACATATGCCATGTACCCTTCTTCAATTATTTTCATAATGAGAAAGGTTTCATCAAACACAGTTATTGTTTTTCCATGTAGGAATGTAAATAGTCCAACTTTGATAAGTTCCTTTTGGTTTCTTTTCCTTGATTACCATCTCAAGCATCTCTTACTTCTTGTGTCTGAATGTCAAATTTTCTATTCAACTCTGGTTTTTTCATCAAGAATGCTTGAAAGTCCTCCATACCACTGAATGACCATATTTTCCCCTGAAAGAAGATACTCAGTTTTTCTAGATAGGTAATTCTTGGTTTTAATCCCAGGTCCTTTGCCTTCTGGAATATCATATTCCATGCCCTTCGATTCCTCAGTGTAGAAGCTGCCAGGTCCTGAGCTATTCTGATTGTGTTTCCACAATATTGAAATTGTTTCTTCCTGGCTGCTTGGAGTATTTTCTCCTTGATCTGGGGATTCTGGAACCTGGCTATAATATTCCTGGGAGTTTTCTTTTTGGGATCTTTTTCAGGAGGTGATCTGTGGATTCTTTCAACCTCTATTTTGCCCTCTGGATCTAAAACATCAGGGCAATTTTCCTTGAGAATTTCTTTAAGGATGATTTCTAGGTTCTTTCTTTGATCATGGCTTTCAGGTAGTCCAATAATTTTTAAATTATCTCTCCTGGATCTATTTTCCAGGTCAGTGGTTTTTCCCATGAGATATTTCACATTGCCTTCTATTCTTTCATTTGTTTGGATCTGTTTAATAGTATCTTGATTTCTCATAAAGTCACTAGCTTCCATTTGCTCCAGTCTAACTCTGAAGGAATGAATCTCCTCAGTGAGCTTTTGAGATTCTTTTTCCATCTGGCAAATTCGACTTTTTAAGGCATTCTTCTCCTCATTGCCTTTCTGAGCTTCTTTTGCCATTTGAGTTAGTCTATTTTTTAAGGTGTTATTTTCCTCAGTCAGGCTGTTGACTGTCATTTCATACTTTTCTTGCATCTTTTTCATTTCTCTTCCCAAATTTTCCCCACTTCTCTTATCTGCTTCTTAAGGTCCTCTATGGCCTGTAGCCAGCTTGTATTTTCATTTGGGGCTTTTGGTGCAGGAGTTCTGACCTCACTGTCCTCCTCCATGCTTTGAGCCTCTTTGCCCCTAAAATAGGAGTCCAATGTTGAACTTTTCTGTTTATTTTGTTTCATTTGCCTAGGCATATTGTCACTTAATTACTTGATTTTGGGGCTTGTTGCCACAGTAGGACTCTGCCACCAGACAGGGGAGCTTCTGCCCAAACGTGGGGTGTTCACAACTTCTGCCAGTTGAGTGGCCTCTGTAAAGCCTCCACCCACTCTGTCAAGTTGGATACCCACCCCAAACTTCCCCCCCAGACCACAATCCAGATCCAGGCAGTTTAAAGCAAAAGCGATTAACCCCCGGACTGATTGCTGGATCGTCCTACAGTTTGCAGAACAGGAGCTAGAGCCACTACTGAAGCTGCAAAATGGCTTCTGTGCAGCTGTTTCTTCAGCAGCTTTTTGCCCCCAGGGGAGAAGCCACGTGTTCCCCAAATACTGGTCCCAAAGTCCATAGGGCACTAACCTCTCACTTTGTCCTAGGCATATCTGTGCTGATAATTCTGGAATCGCCACAATTGCTGGTGTTCTGGGGTTCCACCAGACGGCTGAAGGCCCGGCCTCCCTGGGGCTAAAACCACGGACCTGGGCTCAGCTCTGCAGGCTGCGCTGTTGGTTCCCAGTGCGCTGTGATGCCTGCTCTCAGAGAGCTGTGCTGGAGGCTCCCTGCAGGGCTACTGGGCTGTCCTCAGCAGGAGGTTAGCTTCTCTGTGCCGTTCTGTGGGTGCTGTGACTCCAGAAGTTGTTCAGAGCTCCCTTTCACATTGTTTGAAATTTGTGTGTCTGAATAGCATTTTTTAATAATCAATTTTTTTTGGAATTGTCCTGGATTGTATTGATCTGAGTAGCCAAGTCTTTCATAGTTAATCATCATAACATTGCTAGTCCTCTGCAAAATTATCTGGTTGTTTTCATTTTACTTTGCATCAGTTCATATAGCTCTTGCCATATTGGTTGTTTTTTCTTCTGAAACTACCCCTCTCATCATTTCTTATAACACAAGAGTACATGATCACAACAATGATACCACAACATCTTCAGTCATTCCTCAACTGATGTGTCCCATAAATTTCTAATTCTTTGCTACCACAAAAAAAGAGCTGCTAAACTATTGTGTACATATAGGTTCTTTTCTTTTTCCTTTGATCTCTTTGGGATATAGACCTGGTAGCGATATTGTTGGGTCAAAAGGTATGGACAGTTTTATAACCCTTTGGGTATATTTCCAAAGTGTTCTTTAGAATTGTTGGATCAATTTGCACCACACCAACACTTTATTAGTGTATCCATTTTCCCTCATCCTCTCCCTCATTTGTCATTTCTGATAGATGTGAAGTGATACCCCAAAGTTTGTTTTAATTTACATTTCTCTAATCAATAGCAATTTAGAGCATTTTCATGACTATAAATATCTTTGATTTCTTCTTTTAAAAACTGCTTCTTCATTTCCTTTGACCATTTATTAATTGAGGAATGACTTTTTTTTTATAAATTTGACTCAGTTTCCTACATATATGAGAAATGAGGCCTTTATCAGAGAAACTTGCTGTAAAAATTTCCTTGTGTATAATATCTTTTAGCAAAATATAATTTCCCTGATCATCTCTTTTAATTAGGTCTATTTTTGCTTTTGCTTTGTCTGAGATCATGATTGATAACTTCACCTCTTTTTTTAACTTCTTTTGAAACATAATAGATTCTGCCCCAGTCTTTTATTTGAAGTCTATGTGTATCTTTTTGTTTCATGTGTATCTCTTGTACCTCAAGATATTGTTGGATTCTAGTTTCTAATCCATTCCTCAATCTGCTTCTGTTTCATGGGTGAATTCATCCCATTTACATTCACATTTTTTTTATTGATTGCTATGTATTTCCCTCTATCTCATTTTCTTCTGTTTATCCTTCCCTCTCTCTCTTATCACCACTGCCTCCCTTAGTCCACTTCCTTTTTTATTATCTTCACATATATCTCTTATCCCCCTCTCCTATTTCCCTTCTGGGTAAGATAGATTTCTGTACCTAACTCTATATATATTCTTCCCTCTTTGAACCAATTTTGATATGAGTTTCAAGCATTGCTAACCCCACCATTTTTTTCCACTATTCTTCCACTAAAAGTCCTTCCCTGTGTACCTTTTTTATGTGAGAAAATTGTTCCTATTTTATAACTCCCTTCCTCCTCCCAGTCTCTCTCTCTCTCTCTCTCTCTCTCTCTCTCTCTCTCTCTCTCCCCCTTGGAGATCATCCCAACATAATTCACTTATACCAATGCCCTCTATCTATATAGACTTCTCCTCACTTCCCTAATAGTGATCAAGCCAGCAATAGGCTCACAAGTTTAAATCACCTTATTCCTGCTTTATACTGCACAATCACAGTGTATGCTTACAATTTAAGCACGAATATTTATTTATATTATTTATCATCATTTAATGCTGTGTAATCATGGAGATGTTTTGAACCATAATTGTTTGTTTGTTTTCTTAATTAAGAAAATACTTTATATTTCATACATTAGAGGTAGCTGGTGTTGCAGTGAATAGGAGCTTAGAACCAGGAAGTCTTGTATTCAGATCTGACTCCAGGCACCATAAACTCTATTTGCCTCAGTTTCCTCAATTATAAAAGTCAAAATAATAGCACCCACTTCGCAATGTTGTTGTGAGGATAAAGTGAGATAATATTTGTAAAAGCAGTTAGCTCTATGTTTGACCCATAGTGGATCCCATAGAAATGCTTGTCTCTTCCCACTCCTCCCTCTCCAAAAGAGAAGTAATTGAGAATAATCATAGGAACCTGAGAATGGACTTGTCTGGAGGAAAATGTGTACAAAATTAAGTTAATAAGCTTAAGAACATAATAGGATGGTTAAGTGAAAGTTCACAATAAGTAACAAGGTCAAAGGTTAGGGAGGAGGCAAGAATGGAATCCATGATAATGGTTCAAATATGGGAAGGTTAACAAGGAATAGGGAGAATACATCAAGAACACACCAAGAACAAACACTTTCTAACTGATTTGGAGCTTTGACTCCTTTTCCCCCACTTCAATCCATCCTTCACCCGACTGCCAAAGTGATTTTCCAAAATCATGCACTTGACCATTGCATTCTTCTGCTAAATAAATACCAATGCTAAATAAATACCTGTTACCTCTACAATTAGATATAAACTCCTATTTATCATTTCCAATTTTTCATGATGTGTGTCATTCTCATCTTTCCAGTCTTCTTATACATTATGGCCCCTCCATTTGTTGCGATCCAGCCACAGTTACCTACTTGCTTTGCTCACACATTATGCTTCATCTCCCTTTTCCATACCTTTGCTCTGGCTACTCCCATGCCTGGAGTCCTCTCCTTCTTCACCTCTACCTTTTACAACCTGGCTTCCCTCAAGACTCAGTTCAAGCACAACTTTTTGCAACAGGCCTCTCTGGTCCATCCCCTCATCTTCTCTTTCAGTGTCTAAATCCTTCCCCCCTAATTTTACCTTGTATCTGTTGTTGTTGTTGTTGTTGTTGTTGTTTGTCCTTTGCTCTTGAAGAGGACCATGACATCAGGAAGGTGATGCCAGGTCTTTCAAGTGAATCAGATTTAAGTGAGGAAGCATTGTCCAAAGTTGCCAGTGTCACTTTCTCCTCCAGGAACATCTGGGTCCAGTGGCAAGATACACATCAGGATGACTGGAGATGTCCCTGAATACAGTGGCAGTCTGACAGTTGTTTTTTTTTTTTACTATACTACTATACTTTAATTTTTAAAATTAATTTATTAGTTTAGTTTCAGTTAACAAGATTCAATTCCATAGTTCCTTGATTTTTAAATTTCCTTTACTTCCCTGCCCCCTGCCCCCATGACAGCATATAGTCCAGTACAAGATCTGCAAATGCATTCATATTAGACATTATTCCAATTACAAAGGTGTATTCTACTAGGTGGGATGAAAGATGGTAAGGAAGAAGTAAAACCAAACAATGAAAAGAAAAAGATCATTTAGTTTGCTTTCATCAGGATTCAGGCTCAGTTCTTTCTAGTTATATCTCTGGATGGCTCTTTTCTCACTTTCTTGAGTCTTTTAGGATTGACTTATATCACTGCTTTGCTGAAAAGAGTCCAGTCTGTCATAGTTGGTCATCACAGATATGGTATGTCTGTGATTGTATACAAATTTCTTCTGATTCTACTCTTCTCGCTCAGCATCAGTTTGTATCAGTCTCTCCAGGTAATTGTGAAATCCATCACCTCCTCATTTCTTATAGCACAATAAAATTCCATTACATTCACATACCACAACTTGTTTAGCCATTCCCCAATTGATGGGCACCCCTTCAGTTTCCAATTCTTTGCAACCACAAAAAGGGCTGCTAAAAATATTTTTGTACATATGGGTCTTCCTCCTACTTCTATGATCTCTTTGCTTCCTTTCTGCCATCTTGGCTCCGCCCCCGGGAGTCTGACATTTTTAATCCAGTCAATACAGGTGGGGTTTGGACCAAGGCCTATTGTTGATTGCATCATGGATATGTCTTATGTGAATTCCATCTCTTATCCATTAGAATGGAAGCTACTTGAAGGCAGAAGCTACTGTTGCTTTTTTTGTTTACATTTCAGCATTTAGCTGTATACCTGGAACACAATAAGTAATTGACAAATGTTTGTTGATTGATGAATGGATAATTAAAACATGGAAACAGGAGGTGATGGAAGCTTATTGCTCTGTAAGAAATATGAACTATCCAGAAAAAACTTGAAGAAAGCTCATATGAACTGATGCAGAATGAAGACAACGGAACCCAGAGGAAAATATATGCACAATAATATCAAAGAAAAATGGCATTGAAAGACATTCTAATCTAGATTAAAATAATGCATTACCTTAGATGTTCAAAGAAGATGATGAAATGCATGTTTCCCCCTTCTCTATACAGCAGTAGAAGACTTTGGTTGCAGATGATTCTGTGTGCTCTCAGACTTGGTCAATGTGTCAATTTTGCTTAGAACAAAAGACAGTTACAAAACATTGTTTCACAGGCGGTGATCTGGGGAATTGAGAGGAGTGTAAAAAAAGGGAAAGAGAAAGATTTTTGAAAGATGAACAAAAAGAACGATCTTCTACTAGATATAGGATGTTCTTTAAGCCTGTCATGACTGCTAGGTCTCTCTGAGCATTCTCCACACACATCTCCAGCTCCAGAATTAAGAGCCTCAGGAACCTCAGGAGCCAGGCTCCTTCTCCTGATGGGAGGAGTACATTATCTGGCTAGTCCTACACCCCCTCTCCCAAGCCTGGAGTCAAACCCAATTCTTCTCTGCACTCTGACAGAAGATGGCATCTTGGCCCAGAAGAAGCTTATTATCGAACATGTTAACAGAGAAGAGTGAAGAGTTACCTGCTGGGACTTGGAGGGAGGGATTTGATTCAATCTGGCATCCGAAGCAGAAGATGCTGCAACACAAAATCAGCAGCCAAGCATGAGACCCTTAAATCTGCCTCTGGCTGTCCACCTGGGGAAGAATATCAGCCTTGAATGGGAAACCACCCCTGGGGAGGAAAGAGAGAAAGGAGACCAGTGCAGGCTCACACTTAGCCTCTTCCCTAGAAGCTGAACCTGACTATAGAATCTTCATTTTGGGGGGGTAGAATGAGTTTGGTGACATTGTGAGAGAGAATTTGTAGGCAAAAAGCCTGAGATCAACCATCTATCACTTATTATCTCCCTGACCCTCATCATCCTTATCTATAAAATGGGGGAGTTAGGCCATATGGTCTCTGAGATGCATCTGAGTTTCAAACCTGTGACCTTCTGAAGGCTGTGTCATAGTTCATTGGAGAATATACTACCTTAAGAGTCAGAGGGGCTGAGTTCAAATTTCATTTCTGATATTTATTATCTTTGTGACTTTTATCCTCCCTGGGCTTCATCTGTAAAACTAGAAAACTGGACTAGCTGGCCTCTGAGCCTTCTTTCAAGCTCCATATCTATGGTTTTTAACTATGTAGAGCCTCAAATATTGATAATCCTAATAAAATAAAAGAACAATTGGTTATTAAAGGTATGCTGTGGGAAAAACCCCATGAGGGATGGTGGATCTAGAGATGGGTGGGAATTCAGAGGCCATCTACTCCAATGTCCTCATTTCAGAGAAGAGGAAACTGAGTCTCAAGAGTCATAGCGTCCAAGGTCATGGAAGCAGTAAACACCAGAAGTGTAATCTGAAATGTGGGTCTTCTGACTTTAGAGCTAAGGCTTTTTGCACTGTGCTACTGGGCAGTGGCAAACATAAAGTTTTTATCCATATGGCAAGGAGACAGGGGAGATTGGGGAGATCAAGGAGACTTTCAGGGAAGAGGTGCATTTGCACTGGGCTTTAAAGGACATGTAAAAATTACCTATGAAATGGGACTAGAGAGCATGGAGAATGTGAGTGAAGGCCAAAATGAGTTTTCTGAGTACAGTATGTTGGGAGGTAGTCATCCCCCTGACCCCTGCACACACATACACATACACACGCACAGAGTGCATACACACACATATACACCCTTCACATATACACATACACACAGCACATACATACCCATACACAGCCATCATATATACATAAACACAGTGCATACAAACATACATACCCATAACATATATGCATATACACAGCACATATACACACATATGCACCCATCACATATACACATACAGACACACATCACAGACACACATACACACCCATCACATATACACACATACACACCCATCATATATACATATACACATACACACATACATGCATGTATGCATACATACACATATACAGTATACACATGCACATGCATACCCACTACATATACATACACACAGCACATACACACATATACACATCCATCATATATACATATACACATACATATAGTATACACACACCCATTACATATACACATATATACATACATCACATACATGCATACATACACCCATAACACGTACACATGTACACAGCACATACACACATACATACCCATTACATATACACATACACACATACATTCCCACCACATATACACATATATATACACACACTCAAGCATCCCTTAGTCCTTACTTTCAATGCTTTCAGTTTTATGCCCCTCATGGATCTATAATATATCACTTTTTCACCCTCCTAGACTTTAAGTTCCATGAGGACAAGAATTGTATGTTATCTAAACTACACGTTCTTTTGAACCTAGCATAGAATTCCTCACATAATAACTGTTAAGTAAATGTTTGTTTTATTGAATTGAATTGAATTGAACTTAGTTGAAATGCCAGGGAAATGGGTATTCTAGAAAATCAAGTTTCCTGTCTGAAGTGTTGTGTTTCAAACCTTATCATCAAGTCACTCCCTCTGTACCATTGTTCGATTACAGGTGTTGAAAGCGTTCATCAAATGTGTTTGCTTCCCTTCCTTAGTCTGATGTGGTGAATACAATTATTATCATCTTTTCATGACTGAGTGATTCAATGATCAATGGCTCCTATATCTATAACTGGGAGGTAACTTAAAGGCCATTCAATGAAACCTCCCTTCTCATTTTGCAGGTGATAAAATAGGCACAGAGAGGTTAGGTGACTTGACCAAAGTCAGGCAACTAGTAAATATCTGAGCAGAGATGTGGACTTGGGTTCTCCTGACTGCAAATCCAGCCCCCTGTCCACCATGCCAGATGGATCCTCCTTCCTTCCTCCCCTACTCTCCCTCTTCTGTCAACCATTGAGCCAGGTTCTATGGATATGGAACAAATCTAGATTTTATAGAACCATAGAACCACCTGAAGAAGAACCCAGGGAGATTGGGGAGATTAGGAAGGCACTAGGAAGAAAGAGGCAGCATTTGTTTTGGACTTTAAAGAAAAGATGAAAAATGACAGTATTACAGGTATTGAGAAGAATGTGAACAAAAGGGAAAAGAAGACCTAGGTTCTGTGGTGCTATAAAGGGAAATAATTCCTGTCCTCACTAAACTTAGGTTCTATAAGAAAGTCAAGACCACTCAATCAACCAATAGTCAACCAACAGACCAACTGTATACAAGGCAGTGTGATAGGATGCTTAGATATAAAAATGAAAGGAAAACAATCTCTTTTCTCAAGATGTATGCATTCTATTTGAAGCTAGTATCCTATACAAAAAATAATTCACCATCCACTTTCTACTTAAAGACTTCCACTTATGGAAAACACATTATCTCTGTGGAAGCCCATTCCACTTTGGGAGAATTCTGATTATTAGGAAGTTTTCCTTATTGCTGTTGCTGTTCATCCTTCATTCTAGAAGTGGAACAATGAGATTAGGAAGATGATGTCTTGATTTATAAGTGAATTGGATTTAAGTGAGATGGGCTATGTCACATCACCAGCCTCACTCTCTCCTCCAGAGTCATTAGAATTCAGTAGCAAGATATAAGTCAAGATGACTGGCAATGGCCCCAGAAGTTTTCCTTAAATTGAGCTGAAATCTACCTCTCTATACCATTTTTTCATCGATTTTCTGCTGTCATTATAGACTGAAAATTTGAGAGGGGATATAGAAAGAAAATGGATTTGAAGTCAAAGCACCTGGGAGTAAATCTCCCTCTTGGGGGTTAGACTAAATGGCCTCTAGACTTCTTCAGTTCTAAATTTCTGATCCAAAGATACTGCAACTTTGGAAGAGTTACTATGTCTCTGAACCTCAGTTTCCTTAACTATAAGATGGTAGTTGGACTAGTTGGCCTTAAAGCTTCCCCTTTCCATCCATCCTGGTAAAGGATACTTCAGCTCATAACTGTCCTTTCAAAGAAGGTAGGACCCAGACCCAAACACATGGCCAGACCAAGGCAAAGCCCAATGAGTTCATTGTTGCCCCTGTTCTGGTCATGGAGTCCCTTTAAATGCAGCTAAAAACTGCATTAGCCTTTCTGCCTTCCGTATCATAGTGTTGACTTATGAATGTTGTGGTTCACTGTAACTCCGTTTGGTTTTGGTCACTATCACCACTTAAGGTGGTGGTGGTGGTAGTAGTAGTAGCAGCAGCAGCAGCAGCAGCAGCAGCAAGAGGAGGAAGAGGAAAAAGAGGAAGAGAAGGAGGAAGAAGAAGAGAAGGAGGAGGAGTAGGAGGAAGAGAAATAGATGATGGTAACTAGTGTTTATATAAGCACTAAGGTTTCTCAAGAACTTTGTATTTGTTATCTCATTTGATCCTTACATGACCCTGTGAGATAGCTGTTATAATTATCCCCATTTTACAAAGGAGGAAACTAAAGCTGAGAGAATCATTGAATTAATTGTCTAGGATCAGAAAACTGGTAAGTGTCTGAAACAGGATACAAACTCAGATCTTCCTGCTCCAAATACCATGAGTCTCTCCATTGTGCCACCTAGCTAATTTCTCTGGATAAAATATCCAAAGGCCTCTAAGCCCTTGATAGAATACGAAGTCTAAAATAGATGGGATGATGGCTTTGCAAAAATAGTATTGATTCTGCTATCACAGGACCTGGATTCAAATTCTTCTTCTGGTATATCCTGACTTTTGACCTTGGATAAGTCACTTCCCCCCTTTTCCTTCCTTTTCCTTATTTGCAGAAGGAAGGGTTTGGATTAGATGGCCTTTAGCATACCCACCAGCTCTATATGCTAGAACCAACTAGTCCACCTGCTGTTCACAAACAAAAGAAATTTCATGAGAATGAGTGAAAATATATTTTCTTAATGACACACCATTAAAATATAGAATAAATTTCATAGTGATTAATTCTGTTTTATCTCCCCTTCTGACATCAAGTAGAATCTTTCCTGTAACTTTTAGTATTTTCCTGGGAACCTGAGGGTTTGAATGACTTACCCAAGGTCACCTGGCTAGTATGGCTCAGAGGACAGAATTGAACCCATTTTCTCTGAGCCTAAAACCTAAAAGCTTTCTTTCCACTGTGACAGGTTGCCTTTCAGCACTAGGCTCTTTCCATCAAAGTGTCATTTCCTTGTTTTGTGATTATTGCCTTTCCAGTCTTATTCCCTCTATTTGGTTATAATCCTTGACAGGCAGGATTGTGTCTCTTGTTCCTTGATTACTCTTCAGAGCCTTTCACAGACTCCAAGTGAAGGATTTTTTGGTTTTTATTAAATGAAATGTCAATAATGATAGGATTTTAGATTGAGAGCTGGAAGGACCATAGAAGTCATCTAGTCAAGCTCCCCTTCATTTTAGAGATTGGCAAACCAAGTCCAGGGACTTAAGAAATTTGTCTGAGGTGACCCAGATAGAAAGTGGCAGAGCTGACTCAATCCAGCTTTTCTGACTCCCAATTCATTATTCTTTCCACCATATCATATTGTTTCTGATAATAGATATTTGTTGTTGTAAAGTCATTTCAGTCATGTCTAATTCTTTGTGACCCCATTTGGGGTGTTCTTGGCAAAGCTACTGCAGTGATTTGCCATTTCTTCTTTCAGCTCTTTTTACAGTTGAAGAAACTGAGGCAAACAGGGTCAAGTGACTTGTCTAGGCTCACACAGCTAGTAAGTATGTGAGGCTAGATTTGAACTCAGATCTGTCTGACTCTAGACTCAGCCTAATGGTTATGCCATCTAATAATTATAATATTATTATTAGATTATACCATTATTATAAAATAACATCTTCTATTAAAGCACTTGCTCTTCAGGCAGTTGCCACAAGTCTTTGATAAACAGGTCTTAGCTGAAATATATGTAATAATAATAATAATAATAATAATAATAATAATAATAACCTTTTTTCTTTGACTAATGAGAGAACAATCAATCAACAAGTATTTATTAAGTACTCACTATTTGCCAGGCCTTGTGAGGCCCAGAAACATTGAATAACTTTGGCTAAGGCCATATGACAGAACGGGGACCAGAATTCAATCCAGTGGATTTTCTGCCTCTTTCTCATTCCAAAAGAGCCAATGGGCATGTGAATTCTTGATTATTAATGAGATGGAAGAGCAGAGATAGTTGCATTGTTAATGCAAGAATGAGAAAAGATGAGCTTTTCCAACCCCTAGAGAACTGCCCCCACCAGTGAGTGACCTATGCATCCCAGTCTGGGTGCTTGTACTCACAAGTTTCACCATGGTCCACAGGGGCACCGGAGAGGAAAGCTCAGAATGGGCTGCAGTAGAAGAAAGAGAGAGAGAATGAGGGAGAGTAGGTAGCATTCCATCCCCCTATTTGGATAAATACAAAATATCAACAATTCAAATAAAACAACCAAAGAGCCTCCCTTCTCCCTCCCTACTCCTTCTCAGTGCTCCACAAACCTATCGAGTGACTGCTGGAGTGGAAAAGGTAAGAGGTTCCATGTCCTTCAAGTCACAAGGATGGGAACCCTTAGAGGAATGGTGTTTTTCAAAGAGAAGGCTTGATCTGCCACCTAAATAATTACACCCATCTTCAGCAAATTCCCCTAGTCCCTCCAGCAATCCTCTCTCTTCCTTGAGATCTTACTGTGAAGAGATGACCTGGAAACTGTGAGCAACTTCAGCTTGCTGACTAGGATAAAGATAGACCCCCAACCTCTCTCCTCCCTTGTCATGAATCAAAGGTATCCATTTCTCTAGGACTTGTGGACTAAACAGCTTTTAGTCTTCCTAGTCAAAATATGGAAATACTCTGGCACTGTGCACATGGAAATGTTAGATAATGAGATTGTGAGATTTTAGGTCATCTAGTCCAGCCATTTCATTTTAAAGGAGGAAAACTGAGGATCAACACTGGGGAGCTTTGTGCATAGGGTCACACAGGTATAAAGCAGCAGTGCTGGGATTCAAACCAGAACCTAAATCTGCTATTCTTTCCATGATTAAATGAAAATCCCCAAATGTCTCAGTGTATTAAGTGAGGCAGGAGAGATAAACCAAAAAGGCAAACATCCACTTGTTCTGGAGGCAAAAGAAGTTGGCCAATGCACTTAAGCCATCAGGAGCAATATGCTTGTCGGAGTTTAGTCCTTAGGGATTGTCTATAATTTTATTCTAAAAGAGTAGGGGGGATCCAAGAAGGGAAGAGATGTTGGTTAGTAATAAGTAACACAGTATGAATTTCAGGTTAAGGTTAGGAGTGATGAGAGCATGGCCATGGCATTCTGGTTTAGAGAAGTCTTCTCCTTCCTACATGTCAATATTGTAAACAGTCCTGGACTAATGCCTCTCCCAGTAGAGCACTCTTCATTGGTGTAAGCTTTGGGACAGCTGATATGTCCACAGTTGGGTTAACAAACTACCTAAAAGTCCAGGCACATGGGCCACCAATAGGGAACATATCAATTAGAATCTTAAGCCTCAGGCTAAGTTTTGCTGCATGCTTTAGCTAGTGTTTTTGAGACAATTCTTTCCTATAACTAATTACAATAATTAACAATACTTATAGAGTGCTTTGAGTTTTGCAAAATTCTTTGCATATGCTATCACATTTGATTCTTACAACTCTGGGAGGCAGATACCATTATTATCCCCATTTTAGAGATGAGGAAACTGAGGTGTCTGAGAGTGTATCACAGAGCTATTAAATGACTGAGGCAGGATTTAACTTCATGTCTTCTGGATGCCAAATCCAGTGCCAAATAGCTGTCTTGCAATACACCAAGTTCAAAAGACGTTTCAAATTAGGAAGATTTGGGAAAGGACAAAGGGCAAGACACAGTAGATAGAGCACTAGGCCTAGGATCGAGAAAATTTCAAATCTGGCCTCAGACACTTACTAGCTGTTTGACTCTAGGCAAGTCATTCTACCCTGTTTGCCTCAGTTTCCTCATCTATAAAATGAGCTGGAGAAAGAAATATCTTTGCCAAGAAAACCCCAAATTGGGTCACAAAGAGTCAGTCACAAGGGAAGTAACTGAACAGCAAGAAGACAGGGCAAAAGGGAGAAGTTTAGGGACAAATTTGCCAATAATTGTTTGTTCCAATATGGTAGTCAGTGATGAATTTTGGAATGAGTAGGTGACAATTATAGAAATACGCTGACCCTAGTTTGAAGCGAGATTGGAATAGATTCCCTGATCTACCATTTACAACCTGTGTAAACTTGGACAAGTTATTGAATATCATTTAGTGCCAGGTTTCTCATCTGTACAATGAAAGGCTTAGACTGGGTGTCTTCTGAAGTTCCTTCTAGCTCTCAGTTTAGGAAGTCAGTAATAGACAAGACACTTATACTTATCCTGTTCAAGTAGATGTTGGAGCCGTGATGCAGCTTAAGCACAAGTGCAGAAATACTTGGGTTGCAGAACAACATAGTTAGAAGAGAACTAAGTGACCATCTATCTAGCTCAACTCTAACCTGACCAGGAGCTTTCTCTGCAGCAGATCCATGAAGCCCTCTGGCCTTGGATTTATGATCATCTATGAAATATCCCTTCCACCTACTTGTTGGGAGCCAAAGATACCTGATCCAGGACTCAGATAATTGCCCAATGATAGTAGATTTTAAATATCAAAGACCTCTTTGAGATGCAACTTTTTCTTAAGTTAGCTCCTGAATTCTTTGTTATGGGTTACACTTCAAAGGATAGTGTTTGAGTGCTGAGACCAACAGGATCAGCCCCAAGACTTTAGTTGTTCAAAACCAAAATATTTGAATTCTTAGGTGGTGAGTTCATAAGCAGATGTACTTGATGCTGCTGCTTTGGCTTCAGGCCTTGAAGCCAGCTCTCAAGAGCATCCTTTGTGATGTGACTGTATATGAAAAGAGTTAATTGACTTTTCTTAAGACTTTCTGGCCTTTTTCCTGAAAAACAAGCCTCCCAGGGGCGGAGCCAAGATAGCAGAGTAGAAACAGCTCATCCAAGCCACTCTGCCCCCAGATACCCCCCAAACTATGTAAAAGGGGACTCTGAACAACTTCTGGAGCCCCAGCACCCACAGAACGACACAGAGAAGCTAACCTCCCGCTGAGGCCAGCCCAGCAGCCCTGCAGGAAGGACCAGCGCAGTGGTCTGGGACCTGGCAGCACTCAGAGCGTGGGGAGACGAGCCGAGCCCAGGTCCCTGTGAGCCGAGGTTTTAGCCCCAGGGCGGCAGGGCCAACAGCCAGCTGGAGGAACCCCAGAACACCAGCAGCTGTGGCAACTCCAGAATTATCAACATAGACATGCCTAGGACAAAGTAAGAGGTTAGCGTCCTATGGACTTTGGGACCATTTGGGGAATGCGTCGGCTCCCTCCCCTGGGGGCTAGAAGCCACTGAGGAAAACGCCATTTTGTAGTTTTCAGAGGCAGCTCCAGCTCCTGGCCTGCGAATTAATTGTAGGGAGATCCAGCGATCAGTCTTGGGGGGTAATCGCTCTTGCTTTAACCTCCCTGGATCTGGATTGTGATCTAGGGTGGAAGTCGTGGGTGGGTTTATAGCTTGCCAGAAACGGAAGTTGCCCCCACACGTTCGGGACGAAAATTCCTCTATCTGGCCTTAAAGCCATAGTGTGGCAACAAGCCCAAAAGTCAAGCAATTAAGTGGCAACATGCCAAGGCAAAGGAAACAGAAAAATGCAACCCTAGACTCCTATTTTGGGGGCATAGAGCGGAAAAGGACTGTGAGGTCAGAAGTCCTGCTCCAAAAGCCCCAGGGGAAAACATGAGTGGGTTGCAGGCCATAGAGGACCTTAAGAAGGACTTAAAAAATCAAATAAGAGAAGTGGAGGAAAAATTGGAAAGAGAAATGAGAAGGATGCAGGAAAAGTATGAAATGAGGGTCAACAGCCTGACTGAGGAAAACAACACCTTAAAAAATAGACTAACTCAAATGGCAAAGGAGGCCCAAAAGGGCAATGAGGAGAAGAATGCCTTAAAAAGTCGAATTTGCCAGATGGAAAAAGAATCTCAAAAGTTCACTGAGGCGATTCATTCCTTCACAATTAGACTGGAGCAAATGGAAGCTAATGACTTTATGAGAAATCAAGATGCTGTTAAGCAGATCCAAACAAATGAAAGATTAGAAGGCAATGTGAAATATCTCATGGGAAAAACCACTGACCTGGAAAATAGATACAGGAGAGACAATTTAAAAGTTATTGGACTACCTGAAAGCCATGATCAAGGAAAGAACCTAGAAATCACCCTTCAAGAAATTCTCAAGGAAAACTGCCCTGATGTTTTAGATCCAGAGGGCAAAATAGAGGGTGAAAGAATCCACCGATCACCTCCTGAAAAAGATCCCAAAAAGAAATGGATCTGAAATTCGAGGTCGTAACATTAAATGTTTCCAATATATATAAATACTATTATTAATACTCTTTTGCTTGTAATTGGGAGATAAGATGTGCAGGCATTGGGACAGAGAGATTCACCTTCCTCTAATGGAAAAGTCGAAGGGGGTATGGGAGAAAGTATGGGAGAGAGCAGATTGGAGGAAGCGATATCTTGTGGGACTGCTATTCTGGGAGGGTGGGTAGAGGAATAACGGGGGGGAAATGATTGTAACTAAAAATCTGGCGGAAATGAATGATGTAAAACATAAGTTAATAAAGCATTTGTTTAAAAAAAAAAGAAACAAACAAGACTTTCTGGCACCTGGAGAACAAAAGCCTTACTGCCATGCTATTTCCAGGATATGACAGACTAAGATAATGATAAGAATACTTGAGTCTCCTTCCTTTGTTTCATTGCTCTATAAAACCCTCGTCCGAAGAACCAATAAATGGAGTTCAACGTTCTTCCTTCAGATACCCACATGACCTGGTCATTTCTTATTCATGTCTTTGAATCATGCTAAGTGCTAGACACTGAGCAGCCCACAGCACCTACTGAGGCAGCTCTTTCCACTGCAGTATATTTCTAATTAGTAGGGAACCTGACATTAATCCGACATTTCTCCCTTCATAATCCCACTTGTTGCTCTTGGTCCTGCCTTTAGAGACCAAACAGAAACAGTTTCCTACTTGTCTGCTTGAAAACAACTATCATACATCTCTTTTTTTTTTTTTAACAAATGCTTTATTAATTTCCGGTTTACATCATTCATTTCCACCAGATTGTGAGTTACAATTTATCCCCATTTTTCCCCTACACACCACCCCAGAATAACAGTCCCACAAAATATTCCCTCATCCAATCTGCTGTCTCCCATATCTTCTCCCATACCCCCTTCGACTTTACCATTAGGGTGAGGTGAGTCTCTGTGCCCCAGTGCCTGAACATCTTATCTCCCAATTAAATGTAAAATAGTATTAATAATAGTATATATATATTTGAAACATTTGATTTTAAAACCTCGAATTTCAGATCCACTCCCTTCCTTCCTTGTCACCCATTCCCTCTGGGAAGATAAGCAATTCAGTATGTGTTGTACATGTATAGCTATACCTATGCAAAACATTACCATAGTAGATATATTGTAAAGGCTGCTTATAATCCCCTCCCACCCATCCCACCCCCCCACCTGGTCCATTCCCTACTTTGATCTTGTCCCTCTTCAAAGGTGGGTACTTCCAACCTCCCCACCCCCCAGAATGCCTTCCCCTCCATCATCCCCCCTCTGTCCTCCTTCCCCCCACTCTCCAGCAGTGTGAGATATCCCATTTAGTATGTGTGTCATTCTCTCCCTGAGCCAGATTCAGTAAGAATATGGTTTTGCCTTTTTGACTTCCTGTTCTTCCCCTCCCCTGAAGCCACTTCTCTTGCCACTTTCCTCTCTCATCTCATAACTTCACCCCTTAAGTATCATCCCTTCCCACCAAATTCAACCTGTGCCCTCTATTCATGTATAACTGTAAACATATATACACACATTCACATATGTATTCATATGCTCATATACCCTTCTTCCATTATTTTCATACTGAGAAAGGTTTCATCAGTCACAGTTATTTTTTTCCATGTAGGAATGTAAAGAGTTCAACTTTGATAAGTTCCTTTTGATTTATTTTCCCTGATTACCTTCTCAGGCATCTCTTGCTTCTAGCGTCTGGATGTCAAATTCTCTATTCAACTCTGGTTTTTTTTGTCAAGAATGCTTGAAAGTCCTCTATTCCACTGAATGATCATATTTTCCCCTGAAACAAAATACTCAGTTTTGCTGGGTAGATGACCCTTGTCTTCAATCCCTGTTCTTTTGCCCTCTGGAATATCATATTCCATGCCCTTCTATCACTCAGTGTAGAAGCTGCCAGGTCCTGTGCTATTCTGATTGTGTTTCCACAATATTGAAATTGTTTCTTCCTGGCTGCTTGGAGTATTTTCTCCTTGATCTGGGGATTCTGGAACCTGGCTATAATATTCCTGGGAGTTTTTTTGGGGGGGATCTTTTTCAGGAGGTGATTGGTGGATTCTTTCAACCTCTATTTTGCCCTCTGGGTCTAAAACATCAAGACAGTTTTCCTTGAGAATTTCTTGAAGGGTGATTTCTAGGTTCTTTCTTTGACCATGGCTTTCAGGTAGTACAATAATTTTAAATTATCTCTCCTGGATCTATTTTCCAGGTCAGTGGTTTTTGCCATGAGATATTTCACATTGCCTTCTATTCTTTCATTTGTTTGGATCTATTTAACAGCATCTTGATTTCTCATAAAGTCACTGGCTTCCATTTGCTCCAGTCTAACTCTGAGGGAATGAATCTCCTCAGTGAGCTTTTGAGATTCTTTTTCCATCTGGCAAATTTGGCTTTTTAAGGCATTCTTCTCCTCATTGCCCTGTTGGGCCTCCTTTGCCATTTGAGTTAGTCTATTTTTTAGCGTGTTGTTTTCCTCAGTCAGGCTGTTGACTCTCATTTCATACTTTTCCTGTATCTTTCTCATTTCTCTTCCCAATTTTTGCTCCACTTTTCTTATCTGCTTCTTAAGGTCCTCTATGGCCTGTAACCTGCTCATATTTTCCTTTGGGGCTTTTGGAGCAGGATTTCTGACCTCACAGTCCTCCTCCTGTTCCCTGCTTCTATCCTCTTTGCCCCCCAAATAAGAGTCTAATGTTGTATTTTTCTGTTTATTTTGTTTCCTTTTCCTAGGCATGTTGCCTCTTAATTACTTGAAAATTTGGGTTTTGTTGCCACAGTAGGTCTTTGCCACCAGACAGGGGAGCTTCTGTCCCAAATGTTGGATACCCACCCCGAATGTTGGATACCCACCCCAGACCTCCCCCCAGATCGCAATCCATATCCAAGCAGGTTAAAGCAAGAGCAATTAACCTCCAAGACTGATGGCTGGATCTCCCTACAGTTCGCAGGCCAGGAGCTGATGCTGCCACTGAAGCTGCAAAATGGTGAGTGTCTCCTCAGCAGTTTCTAGCCCCCAGGAGGAAACCGACGTTTTCCCCAAGTACTGATCCTAAAGTCCACAGGGCACTAACCTCTTACTCTGTGCTAGGCATGTCTGTGATGATAATTCTGGAATCGCCACAGATGCTGGTGTTCTGGGGTCCCTCCAGCCAGATGCTGGCCTGGACGCCCTGGGGCTAAAACCGTGGCTCCCTGTTGACCTGGGCTCACCGCTCCACACCTTGGGCTATTGGCTCCCAGAGTGCTGTGCTGGCCCTCCCTATAGGGCTGCTGGGCTGTCCTCAGGTGGAGGTTAGCTTCTCTGTGTTGTTCTGTGGGTGCTGGGGTTCCAGAAGTTGTTCAGAGTCCCCTTTTACACGGTTTGGAAGTTGTGTGCAGCAGAGGACCTTGGAATTGCTGTTTCTACCCCACCATCTTGGCTCGGCCCCAGGAAGAAACTCTTTTGTGCAAGAGAAAAATTATTGAGATTAAAAAATACAAACAAACAAACAAACAAAAAAAAAACACCAAAAACTTCTGTCCAGGCTGGCAGTCTTTTATACTAGTGAGAAACTAGGAGTCACTTTATCTTCCACCTTGCCAGTTATATGGTTGGCAATGTGTAATGTAAGAACTACCAGAAGCTGCTGGAAAAGGGGAATGAATGTATCATATCTCTCTTAAGCAGGAAAGCAGCTTCTGTAGCAATTACATAGACCAATGCATAGAGTGCTGGGCCTGGAGTCAGGAAGGCCTGAATTCAAATTTAACCAAGGACACTTGATAATTATGTTTGAGCAATTATTACCTGTTGGACAAGTTACTTAACCATTGTTTGCCTCATTTTCCTCAACTATAAAAGTGTCATAAAGTATAGTGCCTACCTTTCAGGGTTGTTGTGATGATCAGATAAGATAATATTTGTCAAGCACTTAGCACAGTGCCTGTCATACAGTAGGCATTTAATGAATGCTTGTCTCTTTCCTTCCTTAAGCCTTCTCTTCTCTAGGCTCAAAAATCATCATTTCCTTAAAGCAATTCTCCGATGGCCTGAACTTGAGGTCTTTCCTGGTTAGCCTCCTCTCAACAAATAGTCATTAAATGGGGCCCCCAGAACTGAGCCCTACTTTCCAAATATTGCCAGGTCAGGGACAATCAATGAGATTGGTGCCTCCACATTTGGAGATCTTGTCCCTCTCTTGGTGTAGTCTTAGTCTGCCTTCACTTTCCTGACTGCTGTATCACATTCAGTCAATTAAAAAGGAAACATTTTTTAATTGCCAACTCTATGCCACACTCATATTTTGCTGTTTACCAAAGCCCTTAGGTTTTCTTCATCTGTATTGCTTTTCTTTTCTTTTTTTTCTTTTTGGAGGGCAATTGGGGTTAAGTAACTTGCCCAAGGTCACATGGTTAGGTTTTTGTTTGTGTGTGCCTTAAGTGTCTGAGGCCGGATCCAAACTCAGGTCCTTCTGACTCCAGGGCCAGTGCTCTACTCACTACGCCACCTAGCCGCCCCTGTCTGCATTGCTTTTCAACCATCCCTCCCCTGTCTCATACTTCTTAGCTTGCTCTAAGGCTGGTGCCCTTTCTAGAAATGGCTTCCTCTTCTTGGCTGGTACTGGGTCAGTTCCTTAAAGGATGGAAGTGTTCTGGAAGGTGAAATCCATGCCCTTGAGCAGTTTATGGATATCCCAACTAGTCTGCTAGTTAGTTCCAATATCCCTCCTGTCCCTGACAACATTTAGAAAACAAACTTTGGTGTCATTCTGCAATCCATATTTCTTCTTAACTTCATACTTATTGTTATTATACTGAGGCACCTGAAGGCTTAAGGGAGTAGCCTTAACCACACCGCCACTGCTAAGAAAAAGAAGAGACATAAAGTTGGAGGGGCTCTTGGAAGTAATCTATTAGATTCAAACTAAAGTTCCTCTATAACATATCCGAAAGGTATCCTTTAGTTTTGGATTAGAGACCGTGAGTGATGGGGAACTCACTACCTTTAGAATCAGTTTTTATGGCTGTTGTATTCTGTATTATATTGTAGATATTTGGGCAATTGTCATATATTGTTATCCATATGGGAAATATTTTGAAGGTAGGTGCTGTTTTTTTTTTTTATTAGCATTTCCACAGCCTTTAACAAAGCAAAGAACTGAGCTTATAGTAGAGATTCAATTATTTTTGCAAGCATGGGGTGTGAGTTTGACATCCAGACTTGTGATTTTATTTGTATAGACAACTCTCAGTGAGAAAACATTTCCTACCAATGTAATTCTGAACTTACTTTGTGATTTAGAATTTTAGACAATTGCCTGAGGGCAGTGAAGGGTCAAAGGACTTACCCCAGACTTAGCCATATGTGTCCCAATTAAAACTTGAACTTAGGTCTTCAAGACTTGTAGCCAAGTCTTATGTTCACGATGCCATGGGCTTACAGGAGATTAATAATGTGTTGTAGTGGGTAGAGTCCTAGAGGTCACACCCAAAGACGCAGATTCAAATCCTGACTAAATCCTAATCTCTTTTGATCTCATTTCTTCATTTGTAATAAGAAGCCAAAGAGTTAAACCACATTATTCCTAAAGTTCCTTCTAGCTCTGAATCTATAACCTAGGATCATTTCACAATTTTGCCAGGTAAACGTACAACACAGTTAGAATAAGTAAGTGGCCTTTACATGAGAAGAACACTGGGAACTCTGTTGACTTTAGGTCCCTGGGGGAACTTTGAGGGCCAAGGTTTCTGAGAATTGGGAGAGATCTGAATATCACTGCCACAGGATGCTCAGAGAAGAGGGAAAGGGGAAGAAAGAATGAATTTGAACAGCTACCATCCCTCCCCTGCCCCAGATCCCACTAAAAAAATAGAGCTCAGTCTTTCTCAAGTTGGTTTCAGTGACCCATTCTTCATGAAACCATTCTGGTTTCATAAAGAATACCAACGGATTCCACAATTTTTTTTTAAAGTTCTAATGTCAGACAAGATTATTCAACAATACTGACTTCCTTGATGTCTGAGTTGGTTTCTACTTGCCAAGGATTTTGATGGCAGCATCTGTCAGGGACTGCATGTGCCAAGCCTTCTAGTGCCCAGGATCTTGCCACATCCTCATGGCTTTGATATCTTTTTCAGGAAAAGCTCCTGCCAGGTGCAAGGGTCCAAACAAAAGCAAGAGGCTGAGTTAAGTTCACCAGAGAATGTGTAACTGGGGTTTTCAATGCCTAGGAAATTAATGGAGCAATAACTCTAGCACTCTTGCTATTGCTTCTTATCTCAGAGTGCCTGGCGAAGATTGTTTATCAGCATAGTTTGAGAGATTAAGAAGGGGAAGTTGGGGAGAAGCCACCACTACCTCTTCTCCCCCAAACTATTTATAACCTGTTCTCTGGAGCTGAGTGAAAGAGAAAGTTGGAAACAGCATCAAGAGCCAGCAAATTTCGGAGAAACATTCTTGCAGTCCTACATTCCTGCTCTTTATCTCTGGCTTTCCGTGATCTGCATCATCCTCTGCTCCTGTTTCCCAGCTGGGTTTTTGTGTAGCACTTACATTAGGGGCATACTGGTAAATATGTAACAATTGACAGTCCAGAAAATTTTTAATAATTATGAAGACATACTTTTAAGTTTAACCTTCATTATTAAAATTTCTCTGTCATTTTTATTAAATCTATATAATCCACAAAACAGAAAACCAAGCCCAGATTTGTAGTGTTTGTCAATTTCTTCAGTGTAAATGTTCACACTGAAAATTTAACAATGGGCTCTTAAGAGCAGGTGTAGATTGACTCCATTATTCCCACAAAGCCCTTGATTCTCTTCCTTTTCTCTTGACTTTTCCATCACTTTCTGCAACTATTAGTTTTATATTCCTATTCACCTATCAGCTCCTTCCCATTCAGTGTTACATTGGTATGAAGAATATATGCCCTAGATTTTCTATGTCTCTTCCATTTTCAAGTATTATGTTTCATTCACAAATTGGGGGGCAGATCCTTTGTCATATTGTGGATCACACTTTTTTGTTGTTTTAAAAATATAACCATGTCCAGAAGTTGTTTTGATTCAATTTAATTCAATTTGATTTGATTCAGTTTAATTCAGCTTGATTCAGTCCAGTTTAGTCCAGTTCAATTAAGTTCAATCAAGGAAACATGGAATAAAGACTCATATATATATATATATATATATATATATATATATATATATATATATATATATTACAATACTCAGCAATGAGCATTAGTTAGATTAGGGGTTGCTTCATTTGCTGTATTTATATCTCCAGAAATTAGCACATTACTTCGCATATAGTTCATGCTTGTACCATGTTTGCTGATTGATTACTGGCTGTTGGAGGCTCACAATTTAGGTAACACGGGGTGCTGGCTCTGGAATTTACAGCCTGGAGAGGAATATGATGCCAGCAGATAGCAGAGATGATAGTAATTGTAGCTAATGTTTATATCATACTTTAATGTTCTCAGACATTATATTAGCCTCCCTTATATATTAGCCTCTTAACCTCAGGTTTTTTTCTCTATAAATAATGATAATAATCGTAACAATTGCAATTATAATGGCAGCTACTTGGGTGTTGTGAGGATCAAATGAAATAATTATGTCTGAAATAACTTTTTGACCTAAAAGAACTATGTAAACAATATCTTTTATTATTATTATTATTAGATATTAAAGATATATTAAAACCCATTATGAGATTTGAGAGACAGCTAGCTATTATTGACTAGAGGATCAGAGAAGGTTTCATGGATAGGGAACCATTTGTTTTGGCTCAACAGGAAAAATGGAAAAGGAAGGAGACATTTCAGATATGGGGATTAGAGTGAGAAAATGTCCAGAGGAGGTATAGGAGACAGGTTGCATGGAGGAGAGCAGAAACAAATAAGAAATAGTGTGAGAGGATTTGACATAGCTATGGAAAACATTAAAATTAAAAGCAATAGGGAGCCATTAAAGATTTTTGACTGTAAGAATGACAAGATTTTGTGTGTGTATATGTAAATATAAATATATATATATATATATATATATATATATATATATATATATATATATATAATTAGTGTGATGAAGAAAAGATAGAAATTGGGTCAGAATAATTATTAGGAGGCTGTAATGGACTATGTGACTGGCAAAGACCACCATGGGGCTATTATTAGAGGAAATTTAATGAGTGGTAGATGGTGCCACTGACAAAAGCAACAACAAAAATCATTGTTAGAAAGAGAAGCAAGAATTAGGGTAGATAAGAAGTTTGGGTGTGGACATGTTGAGTTAAAGGTGTTGATGGGATTTCTACTTGGAGATTTCCAAAAGGCAATTGGTGATTGCCTTCTGGAATACAGAAGAAGAGATCAGAACTGAAAACATCAATCTGGAAGCATCAAGTGCCAGAGTCTTGGAGATGGCAGGGGACCTCAGAGGTCATCCAATATAACCCCTACTTTGACAGGATTCCCCTCTACAATGTCCCCAAAAAGTCATATTTTAGCCTTTCCTTGAAGACCTCACTACCTCCAGATGCAGACCATTTCTCTTTGGTATAACTCTCATTATTATGAGGTCCCCTAATATTAAGCCTAAGTCTACCTCTCTTAAAGGTCCACCTTTTTTGTTCTCTGCATTAAAGCAGAAGAAACTTGATCCTTCTTCCATCTGAGAGCCCTTTAAATACTTGAAGAAAGCCATTATGCCTAGTGCCCCTCTCCTCTAGTTATCTCTCCTTTAGCAGAAATGAGCTTTCAACTAATTCTCAAATGGCATAACCTATAGAACCAAGGAAGTGGAATAAGGAGATGGAATAGAGAAATTAGTCTTGGTAAGTAGAAGGGAACATCTTCCTCTAAATCAGGAAAAAGGATGTGTCCAATATTGAGAAATATCGTGGAGTGGAAATTATCGAGTTGACCTCAATTGTCTCATTGAAGCAAGAAATTAAATCATCTGCTGTATATCTGCATATGTGTACATGCTCTCATCAGTGAATGTGAATGCTTGAAGTGGTGCTAAAGGAGAAGTCGTGTGTTTGAGGACTTAGGACAAGTTCTGGAACATTCCTCACCAAGGATGTCAGGTGGTATGAGTCAGGGATACCTTGAAGGTGGGGACTGCTGTACTTTCATCTCTGTTGGGATCGTATTTGTGATTCATTGATACAAGGAATTCCCATGAAGAAATTCTGTTTCCCAGCCCAGGATGGTACATTCTATATCAATTATATTCTTACCAAGGACAATTAGAGACTATGTGACTTGCCCAAGTTAAGCCAATATGGTTAAAGGTGGAACTAGAACCTAGATCTTCCTGACTTCTTGGCCATCATTCCACAATTGCTGTTATATAGTAGGTGCTTTATATATGCTTGATAATTAACTGATTGATCAGGTTAAAAGAGTTGCTGAGCAGTTAGTACCCAGTTGACATTATGATGTGCCATCAATGGGTGCAATGAGTTCAATTTTGTCACTCTCCCTAGTAAGGGTCCATAACAAAGAGTATTAGGCAGGGTTACCTAAAGTTGAGGAATAATAGATAAGAAAAATATTAAGTCTTGTTAAGAAGACAGTGGAAGCCAGAGTTAGGAGCATGTTGTGATAATAGGGAGGGATAAAGGAATCAGTTAACTTGACCAGAGTCAAGTTAACAAATATTTATTAAATATCTCTTCTGTGCCAGGCACTGCAGTGACCAAAAGAAGGCAGAAAAGGTCACAGTAAATTTAAAGAGCTGGTTAGTGTGAGGATGAGTGGAAGAGAGAGATGTATTGTGGTCAGCAAATTTTCAAAGGCCAGAATCTTTAAGATGGTATGATTTTCTTGGAGAAGGGGAAGTAATCCAGAGAGAAGGTCACATTGAGAATTTTAATATTTTTATTTTCAGTTGTTGCCAGGTAATCTCTTTCAATAGACTCTGGATGAAAAAGGGTGATAGTGTAGAACTACAAGAGACCCTAAGTGCTCTCTAGTCCAGTGCCTCATTGTACACATCAGGTACTTGAGGCCCAAAGAACTTCAGTGATTTGCCCAAAGTTCCATAGTTAATAATAGTCAGAAACAAGATTTGAATCCAGGCCCTCAATTCCAGGAAGAATACTTTCACCAAAATGCTATAGTTATCTTAAGGAACAGTCTCTTCATCAATTATAAACTGATTAAACTTAGCACTTAGCTGTGCATATCCAGTTTCCTCTCAAATTGGTTCCAAGGAAGAGTCTGACTGGGGAGTCAAACAATGAACAGTCTTGGGGAACCTCTTTTTATTGTTTCATTTCTTGACTTTGTGTTACTAGTGACTAGCACAATGCTCGCCAAATTGTAGTGGTGAT
This sequence comes from Gymnobelideus leadbeateri, assembly GCA_011680675.1. Taxonomy (NCBI): domain Eukaryota; kingdom Metazoa; phylum Chordata; class Mammalia; order Diprotodontia; family Petauridae; genus Gymnobelideus; species Gymnobelideus leadbeateri. The sequence continues at coordinate 277,631 of WOXC01005965.1, read as the reverse complement.
ATGATTTATAAACTTATAGGTATAAATTTCTATATTCTATATTTCTCTCTATATTTATTTATTCATTTATAAACATTAAGTATAAACTTAATGTTTGTCGATTGATTTGTTCGCTCATTCATGGTCTACTCAATGACTTACAGTGTAGGGAGTAACATGGGGGATTGTCATGGGTCAAATGCAGGCTAGAGTCTAAATTTTATTTCCATAATAAAATAAAAATTCTATTTCTTTTTTTTTTCTTTTTGCTTTTTGGAGGGCAATTGGGGTTAAGTGACTTGCCCAAGGTCACATGGTTAGTTTTTGTGTTAAGTGTCTGATGCCAGATTTGAACTTAGGTCCTCTTGACCCCAGGGCTAGTGTTTTATTCACTGTGCCACCTAGCCACCCCCTAAACATTCTATTTCTATAAAAAAGAGAAAACATTGCAGTTGCCATTTTTTTTGTTTAGTTGGGTGTTTCTATCTCTGTGTCTCTCTCTGTGTCTCTCTCTCTGTCCTTCTTTCTTTCGAGAAGAGTAACAGGAGTACACTGAGTTAGACAAACACTCTGATCTTCCAGAATGAACACATCTGAACATTCACTAAGCTTCAGTCCATAGCTAAGATTATTGCCCAACCAACTCTTTGATGTAAACAGGTTGGGAGGTGGTTTTTTTCCTGCCTCCACAAACTAAAGAATTGTTACTCAGAATGTTATGAGCAATGCTAAAGTATGAAATTATCACCAAAATGTACAAGCTGCTTGTCCTCTTGATTCCTCCCACCCTCCATGGCCATTTCTTGGGGGTGTAGTGGAAAGATTCTTCAATTGAGAACCTGAGGCTTTTGACTTAAATCTCATCTTTGACACTATTTGTGTTTCCTTGGCGTAGTCATATCTCTCTGGGTTTCAGTTTTCTTATGTATAAAATGAGGGTGTAGGATTTGGTGACCTCTAAGAGCTCTTCCAGCTCTCAATCTGTCATCCCAGAATCCTCTGTTTTTACATTCTGTCTCTAACCCTAGGTAAGTCATTTCTCCTTTGTGAGTCTTAGTTTCCTCACTTTATAAATAAAGAGGTTTATCTTGATAATGCCTAAGGTTTCTTCCAGCTCACCATCTAGAGTGATATGATTCTAAATCTTGGTTTTGCTAGTTGTATAACCCCTTGCAAGACATTTTGTCCTTCTAGATCTCAATTTTTCCATTTGTAAAATGAGGGCATTGAACTAGAATATCCCAAAGTCTTCTTCTACCTCTCAATCCCATGATTTTAGGAGCTTATAGTTATTGAAGGCTAAACAAAAACCCAGAACATGAGAGGCCCAGCTAAATCACATCCTATTCCTACTGCAAGTAAGGGGTTAAACTAATGGCTTTGGACTGAGAATAAGAAGATCTTCTGGGCCTGGGCTGCTATTCTGAATCCCACAGAGAAATAAGACAGGTGAGCAATGTTAGCTCAGTGAACTGGAGTGAAAATGAGATCTATTCTAAGCTGCCAACTCTCACCTTTCCCTCAGTTTAACATGTGTATTATTGTAGAATTTACAGCAATGGATGTGCTAGTTAAAGCTGAAAACACATCTAGTTTTAACCCCATTTTTGGTCAGACAGGCACAATATGGGAGAAATTACTTGTCAGGCTTTGTTCTCCATCCAGTGTTATGGTGACGTGGGGGTGGGAGGAGTCAGGGAAGACACAGAATCACAGAAATTCAAGTTAAAAGGGTATTCAGAGTCTGACTTATGTAATTCATGTCCGCTGCATAATATCCCTGATGAGCGGTCTTGCTAAATCTGTTGGAAGACCTCCAGTGATGGTGAACTCACTGATGACCCCCTGAGATGAATCATTTCATTTTGAGCTGCTCAAATCATTTGGGAGTTGTTGGGCTTTTTAAAATGCATCTTGAGTGTAAATCTACTCCCCTGCCACTTTCACCAAGTGGTCCTAGTTTGGCCATCTTCTGTAAAGCAGGAGATAATTTATATATTAGCAGGATAACTAGGGCATGCCAGCAGAGAGAGTAAGTGAATTGGGTCTTAAATACTTAAGTATTTAAAGGAGTCTGGCTACAACCCCATTGCTTGGGGGCAGAATTAGTTTTCAGCAGAGAAAAGAATGGAACTCCTTAATTGCTCAGAACATGGGTGGCAGCAAGAAGTAGCATGGTTTAGGGGAAAAATTGTCAGTCGTGGGTTGAGACAACTTGAGTATAATTCCTGCCTAGGTAACTTACTAGCTGTGTGACCCAGCCTAGGGTGCCTTCTGTAAAGACTATTGGTTGGAGGCTTTTTCCCAGCCCTCTAGAGGCATACTTGAGAACTGCAGTAGCAATTCTGAGATCATAGAAAATATTTTCCCTTCCCCTGTCACTCTGGCAAGCATGATGTAAGCCATTCACAGGCTCACAGAACAGTTTCAAGACATGTGGACTGGTGCCATGAAGATATCATTTTGACAAAGACAGTGTGACAATAGTTGCTCTTGCAGTGTTGTGAACTACAACAACCCCAAGTGCATCTGAGCTCACCCTAATGACACTGTAGCTTTGGAAAGGGTAGCTGGAGGAGACATTAGTTTTCTTTGGCCAAGAGCAGTGAATATTTAATGCCTTGACTCACATTTTATGGCAGATCTCAACTGGCAGATGGGGTCTAGAAAATGTTTACTAAGAAGAAAATTAGAAATGATGGTGTTGGAATGGGTATCTCTTCTACTAGAAGTGGAGAGGTCCCTGAATGGTAGTTATCGTTACCTTATGGGATTTCTTGTCATTTGGGGTGCTCTCGTTGTAAGTGGGAAGCAGCTACTGCCATCCAGGTGTCTACCAGTGGGGTTATTAAAGATATTTTTTGCCAAATGAAAGTCATATGGAGGATTTTAATGGGAAGCATTTGGGGATGGTGGAACAAGTAGTCAAGTCTTATTTCTAATGCTTACTACCTATGTGACCTTGAAAAAGTCATTAGTCTCCTTAAGCTTCTGTTTCTTCATCTGTAAAATAAAATAATCGGACCAGCTACCCTAAAGCAACGATATCAAGACCTCTCTGTGTTACAGTTTTGTCATCTCTAAAATGAGAAGGTTGGCCTCTGGGCCTCTTCCTGCTTTAAATCTATGGTACTTTGAATAGAATGCTGACTCAACCATTCAGTCAATAATAAAAACCAAAAAACCCATATCTTAAGCACCTATGATGTGCCAGGTGCTGTGCTAAACACACAAGTCAATAAACAATTAGTATATATAAAAGAAGGGGGGCAATATAGTGTAGTGGATAGAGAGTTGACTTGGAATCTTGGAAGATCTGGGTCAAAGTCCCACTTTTGACAAGTAATGCCTCTATGACCCCAGGTAAACTGATTAACCTCTCGGTGCTCTAGGCAACACTCTAAGACTCTAAAGTGCTGAGCTGCCATGATAGACAGAGTTTCCTCACCCAGGGAGTTCTCTATACTACAAAATTGCAGGTCTTGTCCGTATTCTCATGAATGACACATTGATGCAATTTTATCTGAAGAGCTTAAACAAGGACTTGGAAGACTCCTTAACAAAGCACGATTTGGTGGCTTGGATTGATTTCACCATATAGCTGAATGACTACAGAGGGGATAGATGGTCATTGGATCAAGAAGACTTTGCTGGGACAGCAGGAAAGACACAAATGTGTACATGGGGAGTGGAGTAGGAGGGCCACAACTGAGAGGGAAATACCACAGATGATATTATCTTCTTTGCAGAGATATTATCATTTCCTGTAGCCACTGGTAGGTGTCTGGAAAAGTCAGTGTTAGTCCCCTCATTTCCAGATTGATGGCCTCTTACTGCTCTAGTCCCATGACTTCATCCTGCACCCTATACAAACAGCACCAAACCCACATAGATGCAGCACTCATCTTCACAGCTGCAGCCACCTCTCTTCATGAAAGGCGGGCATGTCAGTGGTTACTTGCGCTTCCTAAAGGGTAGCAGTAATGAACTCATCATGGTCTATGTCTGATGGGATGCAGTCCAATGCCAGTCAGGAGAAGTTGAATGGAAGCACCAGGTTCCTAGAGAGCAGTCATTTTAAGCTCACTAGGCTCAGTGCTTCAATAATGGAGACCCAAATGGAGAGAGTAATTGACTCAAGGAAGCTATGGTACTTGAGATTCTAGGATAGCTTCCCTTATGTAGGTATTTCTTTGGGCTAATGGTCCACTTACCTACTAAGTAATAATGTATTAGGTGGCAATACTGGGAGTCATACCATCTTCTGGTATGTCTTATTCAATTCCTAATCAAGATATAGATTGAAGGGAGTTAGAAATAGCAAACTTTGGTGGGGACAAAAGAAAAATTATTAAATCTTTCTGGGAGACACCACTTTTTCATTCTAATTTCTAATAAAGAAGGAAAGAAAGAAGCAAAGAAAGGAAGAAGGAAATAAAGGGAGATAAAAAGAAAGGTAAAAAAGAAAGAAGGAAAAAGAAAGGAAGAAAAGAAGGAAAGAAAGAAAAAGAAGTAAGAAAAGTGAAATAAAAGAAGTAAAAAGAAGGGAAGGAAGAAGGAAAGCAAGAAGGAAAAAAGAAATAGAAAAAGACAAAAGGCAGAAAGGTCAAAAGAGAGGTAGAAAAAACAAAAGAAAGAGAAAAAAATAGGAAGAATGAAAGAATGAGAGAGAGAAAGAAAAGAAAAACCCCTAATCTGAACAATAACCTAAGATTCCTAATACCATTGACAATAGCTCAAGAGGGCTTCTTAAGTGGCTAAAATCCAACTGAAGTGTACATTTTTAATTTAAATTAAGCACAAAAATCCGTGGTAATGTAGTGTTGGCCATGCAGTTCTAAAGATAGCATGCCTGGGAGTGAAAAAATAGTAAAGGTTCGTTGAGAAAGTCTATCTCCCCACTTTACAAAGTATCTGAAAGATACTTATTGACCAGGTTACGTAAGGAACCAAAATGGTTCTTTTAGTACAGGTCAGAGGTTACGTAAGGAACCAAAATGGTTCTTTTAGTACAGGTCAGAGGGGAAAAGGAGGCGACATACAGAAGAATTTTGAGGTTTTTGGTCTTAATTTTTATACCTATTTGCTCTGTTATTTTGTATCCCAAGGTCCAGTAACACTCAAAGTTTTGGGCTCATATGGCCTGAGTCTAATCTTAGGCACAGAAGCTTAAAAAGGATCATTTACTCTCTGACAGTTGTCCCCAAAATCTACTCTGGGAATATCTAGATTTCATGTCTAGGTTTTCAAAAATCCAAGCAACTGAATCGCCAGATCCCATATAAGCACTTCAAATAATAAATGCATTTTAGGTATAGGTCAGTCTTGATTTCAGTGATAGAAAACAGAGAAGATACACAGTATTTATGATAACCCATAAACAGACTAAAAAAAACTAACAACACAGGCTCATAGAAGTACATAAGCAAATATAAGAGACAAAAAGTAAAGTGATTTCCCACAGAAAACTGAATTCATTGTGGTTATCAGGGCAACACTGATGTTATGGTGAAGCTTATCTCTCCACGAACTGACTTAAGATCATAGATATAAAAACATAAAAGAACTCAAAGGCCACATGTTTATGCCATTCATTTTCAAGTGCTTGTGCTACCTAAGGAATTTCTCTTCTCTAGGATACTAAATTTTGGAATTCTGCCTAGAAAATTAAAATCTCCCCTAGTCTACAGCAGGGAATTATCCATGAAGCAAGAGAGAAATAATGAACTTAGCTCGGGACAAAAGAAAAAGGACTAAATCTTCCTGCTAGCACTGCTAATCATAAGGTTTATATGATCTCAATATACCACGAGTTCTTTAAGGATTTTTGATACTGCCTCCCTGGGCCTTTATCAGTTAGACTAGGACAATTTGCTTTAAGGAACTCTCCTAAGTCACTTGGGCAAGCAATTTTGCCCTATGCTTGTGCAGGGACTCTATTATCCCCCCAGCTATTGTCCTATGGTGGGGGGGTGGTGGTTGGAAAACCCATCTGAGAAAAGCTACACTTTCCTCTCAGGCTGAGTAGACAAGAAATCTGGGCCCTAGCTCATGTAACTTCCATAGGAAATATGAAAAGAAATATTCAAGAAACGTAGCCTTTCTTTACACCTCAGTTAATCCCTATTTGATGAAAATTGTTGGGAAAACCAGATACCATTCTGGAAGAATTTGGGCTTATGTCAACTTACATCAGATTTTACAATAAATTCAAAATGCATACAGGATCTATATATTAGGTCATACCATTAAAACAATAGAAGTGAATCATATACCTTGTACAACTGAGGGTAGGAGAAGACTTATTAATTGAAGAAGGTATAGAGACAATTAGAAAAAATAAAACAGACAATTTTGGTTATATGAAATTTAAATCTTTTATATAAAATTTAAGCATCTAGGATTACAAGGAAAGCAGTTGAATGGGAAAATATTTGTGCTAAACACATATCTGATAAGGATCTACATCCAAAATTAGATAGATACATGGATAGGAGGGTCATGGTGGAAGGAGGGAGAGAGAAGTGCAAAAATTTTAAGACCAAAAACCGTTCTATAATACATTAGTAATCAAAATATATAAATGGCCAATTCTGAAAAGCAGAAATGCAAGCCATCAACATCTAAAAGAATAAACCAAATCACTAACAAGAGAAGTATAAATCAGCACAATGCTAGCTCTAACCTTCACATTCAGCAAGTTGACTGTTATGAAAAAAGACTGAAATGTAAATGTTGCAGTGATTGTGGAAAGATAGTACCACCAATACATTTCTGGAGAAGCTAGGGATTAGCCCTACCACTTTGGAAAGGAACTTAGAATTCTATAAATAAAGTGACTAAATTGTCCATACCCTTTGAATCGGAGAATCTACTGAAAAGCATTTATACCAAAAAGATCATTGACTACCAAAAAAACCCCATATACACCAAAATATTTTTGACAGTGCATTTTGTGGTAGCAAAAAATTGAAAACAAAATAGATGCTCCTCAATCAGGGAATGTCTAAAAATTCATGAATATGATGTAATATTATTGTGTTGTAAGAGGATACACACAGGGAATGAAGAGAAGGATAGAAAGATTTTCACAAATGGATTCAAAGTGAAAGATCAGTGCCACACCAATAGCATACACAATGACTACCACACAATGGACATGAAAAGAACAACTAAACAACCAAAATTGAACACTAAGCAGGGTCCCAAGAAGACATCTCCCCCTGCTCCTATGCAGGGTTTAGGGTCCCTAGGAATGGAAAAATGAATATAATGCCACCTTTTTAAACAATGTGTTCAATTTTTTTCCTTTAGACATATTATATGAGATGACTCTCTGGCAGGAATTGGGGTCTTGGGTGAGGCAAAAGCAAGATATCAATAAAATCTACTTTTAAAAAGTTAATCATTAACATCGATGAGTACATATATACCCAATATTGTATTTGGAAGTTGGAGTGGAAGAGTGCACAAGAATATTTAGAAGACAACATCCTTTGATCTAGTCAGAAGACAGAATTAAATAAACCTGAAATGTTAGGTCAGAGCCTTTGTGGAATGCCTTAAATACCAAGCGGTGGAGTCTGGATTTAATCTTAGAGACAATACCGAACCAGTGAAGATTTTTGAGTAAATGGGGGACATGGGCAGTACTATGTCTGAGAAATATTATTCTGGTATCTTGATAGCCAATAAATGGGAAAGAGAAGGAAGTAGAACTAGGAAATTTGCTAGGAAGTTATTTCAATAGTTCAGGTAAAGGCCTGAACTGGGGTGGTGGCTGTGGGAGTGGAAAGAAAGGAAGAGAAGCAAAGAAATGCTGTATTAACAATCAACATTTATTAAGCACCTACTGAGTGTCAAGTAGTATGCTAAGTTCTGGAGGGAGTAAAAAGGAAAAAAATCAAAGATGGTCCTAAAGTTATCGAGCTGGGTGATTAGGAGGAAGATTTTGGAGAAGGAAATAGTTGGGGGAATAAAAGGGAAGATAAGTTCTGTTTTAGACATACAAGATGAAAGAAAGGGTTCAAACCAAAGTAAATGCTAAGGATGGGGAAAAGAATTTTTTAAACTTATGTTCTAGGGAAGAAAACTTGGTAAGAAATGGGTCTGCTGCTGGATACAGATGATAGATTATTAACAGACAACAAAGAGGAGAAAAAGACGAATTCCTAGTTTTCTTCTTAATCCCTCTTCAAGGATAATGATCTTCAAATGGGAAAGATATCAGTGTTCCCTGACCTCTGATGTAGCTATGCCATAGACAGTATGGAAGGATCCAAAGCTATTGGTCAAGACCATAGGTGTAATTGACCTTGTATGGAACAGTGCTTGGCACATAGTAGATGCTTAATAAATATTCATTGGTTAATTGATTGATCATTAGGGTCACCTGTTTGCTGTGTTTCAGACCTTAATTAATGTCCAAGTTCATTATGGATATGGAGAAAACAGGACCATGTATTCATTAGTCTAGTAGCATGACAGTAAGGCAGTTAGATGGGGGCAGTGCTGAGAGCAGGAGAAAGACCTGAGTTCAAATCTGGTCTCAGACACTTCCTGGCTGTATGAACTTCCAAAATCATTTCACCCTGCCTGCCTCAGTTTCCTCATCTATAAAATGAGCTGGGGAAGGAAATGGCAAACCACTCCAGTGTTTTTGCTGAGAAAACCCCAAAGAGGGCCACACAGAGTAAGACACAATTGAAGAGACTCGACTGCAACAGCATGGCAGTGATGGGGAAAGCTTTAGGGAATGAGAAGTTACTGATATCAAAAGAGTCCTTCCATCCTAGAAGCTGGTCTTCATTATGTTAAAGCAAGGAGATGTCCATTTGCTTGGTCATTCCCTGAACTCCACCCCCTCACTGTCCTTGTTGCTAAGATATCATATTGGAAGTTCAAATGTAGGCTGAGCAATAATAGACCCACATAGCAAGTTGCAATCAATGCAAATATGTGCATGTTCAAGCTAATGCATGAAACCCGCCACTCTTCTTAATTTTGAGCTGTGTGTGTGTGGGCAGGGGCATTGGATCTTTTCCTTAAGGAAGTCTTCCCTTCACTATTCTCTGTATATCTCTCTTTTCTGTGTTCTTGAATAAAACTTCTCTGGGGCTGCCTAGAAAGTCTCCAGGGTTTTTTTTTTTTTTTGTTTGTTTTGTTTTGTTTTGTTTTTTTATTTTTGCCAAAACAAGGGAAAAGCATAACTGGTCATCAGTGCCTTTCCAAAAGACCTAGGGTTTGGGTTGATGCAATATCTAGTCCTCAGTTTTCTTTATCTGTAAAAAATGAGAATATGGGGCGGCTAGGTGGTGCAGTGAATAGAGCACCGGCCCTATAGTCAGGAGGACCCAAGATTAGTTCCAGCCTCAGAAAATTAGCACCCACACAGAAAAATAACTAGCTGCATAACCTTGAGCAAGTTACTTAACCCCAATTTCTTTGAAAAAAAAATGAGACAATACCACATGGCCTCTATAGTGAGCTCACCATCTATCATTCTATATATGGGACAGATTAGAGCCAGGGGCAGGGAACTTGCAGCCTGGAGACCCCATATGGCCATCTAGATCCTCAGGTGCAGCCCTTTGAATCCAAATATTACAGACCAAATCTCCTTATTGAAAGGATTTGTTTTGTAAAACTTGGACTCAGTCAAAGGGCTGCACTTGAAGACCTAGGGGGCACATGTGACCTCAGGGCCACAACTTTCCCACCCCTGGTAGACTTATTCTGTATGGTTTCAGAGGGTGAACCAATGGAATAAGAGTGAAGAGGACACAGACTGAGCAGCTTTCCCAAATTTGATGAGAATTTCTCAAATTTGGTAGGATTTTCATTCCAAAAATCAGAGGAATATCACTGGAAGGGTTAAGTCAAGAATGGATGGTGTAGAAGTTTTCCTCTTAAATGACTATTGTGGTCCCTTCCAGTGATCAGATTCTATAAATCTGGAGGCAGAATGATGCTGTGAAATGAGTTCTGGATTGGGATTCAGAGGGCATGAATCCCTGTTCTTGGAGTTTTAAGGAACAAGGACATAGAAGAATGGATAACTCTTCTCTTTGGGATATTTGACCTTGGGTAAGTCACATCTTTCTGGGTTGGAGTTCCCCATTTGTAAGATGAAGGATTCTGTGATGTTTATGGTCCTTCCCATCATAAATATAGGATTGCATGACCTTAGCCAAATGTCAGAAAAGTATAAGTGAATGTAACTTCCTTGAGGTTTGTAGCAGCAAGCACCCCAACATCCCCAGGGTGGCTGCCAACACAGGTTCTTAGATCTGCTTTTGTAAAGGAAAGCAACTCAAAATCAGTTAACAAGCTTACTTTAATCAAACAAACATATATCATTTACTTAGTTCAGGGGGAAAAGGTCAGCACCCCAAACTTCAGAGTATACAGACAGAACTTACAAGACAGAGAAACAAACAGATCAAAAAGACAGGCTTCCAAACTGTCCAACCATTATCAATACCAAATCACAGTTACCAGAGAGAGAAGCATCAACATCTGGGTTTTCAAAGCTGGGGCTCTCAACAGCTACCCAGAGTCTCATCTGGTCAAATCACACAACATTTCTCAAAGAGAGCCCCAAAGCAAAGCCTCCCATCAGGGTTTATATAGCCTTATCCTGGCTCAGAGAATGTAACAATCTTCTTGACCCACTGCCCAATCACAAAGTATCAAGGTGTGGGCTTTCCTGAAAAACAAGCCTCCCACCACAGGCTCCAGGTGCACTTAACCTAGGGGCAGGGAAGATCTTTAAATATGCATTTCCATTACAAGGGTAGGGACTATTTCAAGTTCTCAGCCTAGAAAAATACCTGGTACAATAAGCACATAGTTTATTGAATCAATCCATGAAAGGCTTTCATATGCCCAGGAAGGGCATGGAGAGATGGAATTAGATTGTAGGTCTGATTCAGGTCTTTAATTTTCCCCACCCTGTGTCCTTCCCCTTCTCTCCCCCTCCCACTCTATCACATATCCCTCTCATCCATTGTATAGAGGGGAAAAGGAAGGTCTGGAGAGATTAAGGAATTTGTCCAGGAAACTGACTTCAGAGTATGGAATTTGCCTTTGAAATCTCAGCCCATTTATTATCTTATTGTTAATAAGAGACTGAATTCAACTCCATTGACAGACCTCTCTTTCATGTGGGTATTGCTATTCTACTGATCAGCTTTTTCAGAGTCATCATCTCTAATTAAGAGAGACAGGACCTCCTCATGCCTGGGGCAGGAGCTTGGAATTGCCCATTGATTGGTAGAGGTGTTAACTGTAGCAGCCCATAATTAGGCCGCTTTCAAAGGCCAACTATTCCATTATCTCTAGATTGCATCACTAATGTGTCCAAGGAGGGGGAGGAAGGAATGAGAGGGGGTTGAATGCTCCCATCAATGCTCCTCTTATGTAACACTGAGGAGGAATCCCCAAGGGAGTTATGGCACAGGTACAGGTTGGTGGTATGAAAAGGGTGTTGAACTGGAAGTCAGGATAGGGCAGAGGATATTCTTGTATCATCTTGTACCATGGAGTGTGTGTGTGTGTGTGTGTGTGTGTGTGTGTGTGTGTGTGTGTGTGTGAGAAATCACTGTGGTACAGAGGGAAGAGTGCTGGCTTGTGGTGTCAGAGGACTTGAATTCAGAGCCAAGCTCTTTTCCCTTCTACCTGAAGAATTTCAAGTGAATCATTCCCTTATGTAATAGATTGAGCCCTGAACCCTGGACCAAAACTGGGTTCTAATTCAACATTGGGTACTTTCTAGCTGGGTGACTGTGGGTGAACCACCTAAACTCTCTCATGCCTCAGTTTCCTCCTCTGTAAAAGGAAAAATTTACACAAGGTGACCTTTGAGATCCTTCCAGCTCTACATCTGCTTTCTCTATGCCAATGACTCCTCATCTCTTTGAGGGCATTTTAGAGATCCCTAGGGTTCCTGTCAATTTATTTCTGGATAATGGGGTTATGAGTTCATCAATTTAAGCTGGGAGAGACCTCAGAAGCATCTAGTCCAAATCCCTTATTTTATGGACAAGGAAAGTGAAACCTAGATAGGTTAGATGACTGGCTCAAAATGACATGAATAATAAATGTAAGAGGTGGTTTTGAACCCACATTTTCTGACTCCAGAATCAGTGCAGCAGGCTGCCTCTCAGAAGACCTGGGCTTATGTTTCGGACCTCCTATTTAATATACATGTCACCTTGAGAAGACTCTTCATCTCTCTAGGACTCGGTATCCTTATTTGGCAAATAGATAAGATAATTGCTAAGGTTCTTTGACCTCTACATGATTTGATTCCATGAACCCATGAACTACCTCGTTTGGGATCAGATCAGAGTGTTTACTGTCCAGTTTCCCAAAGACAATGTATGACATCATATCATCTTTCCAAGGCAAAGCAAAGCAGATAACATAATCTATAGCCCATAGATGGCACTAATTAGAATGCTTTTGGATGGATTGATTACAGACCCATTCTCAATATGCCTTATGGTTTTGTCACTTGTTGGGTATGTTATAGCAGGAATTCATTTTGTGTATGAGTTGGACCAAATGGCCTTTGAAGTTGCTGCCAATTTGTAAATTATGTGATTCTGTGAGGGAGTGGAAGCGAGGGAATAAACACCTATGCACCAGGCACTGTGCTAAGAATTCTACAAATATTATCTTCTTTGACCCTTATAATAACTGCAAGTTAGGTGCTACTATTATTCCCATTTCACAGATGAGGAAACTGAGGCACACAGAGGGCAAGTGACTTACCCAGGTTGTAGGGCTGGTAGGTGTCTGAGGTCTAATTTGAACTTAGGTCTTCTTGACTGTAGGTCCAGCGCTTTATCTAACAAACTACCTAGCCACCTACCTGTGAGTGCAGATAGCTGTGATCTTCCCAGTCTCCTTTGTGTTCAAGGCCCCCATGACATCATCCAGAGCAAAGCCTACTAGCTGAGGAGGCGTCAAACTCATGACCTTGGCTTGGAGGGGATGGGATCAGAAATACCCGGGCATCATATGGAAAGAGCATGAAATGTTCATGGACTAATGAATGAGTATGCTCAAAGCAAACAGATAGGTTGCATTCACTTTGGGATGCCAGTCAGAAGCCAGCCCTGGGGCTATTTTCAAATTAGGAGAACAAGAAAACAAATCTATAAATCTATGGGGCAATCACTAAGGGAAAGAGAATTAAGGAAGCATGCATCTGAACTGTGTCTGACAACCAGTTAATTCTATTACTTAAGTCAGGTCTGGTCAGGAGTCTTAATGCTGTCTTTGCATTGGAATAGTCCCATGATATGAAGTTAAAGGGATCATGAATATGGGATTGGAAGGAATGTCCAGTGCCATCTTGCCCAGTCTCCTCATTTGATAACTGAAGAAACTGAGATTCAGAAAAGGGAAGTGGCATCCCTGAGCTCATGTGGGCAGGATTGTGGGGGCTCATATTTAGAGCTGGAAGGCCCATCAGAGTTCACTTAGTCCAAACCCTTCTTGTTTCAAGATAAGGAAACCGAGACACAGAGAGTATAGTGTAGTTGGGATATGAGGTACTACACTTGGAGTCAGGAAGGCATGGATTTGAATTCTGCTTCAGATCCTTCTGAGCTGTTTGTCTCTGAGCACATTACTTAACCTCTCCATTTCTTCATTAGTATAATGGATGGCTAGAGCCAATAGCCCAATAGCCTCTAAGATCCATCCGTCCCTAACTCTCTGATCCTAAGTGACTTGCCCAAGGTCACTCATGTAACAAGTGGCAGAGCAAGACCATATCAAACATTCTTTCTGTGGCGCCACGTTGTTCTCTTGGATTCTTTGAAAGTAAGACAAGGGACAAGCAGATATTTAGTGACCACTATGTTCCAGGCACTGGACTAAACACTTTACAGAACTCATCTCACTGGATCCTCACAGCAACCTTGGGAGTTAGGTACTTCTGTTGTCCTCATTTTACAGATGAAGGAAGTAAGACCGGGTGGAGTTAAGTAACTCGCTCAATGTCACAGCCAGGACCTGTCTGAAGCTCATTTTGAAATCAGGTCTTCTGATTCTAAGCCTAGAACTCTATTCACTGTAGCATCTAGGTGTTAGATATTCTAGATGACCTCTGCTGCTGCTTCTACTGCTGTTATTCTGCTATTACTACTACTGCTACTATGACTACTACTATTACTACTACTGCTGCTTTTACTACTGCTACTACTACTACTGCTGCTGCTGCTGCTGCTGCTGCTGCAACATCAACAACTACTACTGCTTCTACAATGCTAATGTGTACTAGTACAGAGAGTTTCTACTGATGATATCACAGGTCCAGTCTCTATCCCTATCTCTATCTTTATGTACTTGTGGTCATTCAGTCAAGTCAGCAAGTATTTATTAAGCACGTTCTCTGTATCAAATACTATGCTAAGTGCTATAAATTTAGTGCATTTTGAATGTAACTTTCAGCTGGTTTCTGTTATAGTGAATAGAAAGCTGGATTTGCACTTATGAAGACCTGAGTTCAAATGCTGCCTAAGGCACTTACTAGCTGTATAACTCTGGGCAAGTCATTTAACCTCTCAGTCTCACTTTCCTCATCTGCAAAATGGTGATAATAATGGTACCTACAGGGGTATTGTGAGGATCAATAGAGATAACCTATATAACGTTTTTTCTTAACCTTGAGGTACTATATTAATGCAAGTTTCATTTACATGCACACATAACTATTGATAGTGTTACCTCCTTGAGGCTAGGAATTCTGTCATTTTGGGCTTGGTATGGCTTTCATCTGGAACTGACCTTGGAACCAGGATGACCTGTTCTTGAGATCTGTCTCTGACATATATTAGCTATTTGCTTTTGGGCAACTCCACTTGGCCTCTCTATTATGGAGGCAACTTTCCAAGCCCCTAAGCTTTGGAAAAGGGACTGATCTGCATTGGCAAAGGAGATCCCTTACCTGTTGTTTCAAATACCAATAAAATGGGTCCAATCCCTATCCTCTGGCCTATTGCCCCAGCTTCTAAGGCCCTAAGTAGAAAATGGTAAGCACTTGATAAATATGTGTTGACTGATTGCTTGGTTGAATTGTAAGTGTTGTGTGCAATAGGTCTTGGTGTTTCTTTAGGTGACCCTGGAGAGTGTTGCAGAATGATCCCTTCTTTCTCTTCCTAAGAATCCCCAAAGTCCAAAGGACAAAACCTTTATAGGGTTGACTATAATCCTAGAAACACAGGGATATATGAGGAATTGGCTCCCAGATAGCCATTCTCCCCATAGTCCCATCACTTTGACAGAGAAACTCTCTTGACTTCCACACAATTAATTTTCCAGCCAACATAAAAAGGCAGTTGGGGAATGCCAATTCAGAAGCCTGCACTCTCCATGATTTTAGGGGCTCTTCCCTTTAACAGATCCCCTGGCAATAGCTGTTGCTTTTATACTTCCACAGTTCAGGTACCCTCCTTTCCCAATTATCGAGCAGCCTGGCTCCTATAAAGTCATGCATTTGGTTCTGGGTGAAAGATTGACAGAGAAGGCATTTCCATCAAAGATAAACAAAGGAGGGGGTGGCTAGGTGGTGAAGCAAATAGAACACTGGCCCTGCAGTCAGTAGGACCTGAGTTCAAATTTGGCCTCAGACATGTGACCTTGGGCAAGTCACATAACCCCAATTGCCCTGCATTCCCCCTTTCCAAAAAGGCAAAAACTAAAAAGTAAACAAAAGCTATCACACATTTTAGGATCATAAACTTAGAGCTGGAAGGAGCCTTAAAGGCTTAAGGAACAGCCCTCTCCTTTAACACATGAGGAAACTGAGGCTCAGAGAAATCAGTGTCTGAGGTCAGATTTGAACTTAGATCTTCTTGACTCCAAGTCCTGTGCTCTACCCACCATCACATACTACCTCCATTGTAGGGTCTTTTAAGCCTTGAAAAGGGATAATGAAAAGTTTTGGAAAACTGTATTTCCTCATTTATGTTACCGGGGATGAGGTGGGCTTCCAAAATGTGATTCCTCTCCATCAGATTGTTCAATTCATCAGATAATTACCAAGCTTCTACATGTCTAGTGGTGTGTGTAGTACCTAGAGGTAAAGGTTGAGGGTCCAGAATTAGAACAAGATTCGGGCTTAGAAATTACACATCATCTCCTATAATTCTGACTCACAGATACATGGGCTCTTAAAGCTAGAAAGGAAAACCTCTCTTGACCCAAGCCTTCTGCCACCTCCTCCTTTTACAGATGCTCCCTTCTTTAGAACTTCTGGGTTACAAAGAGCAAGTCAACATAGGGCAACAGTGAGTGAATGGAGACATGGTGGCCAAAAGAAAATAATGGGATAATCAGTTACATTCAGAAAGTAATGGGACAGGGGAGGGGCAAGCCTGCCATGTTCTGTCCTGGTCAGACTATATTTGGGCCACCACGTTCAATTTGGTGTGCCAGATTTTAGAAAGAATATTGATGATTTTGAGAGGGTGAAAACAGGGTGACCCAAATGGTAAATAGAGTTGAGGTCATGCTGTAGAAGGTTGAATTAAAGGAACTATATAAATTAAATATGGCGAAGAGAAGGCCAGATAGGAAAAGTGGGAGGTGGGAAGAAGGGTGGGACAGCCATTTTCAAACATTCAAAAGGGTGGTAAAGAGAGATTAGATATCTTTGGCTTTGCCCCAAATGACCAAACTAGGAGCAATGTGTTAACATTCCTGAGAATCAGATTCAGGTTTGCTATAAGAAAACATCACTTAGAATGCTCTTACAATGGAATGGGTTGCCTGAGGAGGTAGTGCCTCTCACTAGTGGGATTTTGTGGTGTTTGTCTTGACTCTGACTACCTGGATTCTCCACTCTGATAGTCTGTATCCATGTTCCTAACCCTATTTGGCTCTGCCTTTGGCAAAATCCTTTGCCCACCTTGGAACTATGTGAGTACACGGACAGAGCATTGTATCTCAAATCAGAGAGCCCCAGTTCAAATCCCACTTTTGACACTGATTGTCTGGGTAACTTTGTGCAAGTCACTAAATTTTGAGCATCAGTTTCCTTATCTTTAAAATAAAAGAGATGACCTCATAAATCCCACTAGTTCTAGATGTATGATTCTATGATTCACGTGGGCTTCCTGGACTTGACCATCTCTCTGCTGTTGTGTTTGCTAGATTCCACCTGCTCAGCTGGATCCCCTTGCCTGACTCTCTTGTCTATCCCTATCCTATTTTTTCATGGCCTAGCACATCATTGTAGCTTTACCTCCTACCCAATGCCTACAATTTTATCACATGAAGAAGCTCCTCTATGAATGTTTGTTGGATGAAAGAATGATCTCAGAAACTCACCATTAGAAATGTCTCACAGAATCACACTGAGCATGAGGAATCCCTGAATAATTCCTTCAGCCTGGAAAACAAATAAATGAGTAGGAATGAGTTGTTGGAGAAAAGTAAGATATTAGTAGTCCCCCTGACTACTGGAGAATAGAAACTTTGTTCTTTTCTTAGAATACGAGCACAGAAAGAGATTCCCTAAACCCCTAAAAGGAGCCAACATGTTCAAGTAGAAAGAGTGACTGTTGGCTTTGGAATTTGAAATGAGTTGAAATCTCAGTTTACTTCCCAGCCCAGATACATAGGGCAAATACCAGGATCTGTTTCCTCACCTAGAAAATGACAAGATTCAAATAGGTGTCCTCTCAGTTCTCTGCTTACCTTAAATCAATCATCCCTCTCTGGCCCTCAGTTTCCTCATTTGAAAAATATGGGAGTTGGACTCAATGATACCTAACCTTTCTCATCTCTAAATCTATAATCCTATGATTCCCTCTCTAGGCCTCAGTTTCCTCATCTGCAAAGCGAGGGAATTGGACTCCATCACCTCTAAGGTCCCTTTTAGTGCTAAATCAATGATTCTCTACTTCTCTCCCTCTCTTGCCATTTCAGGACATTTGTATATGGAAGAACTTTCCAATCAGTACAAGCAAGCAAGCCCAAATCAAAACCGCCTGGATCAGCAGCTGCCTAATTAGAGACACAATTTGTGGCTTAGTGAAGTTTCTACCGGCATAATGGCCCTCCCCAACAGAGCACTGAGGCCAGCTCCTGCTTATAATTACCTCTGGCTTCCAGTTACCAGGGAAGGAAGAACATCTGTATCAAGAGTGATGAGAAAACCCGTGCCCAGTGTCCTCTGAAAGTAAAAGGTAAAAAATGGATCCAATAACGGAAAGCTCATTAGCTGGGCCATCCTTTACTTAATATTTGACAGGCTGCTGTGAGCAGGCTGCCCTTCATCTCCTCCCTCGTCCTGCCTCTTTTCCCTCAGGAGATGATTCAGTTTCTACTCAGGTTGCCTCTTGCCACTTCTTCCTCTCATTTCACCTGAGGAAGAGAAAGGGAGAGAAGGAGGGAGGAAGGTAGAGGGCTAGTCCTGTGATTTGGGGGTTGCAATATCAGCACTTCTCACTCTTGTGGCCCCCTATGCTTTGGTGCTCTGCTTTTGCCACCACTGATCAAACCTATGGAAATTAGAAGTCAACTGAGGGCTAGAAGGTTATTGTGTGAGACCAAGAACCGGACTCTTTCACTAACTTTAGCAAGTCCTCTTGCCGGTGCTTGTCTGAGGTCACACAAGGGGTGACGTAGACAAACAAAAGGTCATATGGTTCACCATGAACCCGTCTCTTCTAGATCATCAACTAAACGGTACCAATAAGATGGATACTTCCGTGTTTCCATGTACCTATGAGTTCATTGATATGGACGCTCCTTCCATGTGGGCTTTCTCATCCCAAGGGTCAACCAGACACCTTCACTCTGGGTCTTTTAATATTGCATGGATGCCATGGTAAGGGCTACCCATGGCTTATTCCATCATCCTCACTACATGACTAGTCTATCTCACTTTCTCACCCACACATCCTTCGAATAGAGCTAGGGATTCACAAAGCACAGTGCAGTGCTTGCACAGGTATAAAAGGCAGATTCCCAGTATGGATAGTTTAATTACCCTTAAGTTTTGCTTACAAAAGAAGGTGAGGCTCGCCAAAATGCATGCACTGTTAACTTTTCTGCCTAATTCTCTCAAATGGAAAGCAAGTGATTCTGAAAAAATCCCAGTAAAAATGTCCATTCTTCTATGTTTCTTGTAAGTACTGCCATTATGGTGCTTTTGAGAGAGATGGTTTGGCTGTAATGAAAAATGCCATGGGCTGCAGTCCTCTTCTATGATTCTTCCTTACCACTTCTATTAATATGCTTATAACATTAGTGCCAGTCATGTTATTTGTTAATGTTTGTTATGTTATTTGTATATTTGTTTGGAATCCAATTTTGCTCAATAATATGTGTATAGACTGTATACTTAAAATATATATAAGTAGTATTAATGAAAAAAGAACTAGGGATTCAGAGAGATGCCTGGAATGGATGAAGGGAGAACATTCCAGGGATGGAGTGCAACCCAGGCAAAGGCCTGGGGACAGGAGATGAACCACTGAGTTTAGAGAACATTAAGTAAACCAGGTTGGCTATAATGAAGAGGCACTGATGGGAGAAACATGACAGAACAGATTGGAACCAGGTTATGAAGAACTTTAAAGATCAAACAAAAGCCTATCCTAGAGATCTCTGGGAAAAGCTGTTTTGTGATATTGCAAAACTTCTTCACTGCTTAGGAGGCTGGTCAAGATAGTCTCTTCTGAAAAGCCTTTTCATTTTAAGATTCTAGAGTTGCAGTAATATTGCTATAGTTAATAAATGTTATATTTGTTATATATATATATATATATATATATATATTATATGTGATATATAATAAATATAATCCCCAGGAATTTCAGAGAACTAGAGCTGTAGGTGACTCAAAGGTCACCTAGTCCAACTATCTTGTTTTCTAGGTATGAAAACTAAGGCTAAATGACTTGCCCAAGGTTACACGGGGAGGAATTGAATATTGGTGGAACCCATTTCCTCTCCCACTCTTTCCACCAGAGCAGACAATCTCCTTTCCATCTGTTCTTTGCCATTGAGATTCATTATTGACTTCCCATCTCAGCCTGGGGAGACAATTGCTTACACATCCTAATAAAAGGGCTTTCTGGGTCCCCTTTGCCCACTTTCCTTCTAAGATGTCCTTCTTTTAGGCAGCCAGGTGGCACAGTGAATAAAGGCTGGACCTAGAGTCAAGAAGATCTGAGCTCAAATGTAACCTCAGATATTTACCAGCTTTATGACCCTAAACAAGCTCCTTAACCTCCCTTTGCAATGATTTACTAATCTGTAAGATGAGGGTATTAATAACAGCTTCTTCCCAGGGTAGTTCTGAGGTTCATATGAGAAAATCTTTGCAAAGTGTTTGGCAAAATTTAAAATGCTATGGAAATTATTATTTCTACCATATGTATATTGCACATATGATTTTTTGCAGATCATCTCTTCCATTAGAATGGGAGGTAGTTCAGGGTGAGGACACTGTTTTTGTCCTTTATTCTATCCTTAGCACTTAGTACAATGTTCTCAATAACTGCTTGTTTTTTCTTTTTTTTTTCTTTTTTGTTTGGAGGACAGCTGTGGTTAAGTGACTTGCCCAAAGTCACACAGCTAGTGTTTTTGTGATAAGTGTCTGAGGTCGAATTTGGACTCAGGTCCTCCTGACTCCAGGGCCAGTGCTCTATTCACTGAGCCACCTAGCCGCCCCAATGATAACTCCTTGTTGATATCTCAAACAATCCCTAAGTGAACAGGGGACTGATGTTTTCATGTCTCTGCCCAGGCTTGATCCTCACTACATTCTCCTGAGTTAGGATCATAGGCTCCCTAATTTTGAGCCAGAAGGAACCTCAGGGGTCATCTAGTCTAGCCCATGCCTTTTACAAAGAAAGAGCCCAGGGAGATTTAAAACTGACCCAAGTTTGCATAGGAAGCAAGTTTAAGAGACCTGTCCTTCTAGACTCCAGAGACAATGTTCTTTATGTTTTAATTCCTTGTCTTGTATAACATATTATTATCTCCTTTTCAAAGATGGGGAAACTAAGCCAGAAAGAGGTTGAAAAGACTTACCCAGGGTCACAAAGTGACTTGAAGAATTAGTATTAGAACTGAGATCAGCTGATTCTCAGCCTTTGCTTTCCAGATCTGGATCACCAGTCCTGTAGTGTACAAATGAAGGAGCCATACTCTAACATGAGAGGTGATGTCCTGGGGCATAAGAGAAATACTGCTGGGTTTGGATTCAGAGGGACCTGAGTTCAAACTCCAGCTCTCCTACTTATGTGATACTGTCCAATTCTCTCTATTTTTCTCTTTCTCAGTTTCCTTGTCTGTAATGTGAAGGATTTGGACCTAATGATTTCTGAGAATCTTTCCTGCTCCAAATCTCATGGAGATAGGAACACAGTCAGCTTGGAATTTGTGGGTTCCAGTCTTGATTTTCAAACTTAGTAGCTGTATAATCTTGAGCAAAATCCTGCTCCATCTCTGACCCTGGGTATTCTCATTGGCAAAAACCAAACAAACAAGCCCCACACAAATTTCAAACAATGTGAAAGGGAGCTCCGAACAACTTCTGGAGCCACAGCACCCACAGAACAGCACAGAGAAGCTAACCTCCTTCTGGGGACAGGCCAGCAGCCCTACAGGGAGTCGCCAGCGCAGCACTCTGAGAGCAGGCAGCACAGCAAGCTGGGAACCAACAGCACAGCCCGAAGAGCGGAGCCCAAGTCCACGGCTTTAGCCCCAGGGCGGCCAGGCCTTCAGCCGGCTGGAGGGACTCCAGAACACCAGCAATAGTGGCCATTCCAGAATTATCAGCACAGATATGCTTAGGACAAAGTGAGAGGTTAGTGCCCTATGGACTTTGGGACCAGTATTTGGGGAACACATGGCTTCCTCCCCTGGGGGCAAAGAGCTGCTGAAGAAACAGCTGCACAGAAGCCATTTTGCAGCGTCAATAGTGGCTCTAGCTCCTGGTCTGCAAACTGTAGGAAGATCCAGCAATCAGTCTGGGGGTTAATCGCTTTTGCTTTAAACTGCCTGGATCTGGATTGTGGTCTGGGGGGGAAGTTTGGGGTGGGTATCCAACTTGAGAGAGTGGGTGGAGGCTTTACAGAGGCCACTCAACTGGCAGAAGTTGTGAACACCCCACGTTTGGGCAGAAGCTCCCCTGTCTGGTGGCAGAGTCCTACTGTGGCAACAAGCCCCCAAATCAAGTAATTAAGTGACAATATGCCTAGGCAAACGAAACAAAATAAACAGAAAAGTTCAACATTGGACTCCTATTTTAGGGGCAAAGAGGCTCAAAGCATGGAGGAGGACTGTGAGGTCAGAACTCCTGCATCAAAAGCCCCAAATGAAAATACAAGCTGGCTACAGGCCACAGAGGACCTTAAGAAGCAGATAAGAGAAGTGGGGGAAAATTTGGGAAGAGAAATGAAAAAGATGCAAGAAAAGTATGAAATGACAGTCAACAGCCTGACTGAGGAAAATAACACCTTAAAAAAACAGACTAACTCAAATGGCAAAAGAGGCTCAGAAAGGCAATGAGGAGAAGAATGCCTTAAAAAGCCGAATTTGCCAGATGGAAAAAGAATCTCAAAAGCTCACTGAGGAGAATCATTCCTTCAGAATTAGACTGGAGCAAATGGAAGCTAGTGACTTTATGAGAAATCAAGATGCTGTTAAACAGATCCAAACAAATGGAAGAATAGAAGGCAATGTGAAATATCTCATGGGAAAAACCACTGACCTGGAAAATAGATCCAGGAGAGACAATTTAAAAATTATTGGACTACCTGAAAGCCATGATCAAAGAAAGAACCTAGAAATCACCCTTCAAGAAATTCTCAAGGGAAACTGCCCTGATGTTTTAGATCCAGAGGGCAAAATAGAGGTTGAAAGAATCCACTGATCACCTCCTGAAAAAGATCCCAAAAAGAAAACTCCCAGGAATATTATAGCTAGGTTCCAGAATCCCCAGATCAAGGAGAAAATACTCCAAGCAGCCAGGAAGAAACAATTTTAATATTGTGGAAACACAATCAGAATAGCCCAGGACCTGGCAGCTTCTACACTGAGGGATGGAAGGGCATGGAATATGACATTCCAGAGGGCAAAAGAACTGGGAATGAACCCAAGGGTCACCTACCCAGCAAAACTGAGTATTTTGTTTCAGGGGAAAATATGGTCATTCAGTGGAATAGAGGACTTTCAAGCATTCTTGATGAAAAAACCAGAGCTGAATAGAAAATTTGACATTCAGACACAAGAAGCAAGTGATGCTGGAGAAGGCAGTCAAGGAAAAGAAATCAAAAGGAACTTATCAAAGTTGAACTATTTACAATCCTACATGGAAAAACAATAACTGTGTTTGATGAAACCTTTTTCATTATGAAAATAATTGAAGAAGGGTACATGGCATATGTTCACAGGTATACATGGATAGAGGGCGCAGGTTGAATTTGATGGGAAGGGATGATTATTATTTTTTTTTGGAGGGCAATTGGGGTTGGGTGACTTGCCCAGGTTCACGTGGCTGGGTTTTTGTTTGTGTGTTGGGTGTCTGGGGCCGGATCCGAGCTCGGGTCCTTCTGGCTCCGGGGCTGGCTCTCTGCTCGCTTTGCCACCTAGCCGCTCCAAGGAAGGGATGACTCTTAAGGGGTGAAGTCAAGAGGTGAGGGAGGAAAGTGGCAAGAGGAGATGGAGAGAGATAGGGTAGGGCAAACTATCTCATGTAGAAGAGGCAAGGGGAAGTAGTTTCAGGGGAGGGGAAGAACAGGAGGGCAAAAAGGCAAAAGCATATTCTCATTGAAGTTGGCTCAAGGAGAGAATCACATATATACTAAATGGGATATCTTACCCTCACTCACTCTCCTGAGTAGGGGAAAGGGGGATGAGATGGGGGATGATGGAGGGGAGGGCATTCTGGGGAGAGGGGAGGTTAGAAGTACCCACTATCAAAGAGGGACAGGATCAAAGTAGGGAATGGACCAGGTGGGAGGTGAGACAGGTGGGAGGGAAATATAAGCAGTCTTTTACAATATATCTACTATGGTAATGTTTTGCATAGATATACATGTACAACCCATACGGAATTGCTTATCTTCTCAGAGGGAGTGGGTGACTGGGGAGAAAGGGAATGGATCTGAAAACTGAAGTTTTAAAATTAAATGTTTCATAAGATGTCCAGGCAGTGGGGCTCAGAGATTCACCTTGCCCTAATGGCAAAGTCGAAGGGGGTATGGGAGAAGATATGGGAGAGAGCAGATTGGATGAGGGGATATCTGGTGGGACTACTATTCTGGGGTGGTGGGTAGGGAAAAATGGGGGAAAAATGTAACTCATAATCTGGTGGAAATGAATGATGTAAACCAGAAGTTAATAAA
Source organism: Gymnobelideus leadbeateri (assembly GCA_011680675.1). NCBI lineage: Eukaryota > Metazoa > Chordata > Mammalia > Diprotodontia > Petauridae > Gymnobelideus > Gymnobelideus leadbeateri. Next base: position 253,269 of record WOXC01005965.1, on the reverse strand, counting down.
GCATTTGTTTAAAAAAATAAAATAAAATAAAATAAAAACCAAACAAACAAATAAGAGGGGGATAAAAATACTTGTATGCCTTCTCTTAATGGGATAGGGAAATGTCTTGTAAACCTTAAAGTTCTTTACACTTAGTACAGTAGCGTTAGAGCCAGAAGGAACCTTGACTGACATCTAGTCCTACCTATTTATCTTACATATGAGAACACATAAGACCCAGAGAGAGTGACTTGCTCAGCGTCTTACACCTAGCAAATGTCTAAGGTAAGATATGAATCCAGGACTGACTCCAACAACCTAATCCTCTACAGCATGTTGCCTTTTTATATGTGAGGAGAGACAGCATAGTAGAGTGGATTAAGGTCAAGATTTGGAATCCAGAAGGCTTGGGTTCAAGTCATGCTTCTGACATATAAAGGCTACATGACTGAATGTTAACTTCTCAGTGCACTAAGCAATTCTAAGACAATGAATCACAGACAACTCGACCTGCATTGGTGAAGGACATTTCCAAACTAGGAGTTCTGTATAGAGATGAGATGACAAGTCCAGACATAATCAGTGGATTGAAGAAATGAATGATTGTAAAATATTGAAGCTCCTCTTAAAAATATGTCCACATCCAACTCTGCCTCACTTAAGTTGAGTTTGGGTGCAGGTTGGGATATCATACTATAATGTCTTTGGTCCTCTTGAAAATGAAGAAACAAAAAACAACTTCTAACTGTGCAGAGTCCTACACCATAGGTGTTAAAGATATCATCAGTAACTACATTGTCATAGAGCCCTCTGAATATAACAGATTATGGCATAAACCAGCTTAAAATGTGATTGCAAAATATTAAAAAATAAATAAAAAACAAAATAGAAAAAAAATCTATGTCTACATGGACAGACATGGATCGTGATAGAGGCCCAAAGCTCAATCGGACTTTAGCATATAGTCGTGTCTCAAAGCCTCACGGGGATGAGAAATCCCAGTTACTGTTATCCTCATCTTTTTTGCTTTCCTTTATTGTCAAGCAAATGGGACTTCTGGAATCCAAGCTCCTAATTTTCCACTCCTTTTGGGAACAAACCGCCATGATTCTTATAACGCCTACCCAGAGATCAGGATATTAGTGAGAATTCCCTCCGGATGGTAGAAGGTCACAGTGTAGTCAATTAAGCAGGTAGGAAGAGGAAAAGAGCACTGGAATGGGATTCCCGGGCCAGTGCTTCTCAAGCTACTTGGTGGTATTTTGACAAGTGTAATTCGGCTTTAATCACTTAGGATGATTATTCCACAGCCCATGGCAGGAAGTTACACAGGCTGCCACTTTGGAGAAATCCGAGGGTCCCTTTTGCCTGCTAAGTCTTTCTGCTGAGAAGTGGTTGGGGACTGAAGGCTTGTGATGGGTAGAACTTCTGGCCTTATAAATTATCGGGGGGGCAGGGGGAGGATCTCGAGGCTGGGCCCAGAAGGGGCCTAGGCTGGCAGGAAGAGTCTGTTTTTCTTGTAGAATTATAACAACTCAGCTGGATTCTAGAGGGCTTAAGAGCCTGCGAGATCAATTGGCTTTTCTCTCTGTCTTTGGGGACTATTGTGGAGGGATCCTGACATGGGGATTCCAAGAGAAAACTACAGAAGGTGAGTGTGGAGAGCAGTGGGGTCAGGGCTCGCTCTGGGAGACATTTGGAAGTCAGTGGAGTTTGGCTTAGATGTGCTCCCACTGCCCTTCCAGGGACTCCTCGCTCTGTCCCCCCACTCATAGTTCCTTCTCTCCAGGTGTGTATTTTGTGTTCCAAGGGAAACAACTCTTCCCATTGCTCAGAGCTCTACATGATACTTAATCTATCTGTGTTTTACTTTCCTAATCTGGACTTATTGACCTTTAAGGGTCCTTGGAGCTCTTAATATACGCTTATATGACTGGAAGATCTCTGTAGAAGTGTGAACTGAGAGGTGTTTTTTTTTAATATTTAGTATTTTATTTTCCCCCAATTACATGTAAAAAAAAAACTATTTTAACATTCATTTTTATATTTATTTTTAAAATTTTTTAACAAATGCTTTATTAATTTCTGGTTTACATAATTCATTTCCGCCAGATTTTGAGATACAATTTTTCCCCATTTTTCCCCTACCCACCACCCCAGAATAGCAGTCCCACTAGATATCCCCTCATCCAATCAGCTCTCTCCCATATCTTCTCCCATACCCCCTTCGATTTTACCATTAGGGCGAAGTGAGTCTCTATGCCCCAATGCCTGAACATCTTATCTCCCAATTACATGCAAAATAGTATTAATAATAGTATTTGTATATATTTGAAACATTTAATTTTAAAACCTTGAATTTCAAATCCATTCCCTTCCTCCCTTGTCACCCATTCCCTCTGGGAAAATGAGCAATTCAGTATATGTTGTACATGTATAGCTATGCAAAACATTACCATAGTAGATATATTGTATAAAGCTGCTTATAATTCCCTCCCACCCATCCCACCCCCCCACCTGGTCTGTTCCCTACTTTGATCCTGTCCCTCTTCAAAGGTGGGTACTTCCAACCTCCCCTCCCCCCAGAATGCCCTCCCCGACATCATCCTCCCTCTCATCCCCCTTCCCCCTACTCTCCAGCACGGTGAGATATCCCATTTAGTATGTATGTCATTCTCTCCCTGAGCCAGATTCAATGAGAATATGGTTTTGCCTTTTTGCCTTCCTGTTCTTCCTTTCCCCTGCAGCCACTTCCCCTTGCTTCTTCTACATGAGATAGTTTATCCTACCCTGGCTCTACCCATCTCCTCTTGCCACTTTCCTCTCTCACCTCATAACTTCACCCCTTAAGTATCATCCCTTCCCACCAAATTCAACCTGTGCCCTCAATCCATGGATAACTGTAAACATGTATACTCACATTCATATATGTATTCATATGCCCATATACCCTTCTTCCATTATTTTCATACTGAGAAAGGTTTCATCAGTCACAGTTATTGTTTTTCCATGTAGGAATGTAAATAGTTCAACTTTGATAAGTTCCTTTTGATTTCTTTTTCCTGATTACCTTCTCAAGCATCTCTTGCTTCTTGTGTCTGGATGTCAAATTTTCTATTCAACTCTGGTTTTTTCCTCAAGAATGCTTGAAAGGCCTCTATTCCACTGAATGACCATATTTTCCCCTGAAACAAAATACTCAGTTTTGCTGGGTAGGTGACCCTTGGGTTCATTCCCAGCTCTTTTGCCCTCTGGAATATCATATTCCATGCCCTTCTATCCCTCAGTGTAGAAGTTGCCAGGTCCTGGGCTATTCTGATTGTGTTTCCACAATATTGAAATTGATTCTTCCTGGCTGCTTGTAGTATTTTCTCCTTGATCTGGGAGTTCTGGAGCCTGGCTGTAATATTCCTAGGAGTTTTCTTTTTGGGATCTTTTTCAGGAGGTGATCTGTGGATTCTTTCAACCTCTATTTTGCCCTCTGGATCTAAAACATCAGGGAAATTTTTCTTGAGAATTTCTTGAAGGGTGATTTCTAGGTTCTTTCTTTGATCATGGCTTTCAGGTAGTCCAATAATTTTTAAATTGTCTCTCCTGGATTTATTTTCCAGGTCAGTGGTTTTTCCCATGAGATATTTCACATTGCCTTCTATTCTTTCATTTGTTTGGATCTGTTTAATAGCATCTTCATTTCTCATAAAGTCACTAGCTTCCATTTGCTCCAGTCTAACTCTGAAGGAATGAATCTCCTCAGTGAGCTTTTGAGATTCTTTTTCCATCTGGCAAATTTGGCTTTTTAAGGCATTCCTCTCCTCATTGCCCTTTTGGGCCTCCTTTGCCATTTGAATTAGTCTATTTTTTAGGGTGTTATTTTCCTCAGTCAGGCTGTTGACTCTCATTTCATACTTTTCCTGCATCCTTCTCATTTCTCTTCCCAATTTTTCCTCCACTTCTCTTATCTGCTTCTTATGGTCCTCTATGGCCTGAAACCTGCTCATATTTTACTTTGGGGCTTTTGGTGCAGGATTTCTGACCTCACAGTCCTCCTCCTGTTCCCTTGCTTCGATCCTCCTTGCCCCCCAAATAGGAGTCTAATGTTGCATTTTTTGTCTGTTTTGTTTCCTTTGCCTAGGCATGTTGCCACTTAATTACTTAACTTTTGGGCTTCCTGCCACAGTAGGACTCTGCCACCAGACAGGGGAGCTTCTGTCCTGAACATTGGGGTCTTCACAGCTTCCAGTTCTGGCAAGTTGGATACCCACCCCAGACCACCCCCCAGATTGCAATCCAGATCCAAGCAGGTTAAAGTAAGAGCGATTAACCTCCAAGACTGATCACTGGATCTCCCTACAGTTTGCAGGTCAGGAGCTGATGCTGCCACTGATGCTGCAACTGAAGCTGCAAAATGGTAAGTGTCTCCTCAGTGGTTTCTAGCCCCCAGGGGAGGAAGCCGACGAGTTCTCCAAATACTGGTCGCAAAGTCCATAGGGCAATAGCCTCTTACTTTTCCTAGGCATATCTGTGTTGATAGTTCTGGAATCGCCACAGCTGCTGGTATTCTGGGGTCCCTCTAGCTGGCTGCTGGCTGGGTTGCACTGGGGCTAAAAGCAAGGCTCACGCGGACCTGGGCTCGGCTCTCCAAACACTGGGCTGTCAGCTCCCAGAGCGCTGCTCTGGCCCTCCCTGCAGGGCTGCTGGGCTGTCCTCAGCAGGAGTGTAGCTTCTCTGTGTTGTTCTGTGGGTGCTGGGGTTCCAGAAGTTGTTCAGAGTCCCCTTTTACATAGTTTGGAAGTGGTGTGGGGCAGAGCACCTTGGAAGTACTGTTTCTACTCCGCCATCTTGGCTCCTCCCCTTAACATTCTTTTTTTTTTAAACAAATGCTTTATTAACTTCTGTTTTACATCATTCATTTCCGGCAGATTTTGAGTTACAATCATTTTCCCCCCATTATTCCCCTACCCAACCTCCCAGAATAGTAATCCCACAAGATATCACTTCCTCCAATCTGCTCTCTCCCATACCTTCTCCCATACCCCCATCGACTTTTCCATTAGAGGAAGGTGAGTCTTTGTATCCCAATGCCTGCACATCTTATCTCCCTATTACAAGCAAAAGAGTATTAATAGGGGCGGCTAGGTGGCGCAGTGAATAGAGCGCCAGCCCTGGAATCAGAAGGACCTGAGTTCGGAGCTGGCCTCCGACACTTAATCCATACAAACAAAAACCTAGCCATGTAACCTTGGGCAAGTTACTTAACCCCAATTGCCCTAAAGGGGCGGCTAGGTGGCGCAGTGAGTAAGAGCGCCGGCCTCGGAGTTTGGATGACCTGAGATCAGATCCAGCCTCAGAAAATGAGCACCCACGCATAAATAATGACTAGCCGTGTAACCTTGAGCAAGTTACTTAACCCCAATTGCTTTAAAAAAAAAAAAAAGAGTATTAATAATAGTATTTATATATATTTGAAACATTTAATGTTACGACCTCAGATTTCAGATCCATTTCCTTCCTCCCTTGTCACCCATTCCCTCTTGGGAGATAAGTAATTCAGTATATGTTGTACATGTCTAGCTATGCAAAACATTATCATAGTAGATATATTGTACAAGGCTGCTTATAATTCCCTCCCACTCATCCCACCCCCCACCTGGTCCATTCCCTACATGATCCTGTCCCTCTTCTATAGTGGGTACTTCCAACCTCCCCTCACCCCAAGGATGCCCTCCCATCCATCATCCCTCCTCTCATCCCCCTTCCCCCTATCCTGCTGCAGGTTGAGATATCCCATTTAGTATGTATGTCATTTTCTCCCTGAACCAAATTCAATGTGAATGTGGTTTTGCCTTTTTAGCCTTCCTTATTCTCTCCCTCCTTTGCAAACACTTCCCCTTGCTTCTTCTACATGGGATAGTTTACCCTACCCTGTCTCTCCCCATCTCCTCTTGCCACTTTCCTCTCTCACCTCATAATTTCATCCCTTGAGTATTCTCCCTTCCCAACAAATTCAACCTATGCCCTCTATCCATATATAACTGTAACCATATACACACACATTCACATATGTATTCATATGACCACACCCCTTTCTTCCATTATTTTCATAGTGAGAAAGATATCATCAGTCACAGTTATTGCTTTTCCATATAGGAATGTAAATAGTTCAACTTTGATAAGTTCCTTTTGATTTCTTTTCCCTGATTACCTTCTCAGGCATCTCTTCCTTCTTGTGTCTGGATGTCAAATTTTCTATTCAATTCTGGTTTTTTCCTCAAGAATGCTTGAAAGTCCTCTATTCCACTGAATGACCATATTTTCCCCTGAAACAAAATACTCAGTTTTGCTGGGTAGGTGACCCTTGGGTTCATTCCCAGTTCGTTTGCCCTCTGGAATATCATATTCCATGCCCTTCGATCCCTCAGTGTAGAAGCTGCCAGGTCCTGGGCTATTCTGATTGTGTTTCCACAATATTGAAATTGTTTCTTCCTGGCTGCTTGGAGTATTTTCTCCTTGATCTGGGGATTCTGGAACCTGGCTATAATATTCCTGGGAGTTTTCTTTTTGGGATCTTTTCCAGGAGGTGATTGGTGGATTCTTTCAACCTCTATTTTGCCCTCTGGATCTAAAACATCAGGGCAGTTTTCCTTGAGAATTTCTTGAAGGGTGATTTCTAGGTTCTTTCCTTGATCATGGCTTTCAGGTAGTCCAATAATTTTTAAATTGTCTCTCCTGGATCTATTTTCCAGGTCAGTGGTTTTTCCCATGAGATATTTCACATTGCCTTCTAATCTTTCATTTGTTTGGATCTGCTTAACAGCATCTTGATTTCTCACAAAGTCATTAGCTTCCATTTGCTCCAGTCTAACTCTGAAGGAATGAATCTCCTCAGTGAACTTTTGAGATTCTTTTTCCATCTGGCAAATTCGACTTTTTAAGGCATTCTTCTCCTCATTGCCCTTTTGGGCCTCCTTTGCCATTTGAGTTAGTCTATTTTTTAAGGTGTTGTTTTCCTCAGTCAGGCTGTTGACCCTCATTTCATACTTTTCCTGCATCCTTCTCATTTCTCTTTCCAATTTTTCCTCCACTTCTCTTATTTGATTTTTAAAGTCCTTCTTAAGGTCCTCTATGGCCTGCAACCCGCTCATGTTTTCCCCTGGGGCTTTTGGAGCAGGACTTCTGACCTCACAGTCCTTTTCCTGCTCTATGCCCCCAAAATAGGAGTCTAGGGTTGCATTTTTCTGTTTCCTTTGCCTTGGCATGTTGCCACTTAATTGCTTGACTTTTGGGCTTGTTGCCACACTATGGCTTTAAGGCCAGATAGAGGAATTTTCGTCCCGAACGTGTGGGGGGCAACTTCCGTTTCTGGCAAGCTGTAAACCCACCCACAACTTCCACCCTAGATCACAATCCAGCTCCAGGGAGGTTAAAGCAAGAGCGATTACCCCCCAAGACTGATCGCTGGATCTCCCTACAAATTTGCAGGCTGGGAGCAGGAGCTGCCTCTGAAAACTACAAAATGGCGTTTGTCCTCAGCGGCTTCTAGCCCCCAGGGGAGGGAGCCGACGCATTCCCTAATACCCGTCCCAAAGTCCATAGGACACTAACCTCTTACTTTGTCCTAGGCAAGTCTATGTTGATAATTCTGGAGTCGCCACAGCTCCTGGTGTTCTGGGGTTCCTCCAGCTGGCTGCTGGCCCTGCCGCCCTGGGGCTAAAACCTCGGCTCATGCGGACCTGGGCTCGGCTTGGCTGGGCTCCTGTGCTCTGTGCTCTGCACGCTGCCAGGTCCCAGACCACTGCGCTGGTCCTTCCTGCAGGGCTGCTGGGCTGTCCTCAGCAGGAGTTTAGGTTCTCTGTTTCGTTCTGTGGGTGCTGGGGCTCCAGAAGTTGTTCAGAGTCCCCTTTTACATCGTTTGGGGGGAATCTGGGGCCAGAGTGGCTTGGATCAGCTGTTTCTACTCCGCCATCTTGGCTTTGCCCTTAACATTCATTTTTAAAACTTTGAGTTCCAGATTCTCTCCCTTCCTCCCTCTCCACCCTCCCCGCCCCCCCCCCCCCCATTTACAAGGCAAGCCATTCAATATAAGTTATATATGGGTAGTCATGCAAAACATATTTCCATATTACTCATGATGTGAAAGAAGAAGTAGACAAAAAACTTGAGAAAAATAAATAAAATAAAAAGTATGCATCAATCTATAGTCATACACTATCAGTTCTATCTCTGGCGATAGATAGAATTTTTCATCCTAAGTCCCTCAGAGTTGTCTTGGATCGTTGTATTGGTGAGAATAGCTAAGTCATTCACAACTGATCATCTTACAATATTGCTGTCACTTTGTACATAGCACATTTCTCTTTGCATCAGCACATGTAAATCTTTCCAGGCTTTTTTTCCCCCCAGAGCATCCTACTCATCATTTCTTATATCACAATAATATTCCATCATAATCACATGGTGCAATTTATTCAGCCATTCCCCAATTGATGAGCATACTCTTGATTTCCAATTCTTTGCCACTAGAAAAGAACCGCTATAATTATTTTTGTGCATATAGATCCTTTTCCTTTTTAAAAATCTCCTTTGAATACAGACCTGGGTTTGCATGGTTTTATAAACCTTTCGGTTTAGTTTCAAATTGCTCTAAAGAATGGTTGAATCAGTTAAAAATTATACCAACAGTGAATTAATGTCTAATTTTTACCACATCCCCTCAAACATTTTTGATTTTCCTTTTCTGTCTTATTGTCAATATATTAGGTATGATGTAATACCTCAGAATTGTTTTGATTTGCATTTCTACCATCAATAGTGATATAGAACATTTTTTCATATGGCTAAAGAGAGCTTTGATTATTTCATCTGAAAACTGTTTATTTCTTTTGATCATTTACCAATTGGGGAATGACTCTTATCTTTATCAATTTGACTATGTTCTCTATGTAGTTGAGATAATAGGCCTTTATCAGAGAAACTTGCATGAATTGAGAGGTTTAAAGCGATACCTCTTATAGTGCTAGTTCACGGAATTAGAGAATGTTGGATTTGAAAGGGTCTTTCAACACCAAAGACAGTGTCTTTCACCTAGTAGATGCTTAATAAATATTTGTTGAAAGAGTTGAATGACATTGAACTTAACTAAGTCAAGCCATCAATTTTAGAGGTAAGAGGAATGAATACAAGAAAAGAGCGAATGACTTGCCCAAAGTCACACAGTAATTTAATGATAAAAACAAGATTTGAACTCAGTTTCCCTGACTTTATATCCTCCTTTTCTTCTATAATAACACATTACTGAAGACCGAAAAGGTACCAAGAAATGAATCTACATCTATATTCTTAACTCTATTAAAGGCAGTGGGGGAGATTGAGGGTTAGAGAGGAGAGAAATTATCTATATACCTCAATAATACCAAGGAGATGTCTATCTGCTCATAGGTTCATAGGCTCTAGAAATGAAAAAAGATTTAGTCCAACAACATTTCACAAATAAGGATACTGAGGCCCAGAGGGATTGAATGATTTTTCTAAGGTCATAGGGGTAATAAGTGATAGCTGTAGTATTTGAATCCAGGTCACCAAACTCCAAAGCCACCACACAGCAGTGCTCTTCATGTCATCGACGTGAGACAAAACAAGGTGTTCTTATGTCAGAGTTTGATGGATGAAATATACCCTGACTAACCAGAAGATCAGAAATTTCAGACAAGTTCCCTGCAGTGAAGCTAAAACTATTAGAAAAAGAAATTGGAGGAGGGGGCATTACAAAATGTAGATAACCGGAATTGAACTGGAAACAAAAGACCTTGGTTAGAGCTTTAATTATGATACTAACATAGATGGTCTTAGTTCATTTCCCCTCTCTGAGTTTAAGTTTTTTCATTGATAAAATGGAGATGATCAGTTGGGCTGTTTAGGGGATTAGGAGAATCTAGGATGTAACATGGCCTGTAGCTGTTTAAATCTATGTGTGGCATCCAACCATTACTATTCCCAAGAGACTGAAACGTTAACCCTCTGCCAGTGTCTCCTAGTTCTGAATCTCTGTTTGAGTTCTGATTTCAGTTTCAAGTGGTGTCCCTTCTCTCAGTTTCTGTGGCATTTTTTAATACCTTCACCCACCATCCTTGGGGAAAATAAGTTAAAATTTCAGTTTGACCCAGGCCTAGGGTTTCCATAAAAGTGAGACCATAAAAATACTCAGTATTTGTCAATCAGTCAATCACTCAATAGACATGCATTAAATACTTATGTGCTAGACCCTCTGCTAAGTCACTGAGTATATAAAAGAAGACAAAAGACAGTCCCTGCTTCCAGGGAGCTTATAGTCGGAATGTCAAAAGTAGATCAGATAGAAGACAACTAAACACTTAAAACAGAAAATATTCACTATTACACATTAACAGAGACCTTAAAAAGAAGCAACAGCTTGTAGTTACTATTATTCTCTCCTGGGACATTGATACTTAAAATTGACATTAAGACATGAGCCACTTAGTAGACTTTTGAATGGTTACTTCCACTTTACCCCAGTTCTGCACTGTCTGAACAAGCTCCTCAGAGTCCTCCTATTGGTCATCCCCCTAGAAACACCATAATAACTGTAAGGGCACTCCCTTCTACAGAGCAATAAGCACTGCCAGAATTGGGAATTCCCAACTCTTTGGATCCTAAAGGTTTCCTCCATGGATGAAAATGTCCATCTCAGGATCACTGTTCTATCACCCATGCACAGGCAAAGGATCAGATTAGAAGAGGAGACCAAGTATTTATATCCTGCCTCAGACTCAGTTGAGTAAGCATGTATTCCAGCAGCTACATGAAAGAAGTCTTGACTATTGCCTAGATGGGAAAGACACTCCTCACCATCTTCTCACTTGAATTCCCAGGAAAAAAGGTGATTCTAAGTCAAACAATCAGTATAGTGGAAGGAGAGAGACAGGGAGAGAGAGAGAGAGAGAGAGAGAGAGAGAGAGAGAGAGAGAGAGAGAGAGAGAGAAATCTTTCCTTTTAGACTGATGCAGTAACACTGCCACCTACCCTCTCAGGAATGGGGGAATCAAGGGACCACCGAGGGTTTGATCCATCATTCCAAAGCATCAATCCATTCAGCATTGATTCAGAAGATGCATGGCCCACTGGAAGTATACACAAGTCCTTTAGATCCAGGAGAGGAAGAGTTTTGGTAGAGGGGGGTCATTTGTCTGTCTTTTGTTAAATATATTGTTATTGATGTTGCAACTGAAAAGACTGTACAGGACCCTGGTAAAGGGCTTGCATTCAAAGCTGATTCCACAACCATCCTAGGATGGTTCCTGATATTCCCCTATTTTAAAATTTTGACCTCAAATCCAGCTCCCAACACTTAGTAACTGTGTGCTCCTGGTGAATCAGTTTCTTGGGCTTCAGTGTCCTCATCTATATCTAAAATGTAATTAATCATGATTTAACACAGTAATTCATTATGAGTTATTAAAATGGCATTTTTGTAAAAGTGAATTGATGCTAGCCTGCCCTCTGAAAAATACCAGGCAGAACAGGGCACAAAAGGATGTTGATTTTAGTTAGGAAAGAGGAGAGAGGCAAGGTCCTGAGCATGGGCATGAGACATCATGGGGAAACCAAAGCTTACTGAATTATTATGGTTGGAGGTTTGGAGAGAGTTCTGGTGACAATATGAGGGTAATCCATTACTTATTGGTGGGGTAGCAAGTGATTATTTGAAAAAACAGTTCTAAATAACAATTATCCCTAATATTTTCTTTTGCTTTATTATTTACAGTGGTCTTTAATGGATATTCTTTCATTCTATCCTGTATAACAACCCTATGATTCTCTAAGGATTATGAAGACCTAAGGATTAGGGGGAAATGGGATGGCTTTATCACTGCTATTGATTGAAGGTAAGGATTTAGAAAAGAAACTAGGATGGAAGAAATTAATAGTTCATTAAGATGGTCTTAAAGTATGGGATTTGGCTTTCCAGGTCTTATTGTAAGATGCAAGGACAATAGACTTTGGACCAAGAATAGAATATAGTTAATGGAGCCCAGGGGGAAAAAGTAGTTGTCTGCACACTGATTATTGATGATATTGGTTCCCCTCCTTAATATGTTGAAGAATTTAAAGTCCTAGAGAGTAGAAACTGTTTCATTTTTTGTCATTAGTTGTGTCTAAACTAGGGGAGGCCCCATGTGACCCTCTCTGTTCTCAAGTATAGTCCTTTGAATCCAAACTTCACAGAACAAATGCCCTTATTAAGAGAATAGAGTCTAGACTCTCATCTACACAAACATGGTATCTGGTATTTGGTAGATGCTGAATTAGGACAGCTGGATGGTGCCAAAGTGGGTAGAACACTGGGCCTGGAGTCTTAAGGACTCCTCTTCTTGAGTTCAAATCTGGCGTCAGATACTATGTGACCCTGAACAAGCTACTTAGCCCTGTTTGCCTCCATTTCCTCATCTGGAAAATGAGCTGGAGAAGGAAATGGCAAACCATTCCAGTATGTGTGCCAAGGAAACCCTAAACAAGGTCACAAAGAGTCAGATACAACTGAAACAGCTGAACAAAGAGGCAGTTGGAGGATTGATTAAGAGATCTTTTGATAGAAAATGGAGAGGAAAGGAGAAAGTGCCCAATTATTTCTATTGGGCTAGTTGCAAAGAAAATCAGAAAGATAGCTCAATAATTCAAAGAAGCCAATAACCCATAAGAATGGCACATGTGATGCCTGTGAGTTCAGCTGGTTATGGACCAGTATACTAAGTCTTAAGAACCAGGAATGAGGTAATATCGTGACTGGTTCATATAATAGTTCACTATACCAGGAGTAGGGACTAGATGAGTTCTTGAAACAGATTTAATTCAATTAAGTAAAACTTATCAAGTACCTTTTAGGTTAGTGGGGTAAGCACCAGGATTAGAAAGACAAAAGGAAAGTACTCTGCAGTCTGCCTGGGGTGGGAGGAAACCACATGATTTATACACATATTTTCTATTAATTCATTTTAAGAGGCCATGAGTGCTACTAACTGGAGGGCAGGGTAGGAGGAGTTGGTAAAGACAATATGTAGGAAGTCACTCCTGAGTTTTGATCTGAAGGGAATGAGGAATTCTCCCATGCAGGGGTGAGGGTGGGTTGTATGTCAACTCTGAGAATCATTTATGAAAAGGTATGAAAGGCAGAGAACTGTCATGGATAGTGAACAGCAAACCAATTTTATTGAAATGGAGAATATGTGAAAGGAAATAATAAGAAATAAGACTCAAAGATAGGTGGGAGTCAATTGAGAGGGTTTTCAATGTCAGGAGGATAAAGGATGTCCTTTATCCCAGAGGTGAGAGGGAATCACAGAAGGTATTTGATCCATGGAGAGGTGTGGTCATGCCTCTGCTTTTAGGAATATTAATTTAGCAACTGTGTGGATGGTAGGTTTGGGAAAGGAAAGTCAGGAATACCAGGCAGCAGAAATCAGCAAAAGGAAAGGAGGAATCAGTTTGAGGGAAAATACAATGGGTTATGTTTTGCCCATGTTGAGTTTCACATGCCAGTAGAATATCCAGGTAGAGATGACTAGTAAGTAGTTAGTAAGATGTTTAGGGAAGAGTTCAGAAGAGGTAGATTAGAGAAATGCACACACACACATACACACAAGTTCACACACACATTCACACATATAAATATATACTAGATGTCTGCACAGAGATGATAATTGAACTCACGGGAATTGATGAAATTGCCAAGGAAAAATGTGTAGAGAGACAATTTCGAACATGCTGGGTAAAATCTTGGGATGTGCCCACACTTAGTGAGGGGGAGGAAGATAATTAACCAGAAAAGGAAATTGAGAATTGAGATGAGGAAAAAGAGAGCTAAGACAGAACAGAACAAAAAAAGACAGAATTAAAAAAAAAACACCCCATTTTTGCATGGATAGAAACATAATAACAGACTTTAATATGCTGTCATAATTTTGTTAACTAAAAGATAAATAGGAGATGTATTGGAGTCATAGAACATCAAACAAACTGAACTTAATAGAAGTTTAAGGAGAATCCAGTGGCAAAAGCCAAAAATACTTACTTCAAATATATGTATATACTTCAATACCTTGAGGGAAAGTTTGGTAGGAGAAGGAACTAAATCATCAGATTACACTAAGAATATTTCTAGATGAAACTGAAGGAAAGATAACAAATAGATTTGAAATGGGATGATTTGTCAACTTTTCTATCTCAATCTACTCTTATCATAGATGACAGTAAAATTAGCATTTGTACTGGTCTTTCAATATGCACATCCTACATGAGGAAGGAGAAATCATACTTAGGAAGATGAAATTGTTTAGCATAACTGGAGTTTACCAAGTGCACAATGACACAATTCATGCTGAAGGTAACACAATTTTGAAGGTAGTAAAGAATCAATTTTTGAGATATCTATAATAGGCTAAGACCAAAGGAATGGGGGTGGAGTGGGTGGAGATGGTGGATCCCATTGGTGTGAAAAAAAAGATGGTGGAAAAGAAATTTCTCAAACCCAACCCATATCTCTCTTCTCTCAAAAATTATTCTGAGAATGATCAATTCACAAAAGGAGCACATATGACAATAATGATGATAATGATGATTATGATGGTGATGGTGATGGTGGTGGTCATGATGATTATGAGGATAAGTAGCATTTATGTACAGTTTGCAAAGAGCTTTACACATCTCATCTCATTTTTATACTTAAAACAACCCTGAGAGGTGTTCTTATTTCTATTTTATGGGTGAATAAACTAGGGCTAACAAAGGTGAAATGATTTGATCAAGGCCACATAGTCAGTAAGTGTCTGAAGCTGGATTTGAGTTCAGATCTTCTTGATTCCAGGGTCAGTACTCAGACAGTTTTCTAAAGACTAACACTTGCATAGTCAAACAATTCATCAAAAGTTGTCTAGAAGACATAAGTTTAGAGCTTGTATATTTGGAGCCTGAAAGGACTTTAAAGATAATTAAACCCAATTCCTTAATTTTAAAGCTGAAGAAACTGAAGCCCAGAGAAGTACAATGACTTGCTCAAAGTCACATAGGGAGTGAAGAACTTGATCTTGAAGTCAGGCTTTCTGTCTCCTCAACCAGCAGTCTTTCAACTGTAGTACATCTTTCTTTCTCCAATCAATCTGAGTTTATTATGTGTATTTGAAACATTCACACAAACATACAAGTAACAATATTCCCAGGTGTAAAAAAAAGCTATATAAATATGGCAGGGAAGACATCATTTAAGCTTAATTTATAGACCATAAATATTCACTTTACAAACATTTATTAAGAACTTGATATATATATATATATATATATATATATATATATATATATATATATATATATTATATATAAGTACTTGCTGGGAGGGGGACCTCTATATGGCTCAGTGGATAGAATGCTGGGCCTGGAGTCAAGAACTGAGCTTGAATCCAGTATCAGAGAAGGACTAGCTGTGTGACCCCAGGTGAGTCACTTAACCTCTGTTTGTCTTAATTCACTGGAAAAAGAAAAAGCAAACCACTCTAGTATCTTTGCCAAGAAAATATGACAATATGGTCCATGGGGGTCACAAAAAGTTGAATATAATTGAACCACTGAGCAGCAGCAACATATTCCAGGCAATGTGCTAAGCCCTAGGGATACAAAGAATGGTGAAAACCACAAAACAGTCTTTGCCTTCATGTTGCTTACATTTTAATAAGGGAAGAAAATATAAATAAAGAGAACATTAAATGAGGAAAATTGAATTAAATAATAAAAATTAAATAAACCTCTTCATATCCACAGAATAGAATTAAGATAATCATTGAGGGGAAGGCTCAGATGCCTGGAAAGCTCAAAACAATACTTGGAGTTGAATCTTCAAAGAAGCCAGGGATGCCACAGGATTGCCTTAGGGAGAGGGCGAGAGCATTCTAAACCTTCTGATCCCTGAAAAGGCACAGAGATGGAAGAGGGAGTATTATGTGAGAGGAGCAGTAAATAGTTTGTTATTGCTAGAACTTAATATATGTGGAGAGAAGGAAAAGTACATGAATCCTGCAAACAGAGGAAGCAGCCAGGTTGAGAAGGGCCTTGAATGCCAAATGGAGGACTTCTTATTTGATCCTAGACATTATAAGGAGTTCCTGGAGCTCATTGAGAAAGGGAATATGAAGAGGTCAGACTTATACATTAGGCTTACTACTTTGGATGCTGAGTGGAGGTTAAATTGGAGAGGGGCAAGACTTGAGACAGGAAGACCAATTTGGAGGCTCTGAATAGTCCAGGTAAGAGGTGATAAGAACCTGAACCAGGGGGTGACTGAGTGGAGACAAGGCGGAATATCCAAGAGATGTTATATAAGTAGAATAGAAATGACATATTTGGCAACTTATTGGATACATGAAGTAATTTTGAGAGAGGAGTCAAAGAGGCTGTGGAGACTTCCAACCTAGGTGACTGGGAGGTGGTGCCCTCAACAATAGGAAGTTCAGAAAAGGCAAATTTTTAAGGATAGAGAGGTTATTTTGGATATGTTGAGTTTGAAATGCTATGGGACATCCACTGAGAAATGTCTAATAAACAGCTGGAAGGCTAAGATTAGAGCTCATAGACAGACAAGGAATCGGAGATTCTTCTGCATCTGAACTGATGGGAACTGATAAGATATAATCAAGCTAGAATAATGATAATATGATCTTAAGGTACGAGTTTACACTTGGAATGGGAAAAAATAATTAAAAGTGCCTGGATTCAAGAAATTATTGTATAACAGTAAATATCTTTCAACCTCTATTTCCCCCTCTGGGTCTAAAACACCAGGGCAATTTTCCTTGAGAATTTCTTGAAGGGTGATTTCTAGGTTCTTTCTTTGATCATGGCTTTCAGGTAGTCCAATAATTTTTAAATTATCTCTCCTGGATCTATTTTCCAGGTCAGTGGTTTTTCCCATGAGAGATTTCACATTGCCTTCTAATCTTTCATTTGTTTGGATCTGCTTAACAGCATCTTGATTTCTCATAAAGTCATTAGCTTCCATTTGCTCCAGTCTAACTCTGAAGGAATGAATCTCTTCAGTGAACTTTTGAGATTCTTTTTCCATCTGGCAAATTCGACTTTTTAAGGCATTCTTCTCCTCATTGCCCTTCTGAGCCTCCTTTGCCATTTGAGTTAGTCTATTTTTTAAGGTGTTGTTTTCCTCAGTCAGGCTGTTGACTGTCATTTCATACTTTTCTTGCATCTTTTTCATTTCTCTTCCCAAATTTTCCCCCACTTCTCTTATCTGCTTCTTAAGGTCCTCTATGGCCTGTAGCCAGCTTGTATTTTCATTTGGGGCTTTTGGTGCAGGAGTTCTGACCTCACAGTCCTCCTCCATGCTTTGAGCCTCTTTGCCCCTAAAATAGGAGTCCAATGTTGAACTTTTCTGTTTATTTTGTTTTGTTTGCCTAGGCATATTGCCACTTAATTACTTGATTTTTGGGCTTGTTGCCACAGTAGGACTCTGCCACCAGACAGGGGAGCTTCCACCCAAACATGGGGTCTTCACAACTTCCGCCAGTTGGGTGGCCTCTGTAAAGCCTCCACCCACTCTGGCAAGTTGGATACCCACCCCAAACTTCCCCCCCAGACCACAATCCAGATCCAGGCAGTTTAAAGCAAAAGCGATTAACCCCCAGACTCATTGCTGGATCTTCCTACAGTTTGCAGCCCAGGAGCTAGAGCCACTGCTGATGCTGCAAAATGGCTTCTGTGCAGCTGTTTCTTCAGCAGCTTTTTGCCCCCAGGGGAGGAAGCCACATGTTCCCCAAATATTGGTCCCAAAGTCCATAGGGCACTAACCTCTCACTTTGTCCTAGGCATATCTGTGCTGATAATTCTGGAATCGCCACAATTGCTGGTGTTCTGGGGTTCCACCAGCCAGCCAACAGCAAATATCTGAAAGACACCACCACAAATACATATGTCAGATATCATAAGATGTATTCAAAAGCAATGGTCAGCAATGAATTTCTATCATTATATGGTCATATTAATTAAACAATATGATGTGAACAAATGAAGAACTCCAATCTGATCTATCTTAAGTTTTAGCAACAAGGGAAAAATAAGCTGAATGATTTAAGTTTAAATTTAAAGAAAAAAGAAAAAGTAATAATGTAAGAACAAAAGTTAAAAACAAAAAATGAGATTATTAAGGACAGGACAGAGATTAGAAGGCTGGGAAAGAATGGGTGGCTAGGTGGCACAGTGAATAGAGCACCGACCCTGGAGTCAGCAGGACATGAGTTCAAATAGGGCCTGAGACACTTAACACTTACTAGCAATGTGACCTTTTGCAAGTAACTTAACCCCAATTGCCCTGCCTTTCCCCCTACCAAAAAAAAAAGAAAGAAGAAAGTTGGAAAAGAAAGAATGATTGGAATAACAACAAAAAAATTAGTTTTTTTTTCTTTTTTAGATAATACAATTGATTTAATTTAAAAAAAAACTAGCTAATTAAGTCAAAGAGAAATAAAACCCTGAAGGTTGAATAAATGAAGAATAAACAAATTCATTACACATGAATAATATGCATACATTATAAATCAATAAAAGGCGACCACAATGCATGCAAAAGAAATTAAGAAAACAAGCAGACAGTATTCCGGGCTTTATGATAATAAATGGAAAGATTTAAAAGAAATAGATGTCTCTCTTCAAAGAGTTAATCAAATAATCAAATAGTGCAATGGGAAATCATTAAGTTTGATGGATCTTTTGGGGTTGGGAGTGGTGGGAAGAGAATCAAGTGACTCTAATGACTGATACTGCTAAAAGGCACAAAGACAAGGTGGATTTAAAAGGAATTTCCTCCATTCCAACTGTAAAATAAAGAAAAATATTGCTATGAATAAGAAGCAGCACAGTATCATGGGAAGAAGATGAGCCTGGAGAGAGCTTTGCTGGAATTCCACTTCAGATACTTACTAGCTATGGGGTCATGATCACTTAAGCTGTCTCATCCTTAGCTTGTTGCTTTATTTGGCAAGTGAGGATATTAATATCTCCAGTACCTGCCTCACAATATTATGAAGATCATATGAGAATACAGGTGTGGCATTTTGTAAATCTTCAATGACTATATGCAATTGAGCAATTAGTATTTGAGAGAAACATTATGCTATTCAGAAAAATTCTTTCCAAAAAGCATAATGAATAGTGATTCAAAACTATTAAATAAAATATCAGCAACATATAAATATCTCCTTCTGCAGGAGTCCCTTACCAGGTTCCTCAGCTGCTAATAGATGATGATGATGATGATGATGATGATGATGATGATGATGATGATGATGATGATGATAGTCAACATTTCTATAGTGCTATATTGAAAGTTTGCAAAGTACTTTACAAATATCATTGCATTTTGTTCTCACAATAGTCCTAGAAGGGACATGCTATTACTAGTCCCATTTTAAAAATGATGAAAGTGAGTCTTTGAAAAGATGGGTGTCCAGGGTCACAGTGCTAGTACACATATGAGACTGGATTTGAACTCAGATTTTCCTAACTCCAGGTCCATCATTCTATGTACTGTACAATCTAGCTGCTTGCTGCTTTCTCCTCTATGATTATGCTCAATCTAATCTGTATTTTATCTTGCAGATGCTTTGTCTTCTCCATAAGAATGTAAGTGCATTGAGGGTAGGGACCATTTTTACTTTTTGATTGTGTCCCTAATGGTTAACACAGCACTTAGCACCTAGTCAGTACTTAATCAGAGATTCTTGATTGATATAAAAAGACCAAATAAGATTTCCCATGTTATTCTGAAGAAAATTTGGCATCAGAATAAACAATATAGTAAAGATGCACAAAATACAAACTTATCAGTGCTTTGATTATTTCAACATATTTGGAAAAGACCTTCACTAAAATAATCTATTTGTAATTTTTGGGAATAAACAGTAAAGCATAGGAATATTCCTTTAATTTGATCAATCAATACATATTACTTGAGTGCTTACTAGGTACCAGGCACTGTGCTTAATATAAAAAGCATGCTTCAGGAACTAAAGGCTAACATTTGCAATAGGTAAATAAGAGAAGTCTTCCCACTGAAGACCAGTGCAAAGCTGGGTGATTGTCTTTTACAAGCTCGATTTAATGGAGCTTTAGAAATACTCACTATAGCAACAAGAATGGAAAAAGAAGGGAAAGGATCAGTCATTATTAATGATGAGGTTAAAATGTCTCAATTTGGATATAGTTTGATAGTGTTCCTAAAATACCCAAGATGTTCAATAAAACAAATTAATTGAGATGATGAATGATTGTTTACAAGATGAAAAATCATGAACATTTTTATATGCTGCTGGAAGGGAAGAAATCATAGAAATACAATCTACAGTTAAAACAAGAAAGCATTCAAAATACTCAGAGGCTCCTCTAAATAAAGTTTTAACCCCCACCCCCCCACACCCAGCAGAAATACAGAAAGGCCTGAAGAAATAGAATGCTGCCTCCCAAACATGATTAGGATGACACAGTAATGCTAATTAATATTCCCAAAATTGTTTCATAAATTTAATGCCATACCAGTCAATTTCAATAACTAAGATTCTGTCAAAATGGTACTAATTAGATTTAATTTATGTTTCTATCTATTTCAATTCTTTTCTCATCAAGAGCTTTTTCAAATAGGTTAGGTTAGAACTCTAATTACAAACCTTCAATTTAAAAAAAATATTTCTTCCAATTTGTGTTGATTTTGATGTTTGTTCTGACAGCTAGATGGTCTGATGGAGATGATTCTGAAATGCTTCTACTCCTCTACTAGGTACTTACCATTTCTTCTCTATGCATCAGTTTCACTTTGTTTTTGGGGTTGGGGGGAGGATGAGGGATGGAAGGCTATCAGGGTTAAAAGGCCAGGGTCACATAATAAGTGTCAAGTATCTGATGTCAGATTTGAATTCGGGTCCTCCTGACTCCAGGGATGGTAGTCTATCCACTATACCATCTAATTGCCCCTCAGTTTCACATTTTATATGTAAATCTTCCAGCAGGGCCTTTATATTCAGGCAAATATGTGATTGAAAACAAAACCTATAGGCTAAGCTCATTAATGAATAATGACTCAAAACTATTAAATAAAATATCAGCAGCATTCTGCAGGAGCCCCTTTACAGGTTTTTCAGATGCTAATAGATTACTTGCCACATCAATCAATAAGCATTTACTAAGACATTGCTATGTCAGGCATTCTGCTAAATCTAGAGATACAAAGAAAGACCTGAATATCTCCATTTCATTTAATGAATGAAGTTTTCCTGTTGTGAGGTTTCTAAAGTGTCTATCTGGATCTGGACTCTTTTGTTTCTAGATAGCAAGCTATATTTTCTAGTATATTTATATCCCTCTTCCCTAGCACTCAACTTTGCATTATAGTAACTGAGTATTCAAATATATACTGTTCTAACTTGGGAATTTTAATTAATTTCTTCCAAAATTTAATTCCTTATTTTCTATGATAGATTTTAATATGTAAGCTGCAATTATCTTCCTAGTATTATATTGGTTTGTGTACATTATAAACAAAGGATTATAGGGCTCATAGATGGAAAACTGGAAGGAATCTTAGAGGTCATTAAGTCCAGTCTCCTCATTTTAGAGATGAGAAAGCAGGCCTAGAAAGACTCAGTGAAGTGCTTAGGGTCAAATAGTCATCAAGTGTCTGAATCCGGGATTGGAATCTCATTTCCAAGTTCAGTGTCCTATCCACTGTATCATGTCCTGTGATATGGTGTTTCTCCAATTCCAAATTCCCTATTCTTTTGTTTTTAGTGGGGGAGGATTATGTCTTTAAATACCTATGAGCCACTTTGCCACTTAGCTAGGGCAGCTAGGTGGCACCATGGGTAGAGCACTGGGCCTGGAGTCAGGAAGACCTGAGTTAAAATTCAACCTTGGACATTTCCTACTTGTGTGACCCTGGGCAAGTCATTTAACCCTGTTTGCCTCAGTTTTCTCATCTGAAAAATGAGCTAGAGAAGGAAATGGCAAACCACTCAAGTATCTTTTCCAGGAAAACCCCGAATGGGGTCAGAAGCAGTCAGACTTGACCAAATGAAATCACGATCATTTAGTTCCAACTTCCTTGACTTTAGATTTCATTTATAAGGGAAATATCAATATTGGTAATCTAGTTCTTCCAGTGAGTGGTATGTTGACTCATGGGTCATTGAGTGAGGACCTCATGTTTATGGGGAGAAAGTTTAGAGGTGGTCTAAGAGTCATCATCTATATGACCTTCTATCCTCTTTTCTTTACTTTGCCACCATCAATATAAATGTGTACTGACTGGGTCCAGACACTTTAATTGTGCTTGGACTATTGAAATGGTCTTCTGGTTTGGCTCTGTGCCTCAAGTTTTTCCTCACTGAAAATCATCCTTAACTCAGCTGCCAGAATGATCTTCTGACTGTGTTGTTGTTGTTGCTGCTGTTGTTGTTTAGCCATTTCAGTTGTATCTGACTCTTTGTGGCCCCATTTCGGGTTTTCTTGGCAAAGCAGCTAAAGTAGTTTACCATTTCCTTTTCCACCTACTGACCATGTCAATGTCCCACTCTACAAATTCCAGTTGTTCTCTATTTGATTAGTTTGGATTAAATATAAAATGCTTTATTTGCCTACCTTTCCAATATTCTTACCCTTTTCAACATGTATTCTATGGTGCAGAGAAACTGACTGACCTTTATATTTTCCTGACACATAGCACTTAGCTCCAGACACCATGTGTTTTTACTGGTTATCCCCTGTGCCTGGAACGAAGTCCCTTCTTACTTCTACATCTTTCCCTACCTGGCTTCCTTAAAGAATCATCTCAAATTTTACCTTCTGCAAGAGATCTCTGCCCAGCCCCCCAACTTAATGTCTTCTCTCTGAGATGATCTTCTATTTACCTTGTGCATACCTTATATTCCCATAATTGTTTGTATGATGTCTCCCCCATTAAAATGTAAGCTACTTGGAGGCAGACTCTTTGTTTTTGCCTCTTTTGTATCCCTAGCACTTAGCACTTGGGTTCTCCTTCTGTGGATTTGACTGTTCCTTCTCCATCTTCATTGCTAGATCTTCATCTAGTCATTGGCATCCCCCAAGGCTTTGTCCTGTGTCCTCTTCTCTTCACCTTTTATATCTGCTACTTTACCTGGTGATTTCATTGGCTCCCATAGATATGGTTACCATTTTTATGCAGATGATCCTTGTGTCAATTTGTCCAGCCTAACTTTTCTTCTGGTCAAATATCTTGCATCTCCAACTCCCTATTGAACATTTTGAATTGAATAACTCATACACATCTTAAAATCAGTATGTCAGAAACTGTACATATTATCTTTCTCCTCACCTTTTTCTTATTTCTCTATTACTTTGGATGGAACCATCATCCTCTCAATCACTCAGGTTTGCAATCTAGGTGTCATTTTTAACCCATTACTCTTGCTTATGCTTCCCCATATCCAATCAGTTGTTACCTTGCTGTAAAGCCATGCACAAGCAGTTTTCCAGAGGATTGCTGCTGTGAACAGCTTTTCAAGGTTCTGATTACACAGTATAGTGAACTCTCTATTTATAACAAATCAGATCAAAATATTCACAGAAAATCAAGGTACACCATTCACAATATTACAACTTATCACAGAGATGGCCACATAGTTTTCACCAAAATGATCACATAGTTTTGAACAAAGGACACTCATTTAGTTAATCAATTACTTGGTAACTCAATCATTCAATCACAAAATACAAAATACTTAGTGTGCCTACCCATGGGGCACACTAAGTTATAAATCAGTCACTTTTTAGTCATCAGTCACTATTCAATCATCAGTCACTACTCAGCCATCAGTCACTATTCAGTAACCTCTTAAGGGGTAGTGGAAAATACACAGGCCATCCGCCCATAGGTCACAGTAAATCATAATCTCTCAGTCAGTACACAGTATCCAAGTAAAGTCTTCTTTCAGCATCAGTTGAGGCTGGCTCTCAGCTTCCATGGTTCCTCTACCATGCTCCTAGCTCCATCTGTCACCTGGGTTCAAAGGCAGGCAGTTCCCAGTTCCTTGTTCAGTTCTTTGTCCAGTTCCCATTCCATATTGAAGTTCACAGTATCTAGTCCACCTCAAGTCCTTCACAGTTCCTGTTTCTGGGAAGACAAAGCTTGACAAAGCCACAATAATACTCATTGACATTGCCAGCACCATCATCAATTCACTATCTGCCTGTGAAATCAACTCAGACCCCCCAACAAGGTCTGAGAACTCGACACAAATCATCAACATAGAAATCAACACAGACCCACAAACAAGGTCCAAGAGTTCAGCTCAAATCATCAGTAAAATCCCAGGACCTCCAAAACCCTCCTCCAGGACTTCTGTAAACATACAACCAGAAAATCCTCTTTCAGGCTTTCCATTCAGGTCCCAGGGCTTCTGTACAAAATATCACAAACAAACATCAACACAGACAGAGCAGACAGAGTGCCAGGATACCACATGTTTTTTCCTTCTTGACTCTGCCACCAGAAGAATCCTCTTTTCAGTTCAGTTTTGCTTCAAGCCCTGGGGCTCTCCTTATATATGGTTATTAGCTTCTCCCCAGGAGTTCACAAGTTCTAGGCTTCACAAGTTTTGGGGCTCACATGTTCTTTTTCTTAACAGACTTGATACAAGGCTCAAAAGAAACTTGTACTGGAACAAGGTATTAATTCCATAGCTGAAACAAGGTGTGAACTACTAATGCTTGCCATTACACTTGCCCTTTCTACCTTCATAACATCTTTGGTATAAATACCCCCTTCTCTCCTCAAACACTGCAACAACCTTGGTGCAGGCATTTATGACTTTCTACCTGGACTACTTCAGTAGCCTACTGGTTGGTCTCCCTGTCTTAAATTGTTCCCCTACTCGAGTGTGTACTCCATTCAGCTATTAAATTGATTTTCCTAAGGTACCAGTCTGACTAGAAAAATCTTTTTATCCTCTATTTTCCATAAATTCCAGTAGCCCCTCATTACTTCCAGGATCAAATAAAAATTCTCTGGCTCTTATACTCCATTTAATCTGGCCACTTCTTCCCCTTCCATCTTTCTTTCATGTCATTCACCTCAAGCTCACAATTGATCAACAACGCTGGTCTCTTTGCTGTTCTTCACACAAGACACTCCATTTTTTTTGAATCTGCAAATACATTCATATTAGACATTATTCCAATTACAAAGGCATATTGTACTAGGTGGGATGAAAGATGGTAAAGAAATAAAACCAAACAATGAAAAGAAAAAGATCATTTAGTTTGCTTCCATCAGGATTCAGGCTCAGTTCTTTCTAGTTATATCTCTGGATGGCACATTTCTCTCTTTCTTGAGTCTTTCGGGATTGATTTATATCACTGCATTGCTGAAAAGAGTCCAGTGTGTCATAGTTGGTCATCACAGATATGGTATATCTGTGATTGTATACAAATTTCTTCTGATTCTACTCTTCTCACTCAGCATCAGTTTATATAAGTCTCTCCAGGTAATTATGAAATCCATAACCTCCTCGTTTCTTATAGCACAATAATATTCCATTACATTCATATGCCACAACTTGTTTAGCCATTCCCCAATTGATGGGCACCCCTTTAGTTTCCAATTCTTTGCAACCACAAAAAGGGCTGCTATAAATATTTTTTTTACATATGGGTCTTCCTCCCACTTCTATGATCTCTTTGGGATATAACCCTAGAAGTGGTATTGTTGGGTCAAAGGGTATGAAATTATTTATAATCCTTTGGGCATAATTCCAGATTGCTCTCCAGAATGGTTAGATAAGTTCACAACTCCACCAGCAATGCATTAGTGTTCCAGTGGACTCTGTCACTCCAGAATCTGCTCAGATTCACCCTTTGATACTTAGTGATCGAGGAGCTCAGAGAGGTTACTGCTTCCTTTCTGCCATCTTGGCTCCTCCCCTCAAGACACTCCATTTTTGACACCTGGAATTTTCAAAGACATCTCCCATGCCTGAATTTTTCTCCCTCATTTCCTTCACTTTGTTTGTGAATAATTTTTTTCAGTTCTGTCCTGCTCTTCATGATCTTATGTGGAGTTTTTTTTTTTTTTTTTAACAAAGACACTGGAGTTGTTTGCCATTCCATTCTTCAGTTCATTTTATAGATAAGGAAACTGAAGCAAACAAGATAAAATGACTTGTCCAGGGTTACACAAGTATCTGAGAATGGATTTGAACTCATAAAGAGAAATCTTCCTAAATCTGGGCCTGGCACCACATACAGAGTTTCCCTAGTGCTTCCTTCACATCCAGCTAAAATCCCACCTTCTACAAGCAACATTTCTCAGGCCCTCTTTATGTGAGTTGCTTCCTCTTCCTCCTGTTGATTATTTCCAATTTGTCATAAGTATATAAACATATATATGTGTGTGTATACACACATGTATAAATACATATATACACACAACACACACACAAAACACATTATATATATACTTATGACATATGCATATATATAAATCTATCTTCATATCTATATCTTATTTGTACAGTTATTTTTATCTTGTTTCCTGCATTAGACTGTAAGTTCCATGAGTATAGGAATTGCTTTTCCCCCTTCTTTGTATCTTCTGCACTTAGCACAGTGCCTGGCACATAATATGTCCGTAATAAATGCATGTTTCTTCCTTCCTTCCTTCCTTCCTTCCTTCCTTCCTTCCTTCCTTCCTTCCTTCCTTCCTTCCTTCCTTCCTTCTTGATATGATAACTTGACTTGTTGTTTTCTGACGTAAAGGTGTTGAAGGGGGAACATCCTTAGCACAAGTTAATAATCTTATATTTTCCTTTGTCTCATGGGTTGCCATGACCAAGGAATTGAACACCTAGTGTCAAGCTTGTGGACAATGTGCCACTTCATAATTACCAAGGCTGGTTCTCTGAAAGTAGATCTAGCATGTCACTGAGACAATGTGCCATTCCAGCAAGATTAGACTGGCCAGAACTTAGTTTTAATGACATGATCTTATTTCAGTGACCTAGTGTCACCCCCATGCCAGGTGTTGCTATCAAGGGCATCCTTGATGAAAATATGAGACAGAATGTCAGACTCTCACAAATAATATTCTCCAGCAGACTCCATCTTTGCAGGCACACAATTGACTGTAACATGGGGAGAATACAAGATGCCACTGTGTCTATTATTTTTTGAATATAAGACATGAGATTGATTCACTAGAGCAAAATGCAGCCTCAAAGACTCTCCTCTGACAAGGTGTCTCTCATGAATATGTTAAGACCATAAAATATTATTTGATAGATGCACAAACGGAAATAATTTTGTTTGACAGTCCTCTGATTATTCATATCAAATGAAGCATAAAACAGAGATGTATGCTCAGCAAAGGGGTTTCCACTGTCATCTAGGATATCTCAATTTTGTAGAATAAAAACAGGTTTACATATGGAAGAAACTATAAAAACTATTGTCTACAAAATGGAGGAATATAAAAATAAAGAATTTGTCTGACAAAACCATTTAATAAAGGCTAAAAGAAGAGCAAAAGATTGGTGAAATGCTGCAAATATATGTAATGAAAGTATTTGTTATATAGAATTTATAACAGACTTCTAAAAATATCTGAGTAATAACCATTCCGCATTAGATGAACAATTAAAAATATTTATAGACAACTTTGGAAATGAGAAAAAAACTGTAAATAAGAAATCAAAAGTGTTTAGTTGCTACCAAATAGCTTAATTTTCCAAGAATTAAAAATTAAAAAAAAACCTTTGAAGTGTTTACCTTACACCCACCAATTTGGCCAATATAGTTAAAATGACAAACTTTTGTATTGGCAGGACTGTAGAAAATTGGACACTTAATTATGTTGTTGGTAGAGCTGTGTATTAACACAGTCATTTTGGACAGCAGCTTGGAAATCTATATACAGTGAGTTATAAAACTAATAGTACCTTTTGACCTCACTTCTAGGATTATCTCTTAATGATGTTATTAGAAGAAAAAAAATAACCTAAATGTACAAAAAATCAAATCTGCTTCAGTGGTAATAGGATAAAAGACTGAAAAATAGCTATTTGTTCAGTAATTGGAGGATGGTAAAGCCATGTAATGAAATATTATTGACCTATTAGGAGGTTGGACTAGCTGTCCTCTGAGGTCCCTGCAGCTGTAGACTTATGATCCCATTAGAAATGATGGATTTGTAAAATATAACAAATTATAAAAATGAATATGAAATTATATAAAGCAAAGGAGCAAAATCTGAAGAACAGTGCTGAGACACTGACTAAATAAAACAATCCCAACCAAAACAACATCGGTATATAGATGTAAAAGTAATTCAAAGGGGAGACAGAGGGAAATAAGTGATAGAGGTAGTGTGAAGCCTAAGAGAAATTCACTACCAGAAACCAAAATGGGCTGGTCACATAGCAAGAACAAGAAAACTGGGCCTCTGTGGTATCCCTGAAATGTGAAGAAAGCATGAGAATGTACCAAGCTCAGGATTCCCTGTGATAAACTCAGATGAGGCCATGGATTAGATTTCCATAGGATGGGCAGGGATGATTGAGGTGTTATTCATATCATTAGGAGGACTACCCACAATAAGGATATTTAATATACATTGAACTATTGGGGTTTTTTTTAGCTAAAATTTATATCATTTTAAATTTTATAAGCCATTAGTATGGAGTTTCAGTCCTTATTTGAATGTATTGTGATTAGTTAACAATTTAGAAAATTAGTTAACAATTTAGAAAATAAGTATTTTGAAAAGCTTTAACTGAGACCTGCTGGAGGTCTCTCTATTAATAAAGGAGTAGGTAGTATTTCTTTTCTTGCATTGCTGACAATGTAATCCTTCAGAAGCCAATGTAGACAACTAAAACAATTACTGCCTTGGATCTGACTTTCATCAATCAGACGATACTGTTTGTTGAAGTGGAAATGATAAAAAATGTAGGTAGCAGTGACCATTCTTTATTAGAGTTAGTGATAACTATGGAAAGCAATTCCAGGCATTGCCTTTCATATACCCTAGGCATTGGGAGAGTTGATTTCAAATGGCATGGAGATGTGATAGCTAGAAACTCATTTCCTAAGACTTTTAAAAGAATGTTTATTCAAGAACAACAAGATGCTTTCAAGAACACAATTTCTGATGTGATTTACAAGAATTTCTTGGACAAATTCAGATTTTAAAATACATTTAGAAGAGATGTAGACAAGATTAGCTGGAGAAGGAAATGACAAACCACTCTATTATCTTTGCCAAAAATACCCTAATGGGGACATGAAGAGTTGGACGTGAGTGAAATGACTGAACAACCGCAACAAACAAGGTCAAGTAATTAGGGGCAATAAAAAAAAAATTCTTAAAGACCTGGCTTCTGGAATAGTTCCAGAAAGACTAAAGTCCAATATGACCTGAAACTTGAAATAAATGTTAGAGACATCAAAACATGTATTGGCAAACCAAATGCAGGGGATGTCTGAATCAGTTCAGATGAATTCTCTCATGGATGGAGAATGTAAATGGAAGGGAAAGGAAGGGAAGGGAAGGGAAGGGGATGGGAGGAGAGGGAAGGGGATGGGAGGGGAAGAAAGGGTTGGGTTGGGATTGGTTTCTTAGGCAATATCTCAGTTCCTTAACACCAGTTAGTCATTCAATAAGTCAATGGATATTTAACAAATGCTTACTATACACCAGGCACTAAATGACGTGCTGAGGCAAAAGAAAGGCAAAAAAATCCCAATTCCTACTTTAAAAAGCTCCCAGTCTAATTGGGCAGACAACATGCAAGCAGGGCATTTGAATGCCAAATTGGAAATAATCTCAGAGGGAAGGCATTAAGATTAAGGAGTGGTAAAGACTACTACAAAGATGGAGAGTGATGGAAAGTGAAGTGTCAAGGATGCTAACTTGGATTGCAAGCCTGGGTGGCTGGGAGGATTGTGATACCCTCAACAGTAACAGGGAAGTTAGGAACATGTTAGGAAGAGAGAAGAAAAGGCAAAAGTCCTATCTTTAAGATGGCCCATGTGAGAAGATAGATGTACTCTGGAAGAACTGGAAACCTCCCAATCCCAGAAGAGAGGCAGAAAAATCTTCCTTATTGACCAGTCTACTTTGCCCTTAATAGTGACACCTGCAGGTTATACAGGAAAGATCAATAAATGAATCAATATAATGGAACCGATGGGTAGAAGAGAGAAGAGAGAATTATTCAATTCCCATTTTGTTTCTGTTTTCTCTGCCAAGGAGAGTAATCTTCAAATTAGTAGAAAAAAATTAACACAAGATTGAAATAAATACATGTGAAGAGAGAGTATGAGATAGTGTGGGCTCCTTGAGGGTAAATAATTTTGTTTTTCTCGTTGTCTCCTCAGTCCCCGGCACAGTGCCTGACACAGAGTAAGTGCTTAATAAATGTGTGTTGATTGAAAAGGGATCACTTGGCTGCCCTCAATGAGTACAAATTACCAAAGCCAGATGAATTATACTCCAGACTTCTAAGATAACTTGCTGAAAAAATGATTATATATTGTTGTTGTTGTTTCTATGAAGTATATTGTCACACACTATGACACAAGAAACTTTGTCTGGACAATCGATCTTTGTATTTTTAAAATAATAAAAAAAACATGAAGAAAAAAAGAGAATACTTGTCTCAATAGTGTAGAGAAATAATTTTTTAAAATTTAATCCACTAAGCACATATAAGAAAGCACTAGGATAATATTTATTGGTTTGATAATATAAGAAAAAAGGATTCTAAATAACAAAAATTTGAATCTTTAAAATAAACACTGATTAAGTTAATTTGGGAAATACACTTGTATAGAGTATTACAGATATGTCATTGACAGATAGAACCTATAAGGAATGGACAGGTGTTTTTAGAACTAATGGTACAGGCTCCCTTACAGAACATTGACCAATGGATAGACCTGAACAAACAATTTCAAGGGAGAAAAACCAAAATAATTTGCATAAAAGAGAGCTTAAATTTCATAATAATAAGATAAATTCAAATCAGAGCAGACTTTTATCTACTAGAATCACAAAATAGGGAAAATCACACATCCAATTTTGGCAGAACTGTTGGAGAGAAAATAAGACCTTTCAAATGGCTGATCTGTTGCAAGCTTATTGAAGAGCCACATGGCGCTATTCGATAAGGCCCAGGGTCATTGTCCCTTCTAGTCCAGCCGTCCCTTTGCTAGGATCCTCTGCTGAAACGTCAGCAAATGGAAAGAAGAACTTGGACGTACACAAAATATTCACAGCTGATCTACTTGATAAAAAACAAAGCTGGAAAAAAACTGTACATACCCAAATTGGAAATTGATGGAATAAACTTTGACATATCAATATAATGAAATATTGTGAAACCATACAAAGTAGAAATATAAGACATATAAGGAAATATGGAAAGATTTCTATGTTGTGAAGCAGAATGATGGAGTACAGCTACAAAGGAGGACATAGAGAAGTAGAGAGGAGGAAAGTCATTACTTCATATATTCAACATAATATATATATATATATATATATCTTTTTGCCAAAGTATGCATTGTATTCATCATTTTTGGTATCTTAATACAATATCATATGAACAAACAATTTTTGTGTTGAGAAGCAGCCTAGCATAGTGGGAAGAGAACTGAGTTCAGAGTCTCTAGGAAGCCCTGGATTCAAATTATACCTTTAACATATATTGGTGGCATGACCCTGGGCAAGTCTCTTGCCTCTCAGTGCCTAAATTGGCTCATTAAGATTTAAGCAATGGAGTAGGATTACTTTGACAGGAGAAATCTACTCACTGGGAATTCTTAATAATGAATTCAAAAGTCTGAAAAATTTTTGTGTGTGTGTGTCTCTCTACATCTTTCAATCTTCCTCTCTTCTTTCTGTTTCTGCCTCTTTCTTATCACACCCACATATGTTATAATCCATTTAGTTATTTTCAATAACTGTAAATATACTTTTTTTTCCTATTTTGGTTGGGGAGTGGCTATGCTACCCAGAAGAGGAGAAGGGAAAGTAGAGTGAAATGTGCTCTCACTTTAGACAGGTCTGAAAGGGAACAACAGAAAAAAAATACATTTTCTTTGTTCATTTGTTGCTAATTCATTTGTTTCAGTCTTGTTAAAGATAAAGATAAAAGTTAAAGATAAAGATTTAGAAGTAAGTTGTTACTTGTTGTTTTGTATGTTTGTATGATTATTTTTGTTTATGTTGCTGAATATGTTTTTTTTAAATTCCCTATATATTTCCTTTTGTAATTGCTGGTGAACTATGAAAACTTATGTTAAGCAGGGAAAGTACTGTAGGGCTGATATTGTCCTTTTTTTCAGTAACAGGTAGAAAGTTGAACAGTCCAAAACTATATTTTTACTTGACATATAGTGAAAATTAGTGAATTGATAATTAATGATGCGGGTTGTGAGCCTTTAGAAAGGGAGCAGGTGAGTACTATGGTCCTGGATGAGTTCCTAAAGAACAAATTGATGACTGAGCAGTCTTATTTTCCTTTTTGATGGGGTTGTTGCATTATTATAAGGTTAAGTAGAGTGAAAGCTATTCTCCAAGTTGCAAATTCAGGCATATTTTAATGGGTAAGCATTTACCAAGCCCTAACTTACTATATGTCAGCTACTGTGATGTGTGATGAACCTAGGTCCAAGTCTCACCTTTGACACAGAGGGGTCTTTTATCCTCTTAGTGTCCAAGACAACTCTCTAAGGCTGCTAGTTACAAAATAGCGAGCAGTCTGCATTTGTTGAAGTCTGCATTTGTTGAAGGGAGTTTCCTCACCAGGAATTCTCCACATCAATGGATTCAAAAGTTCAGAACCAAGATCAGGAAAATGGTGTGAGCATTATTTACATAGATTTCAGTAAGATATTTGAAAAAATTGCTTAAGATAACCTTGTGGACATGAGGTAGAGATGGGAACCCAGTGATAATGTTTAGATGGTGTGATAGAAGCAACATCTACTTAAATCCTTGATGTGAAGTCTAATCTAGATTTTTCCCCCCTAAAAGGTAATGAAACTTCAAGACACAATTGGTTCAGGTGGGTAAGACTCAAACCACTGTTCCTTCCTGGTTATATAAGTAAAAAGAAAAATCCCTCAAGCTTGGTCTACAGTTTTGTCCAGATTTATGTGAACATGGAGATAGATGTTGAAAGGAGTATTTTAGGGGTCTTCTCATGGCTCTGTTATTAATATTTTAATCAGTGATTTGGATGGAAGGTATAGTTACCTTTCTTATCAAGTTATGGATAACATAAAGTTGGGAAAGACAATATAATGAGTTATAAAATCAAATTTGGGAAAATTCATAATAAGATGGAATTGTTACCTGAAACTAAGAATTTTGAATTTTTTGATTAAGACTATGTCATTCTATACTTCAATTGGAAAAATCAGTAGCACAATTATAGAAAAGTCCAGTTATATCAGACACATACCTTAAATTTTTTTGAGAGAAGACATGAAAAAGTTCAGACAAAAGAAAATGGACTATATTCATAGACTACAATAACACAGGAGAAATTGATATGTGTCCTCTTAAGAAGGAAGTTCTGACAATGAGAGCACCCCTTACACTAGCTGTATGACCCTGGGCAAATGACCTTGACCCTGTTTCTTCAATTGCAAAGTGGGCATAATAATACCTTTAAAATCCATTTCATAAGATTGCCATAAAGCTCAAGTGAAACTATAATTGCTTTCTAAATCTTAAAGTATTTGAATTGATGTCATTTATTAATAATTTAATAATAATCTTTTCCCATTTAATATAATCAAAATTATCCATTTTGCATTTTATAACTATCTCTTGTTTGGTCATAAATTCTCTATCTCTTGTTTGGTTATAAATTCCTCTGTTCTCCATAAATCTGACAGATAAACTATTCCTTTTTCCCCTAATTTGTTTATAGTATCAGACTTTATATCTAAATTGTGTACCCATTTGGATTTTGTTTTGGTATGTGGTGTCATATGTTCGTCTATGCCCAATTTCTACCATATTATTTTCCCGTTTTTCTCAAATAGTGAGTTCTTATCCCCTGAATCTGGAGTCTTTGGATTTATCAAACAATAGATTGCTAAACTCATTGACTACTGTATATTGTGTACCTAACCTATTCTACTGATCTTCCACTATTTCTTAGCCAGTACCAAGTGGTTTTATGGTTTGGCCACCTTCCCTAACATTTCTTTTCATTAATTCACTTGATATTCTTGACCTTTTGTTTTTTCAGATAAATTTTGATATTATTTTTTCTAACTATAAAATAATTTGTTGGTAGCTTGAAGGTTTGCTTTCTAATAGGGAGAGATATCACATGTAGGGAAGTGGTATCCAAGGAAGATGGAAAGTTTTTAACTTTCATTAACATTTTAACAATCATTAACATGTCATCCACAGGGATGGTTAATGAAATAGATGGATACCCTTTCTAAAAGTAATGGTTTGATTATGATCCTGGAACTGAAAAAAAAAAAAAACTAAGTGAAGGGATGGAGAAAAAGGGTGTGCACATGGCAGGGGGGTGACTGATGAGTAGGTGGCCAGGAAGAAAGGAAAGCATGACTGGAGATGGACTAGATAATGGGGGCCACCTGAGGCATTCATTTGCCAAGCAAGATCAAGCATAAGAAACATTCAGGAGGTCAGTGTAACTGGATTTCAGAGCATATGGAGGGAAATGAGGCATGAGAAAACTTGAAAGGTAGCAGTGAGTCAGGTTTTGAATGGCTTTATACCAGAGGACTTTACATTTGATCCTAGAGGTCAGGGAGCCACTAGACTTTATTGAATTGGGGGTGGGGAGCAAACCTGTCATTTTATCTCACTGAACCTCAGTTTTCTCATCTGTAAAATGGAGTTGGATTTGATGGCCTCCAAGATCATTTCCACCTCCAAATCTCTGGTTCTGTGATAAGTACCTTTCTGAACATGGAATAGTAAAGGGGCTAAGAACTCAGGACGTCATCATTTCTGAGCCATAAATACTGGGCTTATGATATGAAGGGCTTCTTGCCCCTCAGGATACAACTCTAATCTTATAGCAGTCATATTGTCCATTCTGGAGGAATACAGGATATATTTTTCTCCTATCTACTCTTCCCCATTTCTACAGTCCTTCACTCTTTCAGTGAAGGAGTCCAGGAAATAAAATCAATTTACAGCATTGACTATCAATTCCTTAGGCCATAACATTCTTGAAGGGAGGGATTTTTTCCTTTGTAGCCCCACAATATCTAATACAATTTATCGTACAAGAAGTTAAGAAATGTTTATTTACTAATTGACTCAACTGAGGCCCTTCATCTGAAAATGTGCCTCTGAATAGAGTACCACGTCAATGAAGGGTAGTCATCATTATTGAAATCGTGGGCATAGTGGCAGGCAATTAAGGATGTGACCAACAGCAGAGAGGGGCAAACCAGTGTGTCTCAAACTATTTCACACTATTAAGGAGCTATCTCTTCTTCTCACCTCCTCTGTCTCCCTCTTGAACATTCCCAACCCCCAAACATACAGGTTCTCTTTAATCAAAGTAACCTGGAAGTTACAGCTGGGAGAACTACTGGTATTGATATAGAATGTAGGATTACTCATTTCCCTTGTCTTCATTTTGGGTTTTAAGAGTTGGATTGAAACTGTGATTGAGATAGGGGTTTTTTTCTCGCTTGACCTTTTCCCTCATATCTATTTTGGGAGCTCTGTGTAGGTGGCTATGTGCCTGCATGCATGTTCAACGATTTATCAGAAGGGGCTGTAATGAAATCTGCCTACTCTGGTCTTGTCTTTAATTATAATGGAGCAGTTAGGAAACAGCCACCATGGTTTATAAGTTTCTGTCTTCTGTTCCTTCTAGTATTTCCATCAACCTCTATAGAGAGGATTTGGGCAGGTATCATCACCCTGTAAGTAAAAAAAAAAGTTTATTTTAGTAATGTGAAGTCTAAGGTTGTGGAAAGTCCATTGTGACTAGAGGCAAAATTGGGGAGTAAGGTAAGTCTGACTTCTGGGAGACCTACCCCAGGGTCATCACTAGAATCCTGGCACTTGGTACAATGGTGCTGAGGCAGACAGTCTATGATACATGAGGAAAAGGTATGTGAAAAGGGGGGTAGTCCCCTTTCTCACTACAAAACACTAGTCATGGCTTGACAGAACTTACACAGTAATCAAGTTTAGCAAATTTGCTTTCATAAGTTTTACCAAAGGACATGTGGAGATATGTTAGCAGTCTTTCCGTGAACCTAAGCATCAATCATTGCTCTTATATGGGCCCCTCCTGTAGTTTGTCCCAAATCCCAAGGATGTACCAATCATCCCTGAGAGTCTGTCTATACAGCACCAGGCTTCTAATAGAACTGTGAGACTCACCGCTTTTGAGAGAATGTGGCTTAAAAAGGGTCCTTATAGTATGAGGAAGTACTTTGTAAACTTTAAAGTGATACATACTTTGGAGTTTTTATAATCTTAAAGCTTTGGAGCAATCCCCTGGTTCCTTCCAGTTGGCCAGAGATTGACACAGATAAATCAATCTTTTCACAGTGTCCCCGTTTTTCTGTGAACAAATAGATGACATATATGTCCCATAGAGTTTGATAGTATTGCATGAGAAGTTACATGATACATTGGAAAAAGCTTTGACTCTAGAATCAGAGACCCTGAGTTCAAGACTTACATTTGAAACTTGTCATATGACCTCAAGGAAGTCACTTTCACTTCCAAGGCTTCAATTTTCTCTTCTGTAAAATGAGAGAATTTGACTCTTGAGATCACTTTCATTGCTAAATATATGATGATAAGAGCTTGCTCCTATGATCCTAAGTGTATTTCAGCCCAAATGCACAGGGCTTTTCATGGCATAACACTGACTCACACAAGAAAACAGAGAGGAGTGATATGAAACACTAAAGCCAAAGCCAATCGTGAAGTCAGATGTTTCACTAAATAATAACCCATCCTGTCAATGTGGGTTAAGCAGACAAATGGACAAAACACATTCCTAGTGTCAGGGCCTGGCTACCATTGGTCGTTCTAGGCTATTGTCTCTTTGGTGAAAGGGGAAGGAGGAACAGAGGATGACCTATTCCAGCTACATGGGTATAATTATTTCTTTTTTCAATCCTTGGAAGCCATTGTTTTCATGGATACATAATAGATAGATAGATAGATAGATAGATAGATAGATAGACAGAAATATAGTTATATAAAGGAAGCATTCATTAAATGCTTTCTATGGACCAATCAAGTGTTAAATACGAAAAATATAAGAATAAAGGGAAAATATGTAAAGAATAACTAGAAAGGTGGCATTTTCATACCCAGTAGCATGGTTTGAGGACTAGACAGAAGATATGTAGAGACCTGGACCCTATCAAGATGCAACCAAAGCTGACCTAACAGATCCAAGGAGATGAGGGCTGGAGTCCAGGTTGTCTATGGGAAGGAAACAGAGGTGAGAGTCCCAGCAGGTGTGGGCATTATCTGACAGGTGAGGGAGGACATGTGCTTATCATTTGTCAAAGACAAACAAAACATCAAAAAGGGGAAAATCCCAAGAAAGAAGAGTATGCTTTGATCTTTATTCAGACTCCTTAGTTTTTTTGTTGGATGTGGATAGCATTTTCTATCACAAGTTTTTTGGAATTGTCTTAGATCATTGTATTGTTGAGAAGAGTTAAGTTTATCAAAGTTGATCATAGTACAATGCTGCTGTTACTGTGTACAATGTTTTTCTTGTTCAGCTCACTCCACTCAGCATCAGTTCATATAAGTCTTTCCAGGTTTTTTCTGAAATTTGCCTGCTCATCATTTCTTATGGCACAATAGGAATCCATTGCATTCATATACCATAACTTGTTCAGTCATTCCCATTTGATGGGCATACCCTCAATTTCCAATTCTTTACCACAAAAAAGAGCTGTTACAAATATTTTTATACATGTGGGTCCTTTTCTCTTTTTTTAATGATCTCTTTGGAATACAGACCTAGTAGTGGTATTGCTGGTTCAAAGTATATGCATATTTTATAGCCCTTTGGGCATAGTTCCCAATTGCTCTCCAGAGTGGATCAATGAGGAAAAAATGTAAGGCGTCAACTCAAGATGCCCAGACCTTCACCCCCCACTCTATAGGAGGAGACAATTAGTGGACAATGTATGGTTTGGATTTCCAAGATGACCTATTCCAGATCAAATAACAAGCATTTATTAGTCACTTACTCTATCCTGGTGGCAGTGAGGCAAAGAATGTTGGGGCAGGGGGGGAGAAAAAAAAGTATGAAACAATCCCTATCAAGGATCTTAGAGCCCAAAGGGGAGGGAAAGACTGGCCTGTGAAATGATTTAGTGTTCAACTATATGTCACAGATTATATATGTTATAGGAGATCAGAACAGGTAGTGATGTTTCTGATATAATAGGGGGCACATATTCAGTGCCCTAAGGTTGACCAAGCCCTTTTCCAGCATTATCCTATTAGAACTCCAAGATCTCCCTGAAAAGTAAATAGTAGTGTTGAGACCGTTTTCTGAACATTCTGAAACAGATGATGTAATTTGTCTATAGTCTCACGTGACTAATAAGTTTCAAAGAGGATCTAAATTGTACATAATGCATTTAATACATCTATAGATATATACACATGTTTATATATCCATATGTGCATGTGTATAGATATAGATACATATCAATATCTTTATCTATCATCTATCTATGTATATGTACAAAGCAATTTTAGGTATTGAGGGAAATTCAGGTTTCTGAGTCAATATTCTGAGATAGAATGTTGCATATGGGGTATAGCTTGAAATTCAATTTGACAAGAATAGAAGATACATGAAAGAGTTTAATATAAAAATAATGTTGGAAAAAAGAACCTGGAAAGACTTAAATGAACTGATATGAAGTGAAGTGAGCAGAACCAGGAGAACAATGCATACAACAATATTGTATGATGATTAATTGTGAATGACTTAGCTATTCTCAGCAATGCAATGATCCAGGATAATTTCAAAGGACTCATGATTGGGGATGCTATCCACCTCCAGGGAAAGAACTGGTAGAGTCTGAGTGCTGGTAGAAATATACTTTTTTTCACTTCCTGTATGTTTTCCCCTTTGGGTTTGTGTCTTCTTTTACAACATAACTCATATGGCAATATGTTTTTCGTGACTGAATGTATATCACCTATAACTAATTGATTAACCCCCTCTTGGGGAGGGGTAGGTAGGGGAGTAAGACAGAAAATTTGGAAATCGAAATTATAAAAAAATTGAATGATAAAAATTGCCTTTACCTGTAACTGGGAGGAAAATAAAATATTTATTTTAAAAAGGAATAACAGGGGCGGCTAGGTGGTGCAGTGAGTAGAGCATCGGCCCTGGAGTCAGAAGGACCTGAGTTCGGATCCAGCCTCAGACACCTAATGCACACATAAATAAAAACTTATCCGTGTGGCCTTGGGCAAGTTACTTAACCCCAATTTCCCTCCAAAAAGCAAAAAAAAAAAAAAAAAAGGAATAACATTTTAGAGACAGATGGGACTCACTGTGGAGAGCTTTAAATGCTAAACGGATCACATGTATAGTATATGTATACATATGCACACACATATAAACATACATATATACATATATGTACATACATATATGCACATACACATATAAATATATGTGTGTGTGTGTTCTTTAAAGGCAAGAGGGAGTCACTGAAAAGTTTGAAAAAGAGAATGAAATGGTCTGATGTGTTTTGGGAATATTAATTTTAATTTTGAAACTGGTTAGGGGATGGACTGTGGATACATAATAGTATTTATATATCACTTCAAAGTTTGCAAAGTGCTTTATATATTATCTCATTTGATCTTAACAATAACCCTATGAGATAGGTGCTATTATTATCCTCATTTTATAAATGGGAAAGCTGAGTCTGAAATAGTTTAGGACATAGCTATTAAAGTGACTGAGGTAACATTTTAACTCAGGTCTTCCCAACTTCAAGTCAAGCCCTCTATTCATGGTACAAACTAGCTTCTAGAAAGGCCTAGAAGCAGAGATCAATTGATCAATTATTTCAAAGATCCAAGTGAGATGACAAAGACTTGAAGTAAGATAGAGGTTGTCCTAGTGGAGATAAAGGGACAGATGCAAGCAAAGTTGTGAGGGTAGAACCAACAAAACCAAGCAAATATTGGAAAAGGCATATGGAGGTAGTAGTTACGAGGGAGAGGAAGCAGTCAAGGATGGCTTCAACCTTCTCAACCATGATTACTGCAAAGATCGTGGTGTGTTTAGAAGAAAAAGGGAAGCTTCAGAGAGGGATAGGTTTGGGAGGAAATTAGTGACTTTGGTCATATTGTGTTTAGCTACATCTATAGGACAGAAAGTTTGGGGGATCCAGCAAGAAGTTAACATGGAGAGATGAAGGTTTTGTAAAAAAAAATCCATGAATCATTTCCATCAAGGACTATAACTGAATCTCTGGAAGATGAGATTAAGAAAGCAATGTAGAGAAAAAAGAAAAGAGGCCCCATCCAGAAGTCTTAGAGTTACACAGATTTCCTGGTGAAAGTGTGTCATTCCAGCAAAAATCAAAGAGTTGTCAGATATATAGGAAGAGAACCAAACAAAAATGTTTCCATAGATAGCTAAACTCTAAGCCTTATCTTTCACTAAGAATACAAAGCTTTATTCCTTGTTAAAGGAGTTTGGGGTAGCATGTAAGAGTGGAATCTGTATATGTGTCATAGGAGTGGTTTGGGAGCAGAGAGAAGGAAAAATATCCCTATGTTATTAAAATCATGTCATGTAGGTGAATTCCTTCCATCTATACAACAAATTCATCATGTAAAGGGTTTCCCTAAAGTCTGGACACATAGGAAATCTCATAAACTGTTCATATTTTCAAGAAATGAAAGGAATAAATTTTCAACAGCATTTTATTTAATTAGCATAAATTTTAGCCATGACAATTTCATATGGAATAAAAGCTTTCATTAGCCATTGGGGATTATTGTGCATATTAATGAGATTAATTTAACTTAACTAATTAATGAGATTTCCTATGTGTCTCCTATGTCTTCCTATGATATCTCATTTATGCTAATTAAAAAAATGTTGTTGAAAATTTCATTCATTTCATTTCTTGAAAATATGCATTGTTAATGGAATTTCCTATGTCTTCAGACTTTAAGAACACCCTGTAGAGATAGCCTGGTGGGTTCAAGAAGATTACTGGTGGAAAGGAGAGTAAATATATAAAGGAAAACATATTGATATGAAG
Source organism: Gymnobelideus leadbeateri (assembly GCA_011680675.1). Classification (NCBI taxonomy): domain Eukaryota; kingdom Metazoa; phylum Chordata; class Mammalia; order Diprotodontia; family Petauridae; genus Gymnobelideus; species Gymnobelideus leadbeateri. Next base: position 211,890 of record WOXC01005965.1, on the reverse strand, counting down.
AGAAAGGAAGTAGAATATGAGTGGTAGATGAATAGAAGAAAGACTCTTCTCAGTGGAATTGAATCGTGTCTTTCCACAGGTCTTGGGGGCAGATATCCTTTTCCCCTTAGAGTTCTGTTGCCACCTCATTGATTTCCTTTTGACAGGGAGATGAGGCCTCTAAGTTAGGGAAAAGTGGAATCCTGCTGTTTCCATGGAAATCCAGCCATGACCATGATTATCCTATTGATATTGAATTAATGGATGGGCGCATCACATGTGTGCATTAGAGGAAATACTAATATGTCTCCTGTAAAGGCAGCCAGGCTTGTTTCCCTTCCCTCTGCCACCCTGAATAAAAATATCCCTTTATGGTGCTGGCTATGTGTTGCCTGCCTCAAGCACATCAGGGGGTGAATAGGCTCACCAGGCAGCCATATTGACCTGATCCACCTATCCTATCTCTGAACATGAAAGTGGTAGCTGGAGCAATGGGAGTATTGGTCACCACAACGGGACTGGTTTATTTTTTTTTAACGTCAAACAGAGATCCTTGAGTGATAGGGACTTTTCGACAAGTAAATACAATCATGTGACAGGATTTATGACTGCTCTAGGCTAGCAATGTCTGGCCTAATTTTTTTGAGTGTGGAGGGATGGGAAGAGAAACTGAACCTATCATGTCATTGGAATGAGGAAACTCTTTCAACCAATGCTGATTAGTGTTTGATCTGAACCTTTAATCTCAGAGATTTTTCTGGTATCCTGAAAGGTTCCATGATTCACCCAGAGCCACACAGCCAGGAGGTACTGGAGGAATGACATGAACCCTGAGGTTTGTTTTCAGTCACTATGCCAGGCCATCTCTTTCCTGGCATATATAAAACAATCAATTGATAAGTATGGTTGATAAGTGCATATTGATCTTTTGTTATGAGTAGGACACTATGATTGAAGCCATAGATAAAGATGAAAGGGAAGCAGTTCCTGCCCTCAAGGAGCTTACTTCTATTGGAGGAGACAAAAATATATATACAAGGCTGAATGAGCCTTTGGAGTCATCCCAGAGCATGTACCCAGAGCTCTTTTGGATATTTTGGGAACACCAAGGACACAGTGGCACTGTCTTGGTTCATTGGATATGGTGAATTTTCTAGTTGCCCCTGGTTTGGTTGTGAGGTGGTCCAATGCTGAAAGAACTTTTGAGAGGGTTTTAGAGTGGTGTGATAGGCTCCATCCCAAATCTCACTATCCCATGACAGCAGAAAGGGGTTACTATTGTTGTTGTTGAGTCATTTTCAGTCATCTGCAACTCTTTGTGACCCTACTTGGGGTTTTCTTGGCAAAGACACCAGAGTGGCTTGCTGTTTCCTTCTCTAACTTATTTTATAGAAGAGGAAACTGAGGCAACAGGGTTAAGTGACTTGCCTAGAGTCTCACAGTTTGTCAGTGTCTGAGACCAGATTTGAACTCAGAGAGATGAGTTTTCCTGACTCTATGACCAGCACTCTCCACCTATCTGCCCTAAGAAAGCAGTTAGGGTACTTCATTTGATTAAATAAGAGCCTTTTTTTTTTAAAGCAATTGGGGTTAACTAACTTGCTCAAGGTTACATGGCTAGTCATTTTTTATGTGTGGGTACTAATTTTCTGAGGCTATAACCGATCCGAGGTCCTCCCAACTCCAGGGCTGGCACTCTTACTCACTGCACCATCTAGCCACCCAAAGAGGAGACTTCTAATAGAGGTTGCTTTTGGATCTTCCCAATTTAACAAGATGGAACAACCATGGTCTTAGCCAGACACATCTATGCCAGTCCCCTCTCCCCAGCTGCCTTTGCCTCCCTTTTTCTGTTTCTAATATTCTATCACAATGTCTTATCCATAGTAAGCACCTAATAAATGCTTGCTGACTAATGATAACAGATTTCTGTTATCAGCAGTGACAGAAATGGCTATTAGCTTAGGTGAAATTGGAGCAGTAGTGACAGAAGCAAGTAATTGATGGCAATGCATGAATTAGAAGGGAGATGGGGGAGATGGAGAGAGAGAAAGAGAGGAGAGAGGGGAGAAGAGAGAGAGAGAGAGAGAGAGAGAGAGAGAGAGAGAGAGAGAGAGAGAGAGAGAGAGAGGATAGAGAAAGTCAGGGAAGAGAGAAAGAGGAAGAAAAGAAAAGAGAGGGGCAACTGAAAGAAGAGAATGGTCAATCAGGTTCAGAAACTGTAGAGTAGCCTCTGTCTTGGGAATCATGTGACCATTCAGAGTTACAAATGAAGAGATTTTTTTTATAGTTCCTAAAGGATGGAAGCCATTGGCAGTAGTTGCTTGGATTTGGGGTCATTGCTCTGCTGAGAGATTACTGAGGACTGAGAGATGATTAATGATACCCCTTCTCTCCCGAGTCTCCAAGTCAGAGAAAAGACCTTGCCTCCAAGTGAATAACTTCTCTGAAAGTTATGTCTCCTTCCCTCTTATGAGAAGGGAAGGAACCTAAGCTGAAAAGCTATCTATCCAACACCCTGTACCCTTTCACACTTTTGTGTCCCTTACCTCTCCCCCACCCTTGCAGTTTTCATTTGTATTTACATAAGAAATTACTGGTCATTAATGAGCTTCAGGAAATGGGTCAGTCTGAGAAAAGTAGTAGATGCATCCAGGTACTACCAAGAGATATGTAGTGTGAGGCTGAGTAATATTTTTTTCTCTCTTAAATCACAGACCTTTTCAGTAACTGTATTGTTATTCATTAACAATCTTGAAGCAGATTTACAGAAAATAACATAATGATTAATAGAATAATAAACTTAAGTGACAAAAATCTTCTTCATCTCCCTATCCCTCACTGACAGTCATATCATGTGGGAAGCCTCAACCAAAGAAGATTGATTACTGGCCAGAAACCTCTCCTTTTATCAGATGCAGTACCCTCCCTTCTTTCTGTTGTCATGAGATAGGGGTTGGGGAACATGACCCTAGGACTATTCAGGGTCTATCATGTCATTCTAAAGCTTCCAAAGTCCTTTTAGCATTGAGAAACCCCATCACTGGAGACAGTCAGGAAAGTTTTCTCTTTTCTCTTTCTTCTTTATCTTTCCAAACCCATGCAAAAGTTTTCCTGTTTCACCTATTCAATTTCACACAGAAGAACATGTTCAAGCTTCATCAACAGATATACAAAGATAGTAGCCCTTGGCTGTAAGTTCTGCTGCTGGAGAGACTAAGGTCTGTGGATCTCTTGAGTTTGGGAGTTCTAGGCTACTGTATAGTTAAAGCATATATAGTATCTTCCCCAAGTCTGGCATCAATATGGTGAGCCCCTGGGTGAAGAAGGCTCTCGAGTTGCCTGAAGAAAGGTAAACCAGCCCACATTGGACAAATGGAGTAGGTTAAATTTTCTGTGTTGATAAATACTGGGATCAGGTCTGAGGGTAAACACTACTAATTTAGGTAAGAAAGAGAGTCTCAGTCTCCCCAAAATCAAACAAATGGACAAAACAAACCCAAATGTCATTGTGGGAACCTTGAACCTTTATCCCCCCACACTGATGTGAATGCTAGGGAATAACTTTCTCCTCTCTACCCCAGAAAAAACAAAAACTACAAAAATTCTCTTCCTCTTCCTTCCTAGATGCTACATCTCCCTTATAAACCTGTTGGTTTCCCTTGGTTTCTATTTTCATAAGTTTCCAGGAGAGCTCTGGGTACTTGCTCCCTGGAATGTCCTCTATAGGCTCATCCAGCTTCTCAACATTATTATATATAACTTATAAATCAAAGAAATAGAAGGTAAGGGGAGTGCACTAGCAGCTGAGGGAATTGGGGAAGATTTTATGTAGAAGGTGAGAAGAGTTGAGGTGAGAGGGAGAACATTCTGAGCATGTAGGACAGTCAGGGAATACTTCCTGAATTGAGTGGAGATAGGACACTGAACTAGCATCATTGTGGACTGGCACTGGGTTATTTGAGGGGCACAATGAATGTTTGGGAAAAAGACAGAGAGGGGCCAGTATATGCTGCCTCATATTTCCCACTCATTCCAGATGTCAATGCCCCCAGCTCAGTCTTTCTCAGGATATCTGAGAACCCCTAGCCTCTTCACTGTCTCCTTGGCAACATGTAGCCATGATGTCCATTTATGTGGAGAGGTGTTACATGTTTCCAGCACTTTTCTACATATGATGTAAGATCCTTTCATGGGACATCAGGCAGGGCTTGTCATCTCAGAAAAGTTAAACTTTTTCTGAAACATCCTTATTTGTACTTGGGAACACATGGAGCAAAACAGGTGGAATATGATGGTGAAATTTTGTGCTAGACAGGAGAGGAAATGAATTCAGAAAGAATATCCTTATGCAAATATAGAATGGATTTTTTTTTAAATCACTACTTACTTTTAGAGTGGGGATTCTTAACCTTCATGCATTTGTGTATTTGTATGTGTGGGTGACATAGAGAGACAGAGACAGAGACAGACAGACAGACAGACAGATAAAGAAGAAGAGAGGAGAGGAGAGAAGGGAAGGGAAGCGAAGAGAAGAGAAGACAAAAAAGAGAGACAGAGACAAAAACAGAGACCCTTTTGGCAGTCTAGTAATTTTCCTCTCAGCATCATATGTTTAAAGGCATAAATAAAATACAGAGGATTAAAGCGAACCCAGATGTATTTCAATACATATAAAATTTACTGTGCTGATTAATCAAACCTGTGAGTGACCACTGTCCTTTCAGACTGAGTGAAATAGGGAAACTTAGTCTCATTATATGTATGTGACTATGTGTGTGTGTGTGTACATATACATGTGTGGTAATATCCATGTGCACATGTATGTTGTTTTTTCCCGTTATTTTTCAGTCATGTCTGACTCTTCATGACCCCATTTGGAGTCTCCTAGGCAAATATAATTGAGTGATTTGCCAGTTCTTTCTCTAGCTCATTTTACAGATGAGTAAATTGAGGCAAACAGGGTTCAGAGACTTACCCAGGATCACACAGCCAATAAGTATCTGAGGCCTTATTTGAACTCAGGAAGATGAGTCTTCCTGATTCCAGGCTTAGTGCCCTATCTACTGTGCCCCCTAGCTGCCCACAAGTATATGTATAAATTAACACAAATTCACAGACCCTAGGTTGAGTGCCTCCTAAACCTCTAAAATCTAGGAATTCTGCTTAGATACTGAGTAGATCAACATCTTCTAAGTATTACTACCTCTTTGATTCTCAGTTAATTGCTGTGACATCGGGAGCGGAAAACTGGGGTATGACAAAGAGACTTGGGGAGGGGCTGACACCAGAACTTTGGGACTGGATCAAAGGAACAACTTTCTAGCAATGACAAGGAATGGTGTCTTTGATGTTCAAATGGCCACACCCACTCCTCCTCCATCTTCCACACCATGGAGCTAGTCATGTGCTCACAGGTGTTACCAGGTCACTCTCCCATAGAATTGGAATACAGAAGCTTATTCTATAACTTTTACTTGTTGAGAAATAAATTTATTGACCTGTAATTGGAAGAAATGCAGATTAACTGGGGAGAAAATTCTCCTTTATTATTTCCCTAGAGTCTGGTTTAAATAAATGCCTGCTATGTGCTAGGTACTGTGCTAAGAGCTGCAATAGAAATACATGCAGGTAATCTGGTCACTATTTTCAAGCAGTTTACATGTTAATAGGTGAAGACAATATATATGGGGAGTGATAAAGCCATTGAAAGATGAAGTATTTGGATAGGACTTTTTGCCATATGGTTAGCAAAATGGAACCAGTGATGGAGCATTTACATGTGTTCCAAAGTCCCTACAAGGTACTTCCATTACATTCTGCTATGAGGTGGGCTTCCCAACCTCCTCCACAATGGTAAATGGCAGCAGCCCTCTGGGCATGCTTGAAAGGACAGGGCTCAGTGCATGGTTCCCCGGTACATTTGAAAGTTGTACAAATGTAAAAGGATGTAAAAAAGTCCACCAGAGTGGAGAGAGAGAGAGAGAGAGAGAGAGAGAGAGAGAGAGAGAGAGAGAGAGAGAAAGATGTCAGTAGTCTCTTATTGTTTTAAAGATAAAATACAAACTCTTGAGTTTGGTATTTAAGACCTTCCATAACCAGACTTTAATTTTCCTTACTGGCCTCCTCTCACCTTGTTTTTCTTCATACACTAAAAATTCCAGCTAGGTTGCTTTCCTGTTTTTTTTAAGCAATTGGGGTTAAGTAACTTGCTCAAGGTTACATGGCTAGTCATTGTTTATGCATGGGTGCTCATTTTCTGAGGCCGGATCTGATCTCGGGTCATCCCAGCTCCAAGGCCAGCACTCTTACTCACTGCGCCCCCTAGCCGCCCCTTGCTTTCCTGTTTTTATTCTCCCCAACCCTCAACCAATTCAGTATTCACTTGCTGCCTTGCTCATATGGGCATCCTCTTCTTCATGCCTCAAAAGTGCTGCCTCTACTTTCTTGCATCCCAGAATTCTCATCTTCTTTCCAAGTCTCAGTTCATACTCTCTTGCTTCTGGAAGCTGCACTGGTCTCCCCACAACCAACCTCCTCTACATATACATATATACTTTCATCTGCAGATATTAGCCTATGTCTCAACTTAGATCTTCCTAGCTGAATTCAACAAATATATGCAGGCACCATGTTATTAACTGGGGATACAAAATCAAAAGCAAAATGGACCTGCCCCCTACATGGATATATTCTACTGGAGAAGGCAACATGATATAGAAAAGTTATTGCAAGGTAGAGAGGAAATGAAGAGGGGAAAGGAGAATTTAGACAAAGTCCTCTGGTTTTTATTAAAAACATATTGACTGAATTGCATCAATTACCTTAAGTTAGGGAGACAAGGATAGACATGCCATAGACCCCATGAAACAGTCTACAATCTGTTGGGGGAAGGAAAAGTACCAAAATAATTTCATTGTAAAGAGAGGGTAAATGCAAAGGAGGATTCTAGACAGAGTGCAGTAGTAGCAGTAGTAGTATTAGTAATAGTAGAAGTAATAGTAATAATAACAGTGGTAATAGTGCCAGTAGTGGTAGTAGCAGGAGCAGAAGGAGCAGTAGTAACAGTAGAAGTGGTGATACTATTAGTAACATTGGTAGAGTAGTAACAGTAATAGTAGTAGTAATAGTAGCAATACTACTACTTCTAGTAATAACAGTAGTAGTAATCAGAGTAGAAGTAGTAATAGTATTAGTAAATTGAATAGTAATTGTATAGTGCTTTAAAGTGTGCAAAGCAGTTTACAAATGCTATCTAATTTTACGTTAATGACAAACCTAAGAAAGGATCTTCTTATTATCCCCATTTGAGGCAGTTAGGTAGCACAGTAGATAGTGTGCTTCAGTCAGGAAGATGAGTTGAAATCTAGCCTTGGAAACTTACTGGCTTGTAACCCAGAGCAAGTCACCCAACTCCTATCTGCCTCAGTTTTCCCAAATGTAAAATGGAGATTATAATAGGCTCCTTGTGAGGACTGTATGTAAAAATATTTTTAAAGCACTTATCACAGATAGTAGGAACTTGATAAATGTTTACTCCCTTCCCTCCTTCACATTTTGCAGCCAAGGACACCAAGGCCAGTGACTTGCCCAGGGTTGAATACATATCTGAGGCAGCACTGGGAGTCGTCATCTCACCTCTAGGTCCAGTGCTCCATCCATGGTGCCATGCTACTTCCTAGAAGAGTGATTTTTCCAAGATCACACAGCCAGGATGGGTTAGAGGAAGAACTTATACCCAGGTGCTCTGACTTCAGAGGCACAGATCTTTGCATTGAACCACACTGCTGCCTCCCTTGAGGAAAGTCATAAAGGGCTCATAGAGGAGGTGGTGTTCATTGTACATACTGATGGCTAGTCAGAGATAGGGAAAAGGGAAGAGATGGGAAGGGGAGACAAGGCAAAAATACTATTGGAGACTCCTGATGTACTCGATGCTCCCTTCCCCAGTGATCCTCAGAATGCAGGGCAGTGAAGGGAGGCTGTGAGTCCCCTTGCCAGTAAAGGGAGGGGCTTCAAGCAGATATAAAGGAGAAGGAACTTTTAGCCAAGGAGAGTCAGGTCAATTAATCCGTGATTCATATTGACATTCATGGAACTTAAAATGATGTGTAGATTCAATTCAATTTAACATACACTTATAAAGTTAGAGGAAGTGGGTTAAAATTCAGATTTTTACCAATAACAAGTCACTTAGTATTTTGGGGGCTCAGTTTCTTGATTTGGAGGATGAGAGGACTAGATGAGATCACCTTTTGGGTTCCTTCCAACTCTAAGCCTGAGTCTCTAAACTAAGTGCCTATAACTATGTCAGATGGTTATCTACAAAGTTGAAAACACCATAGACCAGACCTCAATGATCTAACATTTTACTAGAGGAAACAACAACATCTACATCCACAGAAATGAAGAGGAGATACATATGAAGGAGATACATATGGGGAATCAAGTGAAGGAACCAGAAAAAGTCATTGAAGGAGTTGGCATCTGATTTGAGTCTCGGAAGGACTAGGGGAAAGGGGAGGGCCAGCAGGCTGAGGTGAGGAGTGAGAGCATTCTGGCCAGTCTGTCAAAAAACCACTGTAATGGGAGAGGGAATTTCCTGCTTGGAGAACAGAAAGGAGGCTGGTATGGCTAGACCACAGATTAGGTGAGGATTAATGTGCAATCAAGGTTATTTCTGAGCACTACTGAATCTGGGGAATGGATGAAACAGGAGATAGGCCCATTTGATTAAAGAAAAGAAAATCAGACTAACTACCCCAGATGATCCTGTCAGTTTCTAATGGAAGGCCAAGAGATGGATGTGCTGCTTGTGATAGGAAACAAAAGTTGAGGGATATTCTGGCAACAGGACAGCAGGAAAAGGCAGGCCCGGTAGACAGCAAAGCTCTAATGACACAGGAAGGAGACTTCTACCTGATAGAAATGATGAGGACCCATCCTGACAATGTGCAAGAACTCCACCCCATCCCCAAGTCTTCCTATCCATGTTGGCAGAGACCATCACCATTACTTTATGCTTTTAAAACCTTATCTTTGTCCACATCTTCTGGAGATGATGTCTGCTTTAGTCTCAGGTTGGAATGTCCAGGAAAAACTGAACTGGGCACCCAGCTGTGTTTGTATGTGTCTGTGGGAGCTCTGGTGATAACAAAACCACCTTGTACTTTCTACCCTCCCCATGTGTTGGAGCATTACTGTCAGTATGACCTGATGTAAAGATTTTCATTTCTAAATGTCACTACTCGTGAGACCTTGGACAAGTCACTTAATCTCTCTTGACTTCAGTTTACTCATATGTAAAATGAGAGGATAGGAATTCCTTTCTAGCTTTCAATTTATATTGCTATGACCTCTCTTAGTCTCACTTTCATCATTTCTAAGATGAGAGGGTTAGACTAGATGGCCTCAGAGATCACTTCCCTCTCTAATGGACCCATGATCCTTTTTTACTCAGGCATCATATTTGGAAATGTGTCAGCTTCCTCATCATTCTCCTTTCCCCCACTCCCTCAACCTTCCCAGGCACTAAAACTTCTACCTCTTCACAATTTTCAGTATCACCAACAATAGTCTGTTTGGACCTTAGCAACTATTATGTACTTCTTGGTCCTTTAACAAATGAGGCATATGCCACAGTGAATTGGGGGTTCAACTGGGAGCCAGAAGTACCTGAGTTCATATCCTGCCTTTAACACTTATCACAGGGATCACAGGGATGACCTTGGGAAAGGATGTTATTTAGTATCATTAAGGTATGGCCAAAGTGGTACTTTGTAGGTACCCTATTTCTCTACTTGCTTGGGCTCTGATCCTTCTGATTCCTTGTATACATATTTTGTATCTACTTACCTGTAGATCGGATGTATCACTCCCAATAGAATGCTAACTTAAAAGCAGTAATAGTTTCTTTGTATATACTACCTACTATGTAGTAAAAATCGAATAGATATTGAATTAAACAGGATTGGTATCTTTTAGCTATATTAACCCATATTCAGATCACCAGCTAGCCATTCAGTGAGAGACTTCAACACTGGCCCATTTAGTCTCCACTCAGTCTGTTCCCCATTGCTATCTTCCTGGGGTTCATGCCAGGAAGGGAGACGAGACAGATGGACAGGAACATATGGACGGAGTATTCACAATATCCTTATAGGCTTGGGCAAAGAACTTTTGGAGCAACAGATCAAAGCCCAAGATTCTAGCACTGATACAACGTCTACCCTATGCAAGAGATTTCAAGGGTCATCCTTGAAATCCAGAAGGATTTTTTTAAGGCTAGACTGAAGAAAAATAAAATAAGAAAAAGACTAATGAGATTGACACTTGGAAGGCCCAATCTATCTAAGAAAGGAATTGTATATTTCTTTTTCTTTGTAGTTGAAAATTCTGAAGACATTTCTCAAAACCGACTCATACAAATATCATGTATATTAAAAAGGCAATTATGAGCTTACTTTCTGAGAACAAAGAGTCTACTACAATAGAAAGATCAGAAATGCTTCTGTTTACACCCTCCTTCTTAGGGACTCAGAGATGTCCCCATACATTCTAATTCATCCTTATACTCATTGAATTTCATATTTGTAGAATTCCTACTGTGTGCTTTGAACTGTCCCAGAAGCTACAGGGAAGATAAAAGAAGTAGAAGGCATGGGCACTGCTCTCAAGAGACTCACTCCCACCCCCACCCCCTAACCCTTGTCATGCAACAATGCCCTTTTGAGACTGGGCACATCTGCCACTCACTGCTAACCACTACATAAGGATCCAGTACTCACTTTTTTCCTTTTTTCACTTGCTTTCTTTAGAGAATCACAGAGTCATTAATTGAGAGCTGAAAGGCACCTTAGAGTGCTTCTCACCCACCCCCCTCATTTCGATTATAAGAAAACGGAAGCTCAGGAACATAAAGTCACTCAGAACTGAGAATGGAGCCCAAGTCGTGTGACTTCAAATCCACCACCCTTTCCACTTGACCATATTGGCTGTTGGCAAACCCTCATGAGGAGCCCACGAGAGTCATTCCATGAACATGCACCCACAGTTAAAATGCCCTTTGGCCTTTTTGCCAATCAGCAGGAAGTAGTTTTCTTTTCTCAAAGGAGGCCTTTTCATTAGCTTTTGGATGCTAGATATTTACTAATTAAAGCAGCTTTACACAGTTGGCTCCCTTACTAACAGTCCTAAAATGCTTCTAATTCACTTCAAATATGCTTCCAGTTTTTAAAAAAGATCTTTTATACTTTTCATGAAGCATGCACTTGGAAACAGACTTTAACAGAACAAGCTGGTTTTTAACCAGAGATATAAAGTCATTTCCTAAAGTCTCCCCAGGTAATAAGGTACTGAATAAAAGCCTTGAGGGGTATTAGTGGCCCATTGTAATATATAAAATGGTACTAGAGTGAGGCCAGTCCCCACATCATTGGATACAGTATAACATATACTCCTGGACTGTGGACTCTCTGATGTAGTAAATGGAAGAACATTAGGGTAACTGGAGTAGCAAACCCAAATTCATCAGTCAGTCAGTCAACCAGCATTTAGGAGCATTTAATTAATTAGGATATACAACAATTAGCTGGTATCGAAAATCCACAGCTATCCTAATTAAGGGATATTTAGGGGAAAGTTTTTAAAGGCTGATATTAATCAGGCACAGAGTAAAAAGAATGATTGATTTGGAGGAAAAAAAAACATCTGAGTTCAAATTCTGCTTCCACTATTTACTACCCACATGACCTTGGAGGATTAACTTGACCACTCTTGGTTCTTTAAAGTTAGAATAGACCTATTTTTGTTTAGTCATTTTTCAGTCATGTCTTACTCTTCATGACTCTATTTGGGTTTTTCTTGGCAAAGTCACTGGAATGGTTTGCCATTTCCTTCTCCAGTTCATTTTATAGATGAGGAAACTGAAGCAAACAGGGTGAAGTGACTTGCCCAGCGTCACACAGCTAGGAAGTGTCTGAGGACACATTTGAACCAACAAAGATGAATCTTCCTAACTTCATGCCTGGTGCTCTACCGACTGTACCATTTAGCTGCCTTAGACCTAGGAAGTCCTTATATCTTAACTCCTTCCCCTTAATTTTATAGTTGACAAAACTGAGTCCAACAGAGGTCAAGAGACTTACCCAAGATCCCATAGAATTCAGTCAGTCAATCCTTGAAAATTATATTTTAATTTATCAGGGGGATCACCATTCAGGGTAAAATTTAAACTTTGATTCATGGACAGCATGGGGTAGCAGCTAAAAAAAGGAGAGAACAATGGATAAAGTTGGAGTTGGAGTCAGTAAGGCCTGGGTTTGAGTCTCACATAAGTCACTTCATAGTTCTGTGCCCCTGGGTGAGTCATTGAACTTTTTTGCAGTTTCTTCATCTATAAAATGAGTAGGTTGGATTATCTGAGAGTCTCCAAATTCCTTTCCAACTATACGATTATTAGTCTCCAATCCTATAACACCAGGGTTAGTACTCAGCTTCCTCACCTATAAAATAAGAAGGCTGGACATGGTGGTCTCTAAGACATCTGCCAGGTCGACATCGTTTCCTTGGACAATCTTGTAGCTCCATCTCCAACCTCAGCTCTTTCAGAGATGACATCTGGCAATAGTGACTCACATTCTAATGTCATGACCACTTTCCCCTAAACAATACCTGCCACTTAGAAATCTGGTTATTCCATGGTGAGAGAAGATCCAGTTAGTTATTCTACAGCAGGGCTTCTGAGCCTGGGGTCAAATAATTTAATTTTTATAGAAAATATTTTGATAAGCATGTTTCAATGCAATTTATTCCCTTTGCAATCTCTCATATTTAATTTTATACAGTTAAAATATGATTCTAAGAAAGAGGCTATAGGCTTCACTAGACTGTCAGAGGAGTGAGGAGGCCAGGACATAAAAGAGAGGTGAAGCTTCCTTGTTCTGTTCGTTTCAATTAAAGTTCATCAATGAGACACTGAAACAATACATTCTCTCCTCACTCTGGTTTCTCTATCTCTCTGTCTTGTCTGCCTTCATATTTTCACTCACCCTCTTTTGCCCTTTCTGTTTCTGTCTCTCCATTTCTCTCAGTCTTTATTTCCGTCTCTGAATGGGGGTCTTCTTCTTCCTCACAGGAAGGTAAGCAGCCTTCTCTGCTTCCCTCTTGGCATGTTCTCTGAACTTACCACCAAGTAATCAAGAAATGAAAGAAAGAATGGATTTTCTAGGAGCAGGTTATGACCCAGATCCAAATTCAAGTCGAAGAACCCAAATCTTTTGATGCTGGGAGCAAAGCCAGCTGTCAGAGCTGAATGGAGAATAGCTAGGAATCAGATGGGGATTGACATGAAGAATTGGGCATGTGAAGACTGGACGTTAATGATGTGTAGGCAAACAGGAACAGATGGGGATGCTGCCCAATAGTAAATTTTAAACATTCTTTAAAGAGCCCTGGACTTGTAGTTAAATCTGGGTTCTAATCCTGACTCCATGATTTGCAAACTGTGAGCTACAGTAAATGACTTCAAATGTCAGAGTCTCTGATTGTATTCTCTTTTCTGCAACACCAGGCCATCTATGACCTAAGGATTGGAGAACCACTTCCCCAGAAGGATTAGAGTGAAGTGTAATGCAAGGGTTAACATTTGACGAAACTTCAAAGTCAGAATCATTTATCCTTACCATCTTGCCCTCCCCTTTCTGTTCATGTTCCTCTGCCAACTCAACTTCTCTGATCCTCAGTTTCCTTATCATTAAAATGGGTATAGTACCTGGATTGTTATATGAATTAAATGTGATAATGAATATGACAGTCCATTACAAACTGTAAAGCATCAGCTGAATGTAAGAGGGAGTTATTGTAGATCAGACGATCAAGGGTTTAGTGGAGCAAGAAGTCATGAGGACCTGAATTCAAATCTTACCTCAGGCACTTATTTTTTTCTCTCTCCTTTTTATTTTTTAGTTTACATAATTCATTTCCACAAGATTTTGAGTTACAAATTTTCTCCCCATTTCTCCTTACCCACCACCCCAAAACAGAGATCCCACTGAATATCCCCTCTCCCAATCTGCTCTCTCCCCTATCTTCTGTCAACCTCCTCTGACTCTCCAGTAGGGCATGATGGATCGCTATGCCCCAGTTCAGGCCCTGATCAAATTACTTTGAACCTTAGTTTCCTCATGTGTAAAGTGAAGAGGTTGTACAAGGGATCCTCTAAAGTCCCTTTCAAGTCAACATCTATGATCTTCATCATTCACTTGTTCTAGTGAGACAGGGACTTTCATAATGTTTTATACATACATTGATAGTAACCGATGTTTTTTTTTTCCTTCTTAAAAGCAAAGGTTGGCAGGAGAACAAAATATACAATTAAAAAAAAACAAAAATAGAATAACATGAAAAATTTCAGAATTCAGATGAAATTCAGTGAATAGCTTTGGTTCTAAGGGATTAAAGATGAAATACATTTCCTTCTCCTCATTAGAAAGATGTTAGACTGGAAGGAGGCTGTGTGGGATGGAGAACTGGGAATTGAGCTGAGCTGGAATGGAGAGTCAGACGAGCTGGACCCCGAGCAGGCTAAGTGAGTCTGCACTGGCCCGGCTGAGAAAGGCCTTTCTTGGGACATCCTGCGCCCTACTTATCCAAAAGGGAGGACAAAGCTGTGGGATCCCAGGCTCCAACCTCAGGACCCCCAGATTGACAGAACTGGAAGCCATGTGGAGCCAGGGGCAGCACTGCCATGACGACCAGCCACGTGCCACAGGACAGGTACAAGGTGGTATGGCTTATCTTCTTCATGCTGGGGCTGGGCACCCTACTGCCATGCAATTTCTTTTTTTGTTTTTTGTTTTTTTGTTTTTTGGAGGGCAGTTGGGGTTAAGTAACTTGCCCAAGGTCACATGGCTAGGTTTTTTTGTTTGTGTGTGCGTTAAGTGTCTGAGGCCGGATCCGAACTCAGGTCCTTCTGACTCCAGGGCCAATGCTGTACTCACTGCGCCACCTAGCTGCCCTCATGGAATTTCTTTATGATTGCCACCATGTACTTTAGAAGCCACCTGGGGCCACCCCAGAATAACTTGGGTGCCTTGACAGAGGAAAGCAGGGACCTCCTTGCTACCACATCATCACCACTGAAGCCCAGTTTCCTAGACTCCATTTTCAACAATGTCATGACCATATGTTCTCTGCTTCCCCTACTGGTCTTCACCTGTCTCTACTCTTTCCTTCATCAGAGGATCCCTCAGGCCCTGAGGATATCAGGTAGTCTGGTGGTCATTTTGCTGATGTTTACCTTGACAGCCATCCTAGTGAAAGTGAACCTTGATCCCATGCCCTTCTTCATTATCACCATGATCAAAATTGTTATCATCAACTCATTTTGCCAGGGCAGCCTGTTTGGCCTGACTGGCCTCCTGCCTGCCAGCTACACAGTCTCCACCATGAGTGGTCAGGGTCTGTCCAGAACCTTCACTGCGCTGGCCATGATCTGCGCTATCGCCAGTGGTTCAGAACTGGAACAAAGTCCTTTTGGATACTTTATCACTGCCTGTGTGGCCATTTTCTTTTCTATCATATGCTATTTGGTCCTGCCTCACATGAAATTCTACCAATATTACCGGCAAGCCAAGACAGAGGCTCTTGGGGAGTGGGCAACCAAAATAGATCTGATTCGAAGAGGTGATAACTGTGCCAAGAGTGGAGGAGAGAAGTCCAGCACACATGAGAGACCTTCCATCATAGCTATCCTCAAACATATCTGGGTTCTGGCATTGTCTGTCTGCTTTGTCTTCATGGCATGTTCCCTTCTGTGTCCGCTGAGGTCCAGTCCACCATTGCAGGGACCAGTGACTGGAAAAAGTATTTCATTCCTGTCTCCTGCTTCTTCACTTTCAATACTTTGACTGGGCTGGCTGGGACCTCACTACTCTCTACATGTGGCCTATAAAGGACAGCCAGTGGTCACTGCCTGCCCTGGTGGTGTTGAGGATTGTGTTCGTGCCCTTGCTGATGCTGTGCAATGTCCATCCGAGGCAGTACCTGCCTGTGGTCTTCTACCATGATGCCTGGTACATCATCTTCATGGTGTTATTCGCCTTTTCCAATGGGTACCTCGCCAGCCTCTGGATGTGCTTTGGCCCCAAGAAAGTGGAACCTTCAGAAGCTGAGACTGCAGGTGCAATCATGGCCTTCTTCCTCTCCCTGGGCCTGGCTCTGGGCTCCTTACTATCTTTCGGGTTATGAGCTATTGTGTGACCACTTGGAATCTTCCAGCTGCCCTCCCTCATCCACTTCTGACCTCTGTTTTCTCACTACTTGTGCTGGGGATAGAGGAGCAGAACTCCTTCTTTGGACACCGGGAGCCAGATAGCTAGAGCTCTCTTATCCTGGGGAAGGGGTCCCAGATGACAGCACAGAGAGATCAGTAGCTTCCTGCAGGATTTAACTAACTGACGGATGGAACCCATCTATGGGCAAAACAGTGTTTATTCTCCCCCTGCGGCTCTGGATGTGTCTGTCCATCCCTCTGTATGTCTGTATCTGGTGTTAGGGGCCAGATGGATGAGATGAAGCATTGCTTTAGGTCAGTTTTTTCTGGCCATGTTTTTCCATCCACCCAACCCCAGCACTTTCCCTAACCCTGGCCTTTCCATGTAATGTCTCATGTACAGTGCCATTTATTGCCTTGTTTATACTCAAGAAAGAAACCAGGTGCCCCTCGAAGGCATCCAATAAATCATTAGGGATTTAAAAAAGAGAAAGAAAGATGTTAGACTATAGTAGGCTTTGTCTTCTGTCAATGTGCTGGTTGGCTTTGCTTGGCCGCTTTTGTTATAAGGAGGCAGCTAAGTGGTGCCTGGATAGAATACCAGATTTGGAATCAGAAAGATGTGAGTTCAGATCCTCTCAAATCCTTATTTGTGACTCTGCACAAATCACTTAACATCCCCCAGTCTCACTTTCTTTGTCTGCACAATGGGGATAGTAATAGCAAGAGGGTTGTTAGGATCAGATGAGACGAAATTTGTAAAGTGCATGTAACTGTAAAAGCACTATGTAAATGCGAAGTCTTATTATTAGGAGAGAATGTTGCACTGGGGGTATCAGGTACAAACTTGTGGAAGTAAAAAAAAGGACAAATAAGACATTTAAGAATAAATATTTTAAATTTAAAAAATAGGAACTAAAGACAGGATGATAGGAAGAAAGGATAATGCAAGCAATTATTAAGCATCTATTACATGCCTGTCAAGTATAGTGGTGAAAGTGTCACTATGGAGTTAAAAGGTAAGGAAAGAGGAAACAGGAGGCATCAAATACAAACCTTGCCAACTTGCTGGTTTTGCTAAAGACTAGCCCTGGCCAGGGGTAAATCCTTTTGGGCTGCTTAGAACTGTTGCCAACCACCAGCTTCTCCCAACTTTCTGCTGGGGGTGGATTGGACTAGCTCACAGCCAGAGCTGGGAAACACACTGAACTCCAGCTGAGAAGTCTGGGAAGATAGCTGAGCAGTAGGGGAAGGTTCCCAAGATGGCTCCCACGCATGGCTTCCAGTGTGGATGAGGGCCTCTGAGGAGATGCCTTCAGTTTATTTAAAGAAAGGAAAGCTCACGAATCTGCCTCTCTGCCTGTCTTCCCTCTTCCCACCTCAAAGCATTCCACGAATTTGGAAACTGGCTCCCTCTACCCTTCCCTTCCTACCTCTCTACTCTCCCTCCCTTCTGCCAGTCAGATGGAACAAAAATGTGGAAGAGGAGCATCCCTGGTAATGGTGACAATTGCTGCTATTCTGGGGCACGGGGAAGGGATCTCCAACAAGTGTTGAGAGCAACCTCCGTGGATCAGGAAAGATGCTTCAAATGAGCTTTATTTTTCTATTCTTTATGTAAAACTTTATTGTTATCTTATGTTTTTATATCACCTAAATCCTTCAATGTATCCCATCCTCCTTCCCCACAAAGACAGCCATCACTTATGACAAAGAATTAGAGGGGAAAATCAGCTCCAAAAAAACTAACCTAAATATCTAACAAAGTCTCGCATTATATGCAGTATTCCACACCACAGTCACATACATCTACAAAGACTCCTTCTCCTATGTCTTCTTTAGAGATGTTATAATTTCAAAAAATTGGTTTAGACTGTTTTGTTATTGTTCTTTTCATTTCCATTGTTGAAGTCCTGGTGTATGCTGTTTTCCTGGTTCTGCTTATATTGCTTTGTATCAGTTCATTATACATCTCCCTATGCCTCTCTATAGTCAACATATGCATGGTTTCTTGTGGATAGTAATAATCTATTATATTCATGTGCCACATGAATTGCTGAGCCCCATTTTTCACTGTGATGTAAAGATGTTGGTAATGAGGACTGTTTAAGCATTCTTCTCTTCTATCTTAAGAAAGAAAGGTATAAGAATAGTAGGAGAGATATCAGGGAAGTCTAACAATTAGCTGGGCAAGGAAGAAACCATATGGTGAGCATGTGACAAAAATTCATTTTCAACGAATGTTTCTCAATATTAATTAATTTATTCAACAATACTATGCATTTACTATATGCATATATAGTACAAAATCCTCAAAATTAAAAACAAAAAAGAACGATGTAAAATGATTCCTTCTCCCATGTCACTTATATTCTATCCAGGTCACTTC
The DNA here is from genome assembly GCA_011680675.1 of Gymnobelideus leadbeateri. Classification (NCBI taxonomy): domain Eukaryota; kingdom Metazoa; phylum Chordata; class Mammalia; order Diprotodontia; family Petauridae; genus Gymnobelideus; species Gymnobelideus leadbeateri. The sequence continues at coordinate 193,249 of WOXC01005965.1, read as the reverse complement.
ATTCATTCCTTCCTTTGTTTAATCATTCCACAAGAAATCTATTAAGTACTTATAATGCAGGAAACACTGTGCAAGCATAGGGGTACAAAGACAAATGCAAAGCAGTCTCTGCCCTCAAATAGTTTATTGAGGCCTTTATTCATTCATTTACTCATTCATTCTTTCTTTCATTCACTTGTTTGTTCATTCAACAAGTCTTTATTGAGAAATTTATATATGCAACACACTGAATTGGGGATACAGATACACATGCTAGAATATCCCATGGCCTCAAGGAATTTAAATTCTCACCCACCATCATTTTTGCCTGGCAAGTCTTTCTGTGTTCCCTAAGGCTGTGTCAACAGAGATCCTTCAAAGCTTATACAGTTTTAAATATGGGTCCAGGAGGGACTGTGGCTTCTCCTTTCTGGACCAGCTCTAGCCAAGTCTAAAAAGGTTCATAACCTAGGTGGTTATGGGGATAGGGAATGAATTTTTCAGCCATGGAAACTCACCAAAAAAACCTTCAGGATCTTTGACAATGGGTGGATTCTTGTATCAGTGAAATCAGAGGTCATAGTCTCCATTTCAAGCTACAGGGGGCTCACCAAATCATAGATTTCAAACTGGAAGAGAACTTTAATGCCAGTAAGTCCAACTCCTTCATTTTATAGAGAGAAAACAGACTTGGTGAGATTGTGGTTTACCCAGAATCACATAGCTTGTATATGTTTGAGGCAGGATTTGAACTCAGCTCTTCCAAATTCCTTAGAGTCAATATACCAAACTACTTCTTAATGTCCTATGACTCTTCCCATATTCCCTTCCCCCCTTTCCCTAACTCATGCTATGGTTAATGTCACCCTCCCATATATAATTATTGGGGGAATGTTACTGAAGTGTTTCCTACTCAAATGATGGTGGTACAAGCAAAAGAAATTAACAAGGAGATTCTTTATCTTAAAACACAAATCATGAGAGTAAGGGCAATGTCTGAAGCAAAATATTTTGCTGAATGAATTACAGAAGGAGTTTTTTTCACCAAAAGATCTCTTGAACTGTGGGTCATGACCCCATTTGGGGTTGAGAAAAATTTGGCAACAGCAAAAGGTTTCTGAATGCTCAACGACCAGAAATTGATTCAAAATCAAAAGCATACCGAATCTGAGATGTTTCTGGCAGCTCTTCCCCATGTTGCACCACACAACTTCATCGTAGCCTTGGTTCTGAACACACAGCATGTGCACTTTGCACTACTCATGCCATCATGACCATACAGTGGCAATGAATACTACTGAAATGGAAAAAAGGGGTCACAAGTGGAAAAAGTTTAAGAAGCTCTGCACCTATATCAGTAAAATCAAAAGAGTTTTCTCCTCAACCCCTATACAATGAAATCACAGGTCCAGAAGCCACTCCCCTCCATCCCTCCCAGACCATGCTGACTCCAAATTCAGCAATCTGTTCACTTTCCCATGCCGCATCAAGCAATAACTAGGATGGCACGCAAAGAATCTAAAAGGTAGGATTTAGAGCTGGAAGTAGCCTTAGAGGTTTTCTGCTCCTATGAACTCATATCATCCATAAAGAAATTGAGACCTAAGGAAGGGAAATGATTTGCCCAAAGTTACACAGGTAAGAATCAAGATTGATACTTAGACCTTCTGATGCCAGTACATCATACTGCCTCCTAGACAGTTAGTAGTATATGAAGCAGAAGCCAAGTCAATCTACTATCAATCAATAAAAAAGCCCAGACATTGGATAAGTGCTTGCTATGTGCCAAGGATTGTGTAAGGTGTTATAGATATAAAAGAAAAAATGAAACAGTGCCTGCCCTCAAGCATCTTATATCCTTTCAGGGGAGAGAAAATGTTTATATGTGAGAATATAGAGAATAAACATAGAGATAGGGACTGCTCCTGTGATTTCTTTGGCATTAGGAACTACAGAGTAAATACCACCCAGTTAGAGAAAGGGTGCACAAGCAATTGAGGGTATGAGGAAAGATCTGGTGAAGGGGGTGGCACTTAAGCTGACTTCAAGTAAGTGAGGGATGCTGTGATTCAGAGATGAAGTAGGAGAACATTCTAGAAATGGTGGATGGCCATTGCAAAGGCACAATGATGGCAGATGGAGTGTTATGTGAGAAACAGAGAGGGGACCAATTTGGCTGGACCATCAAGTATAGGGAAGGGAGAATGCTTAATTCTGGAAAGATGGGCTGGTGCCATATTATAAAGGATTGTGAAGGACAAATGGGTGGTCTTATTGTACTCTATGGCTTATAAGGAGACACTGAGTAAAGTGATGGATATGACATCATTGTAAAGATTTACTATCACATAATCCTATGAGAACCAGAGTGGTCAAATTAATGAATTGAGGTCAGAGGTAGAAAATAGCAAAACAAGAATGTGAATCCAGACTTTTTTAATGCCAAATCCAGCACTCTTTCTACTACCTCCATGATAAACAACATTCTTCTTAACGATTTTCTCTAAATATCTCTTAATTGTCACAAGAGGTGGTGTAGCAGATAAGGCACAGGTCTTAGACCCGAGTTCAAATCCAACTTCAGACATTTACTAGCTATGTGACCCTGAGCAAGTCACTTAACCTCAATTGCCTCCAATTAAAAAAATAAACAAAGAAATAAATATGTCTCAATTAGGATATCTGTAGATTTTCAATATTGAGGCATTGCTAGTATTCATACAAGCCATTCCCCCTTTAGATTCTGTGCATTTTCACTGCTCCCCTGACCCTGCCATGTCTGGAATGCTCTCCATTCTAATCTCCTGGCTTCCATGGTTTAATTCAAGTCTCAGATAAAATCTCACCTTCTGCAAGAAACCTTTTCCCTTTCCCTTTAAGAGTAGGATTTCCCCTCTGAGACTACCTCCAATTTTCCTTTTTTGGCATATAGTTGTTTGCATGTTGTCTCCCCCATTAGACTGTGAGCTTCTTGAGGTCAGGAACTATTATTGCCTTTCTTTATATCCTCAGAACTCAATGCAGTGCTTGGCACAAAGTTGATAGCTAATAAAGTTAATAGACTAACTAAAAGATAGTTCTCTAGGTCGGGGGCAGGGGAATAGTAATACATTGGATGGAGATGCAGGTAATATAAAAACAAAGGATATCTGTAAAAATATTTATTTTTAGAAAAAAAATTCCTTCCAAGTACAAGTACAAGAAGGTAAGGTGAGATGACTATTCATTTTGCAAAGCTTTGTGATTTTAGTGGGCTACGAGCTTGGGACAAGTCAACATTATTCCTTTAATCACTACCCTGGTGAAACCACATTGGAAGGACTGTGTCCAGGGCCACCTGCCATCATTGAGTTGGAGACTATCCTGATTAAAAATTGGTTTGAAGGACTAGGGTTAGTTAGCTTGGAGAGGAAAAGATTGGTGGGAGGGGAAATGGGGGATATTTGTAAGTATTTGATAGGCTGGAATATGGAAAAGGTATCAGACTTGTTCTTTCTAATGCTAGAGGGCTTAACTGGAAGCAATGGGTAGAAGTTTCAAAGAGGAAAAATTAGGCTCAGGATGAAGAAAAACAGTCTTAATTGGAACAATAGTAATGTGGAATAGGCAGAATCTGGAATGGTAGATTCATATTTATCATTGGTTTTCATGCCTGGAATGGGCTGTCAGTGGTCAGTCATGCAACAGAAGTAACCCCATATGGATTGAACAAGATTGCCAAAGGAGTGGCTTCCAACTCTCACATTCAGGGGAAAATATGTGAATCTGTAACATGAGCGGTGAGCATCTTGGGTTCAAAGTCAGCAGATCTGATAATACTTATGTGACTGGGGGCAAGCCACTTACCCTCTTATCTCACCTGTAAAATGGGAATGATAACAATCTGGGATTCAGGAAGATGATATAAAATAATTTATACAAAGTACTTTGGAAAATTTGGGTTAATAGTAATAATAAGCAACATTTATTCAGGCTGCACTAAGACTTTTGGTACACCCTATGTACCTGAATGTTTACTAAGCACTTATATTATTTCATTTGATCCTCACAAAAACCCTGGGATGTAGGCATGATCATTATCCCCATTTTATATATGAGAAAACTGAGGCTGAGAGAGGCCAAGTGACTTGCTCAGTGTCACACAGCTGTATCTAAAATCAGATTTTAACTCAATTCTTCCTGACCCCAGGCATAATACTCTAACCACTTATATTTTGCTGCCTCTAGCATCATAAATTCCAGGATGGTAGGATCAGAGACAAAGCTAAAAGGGACCACAAAAGGTCATCTAGGTTAAGTCCCTCATGTTATAGATGAGGAAACTGAGGCTCAGTGGTCAATGACTGGCTCAAGGTAACAAAGCCAGGATTTTAATACAGGTCCTCCAACTCTAAATTCAATGTTCTTTCTATTACAGCGAAAGGGCTAAGTCAGTATGAGCTATCAGCTATTACTATCTTTAGAAATGTTGTCTCTCACAGGCATATGCAAATAAGCTTTCAAATAGAGATCCTCACATTTCCTCACCCCCATGGGGCTCAGCCCTGACCCCCTTTTGTTCCACCCTGCTTCTGGGAGCCTGAGGCTAAGCCAAGGCTAAGTCAGAGCAGCAGAGTCAGAAGGAGCATTTGGGTCAAACAGAATTCATAAAACAGATAAATTGGGAAATGAATATATTTCATCCATTGCCTGCTTACATGCGTTTTATGACTCATATCAGACATTGATCAAGAGATATGTTTTCTATCATAGACTTCTAGAATAGGTTTCTTTGGAGGGCCATGGAGGAGGGAAACTGATAGTGAATTCCCCATCACTAGACACTCTCAAGGTCTCTCTTAAGAGCTTTGGAACTGGGGAGTGCCTGTAGCCACAGGCTATGTTGTAAAGATAGCTAAGTCTCAAAACCATGCCATCCATAACCAATCACAAAAATGGCACAGAAATGGCATCAAGAAACCTAGGTCACAGAGATATGAGTCTCCAAAAGGGGTTGACCCCAAGTTTCTGAGAAACATGTGCTTTGCCAAGAAACACAGCAAGAAGGGGCTGAAGAAGATGCAGACCAACAACGGCAAAGCCATCAAGGCCTAAGCAGAGGCCATCAAGGCTCTGAGCAACAAGGCCTCCAAAGCCAAGCTCCTCAGGCCCAAGATCCCCAAGGCCAGCACCCAGTGTGCAGGCCACAAGATGGCTACCAAGTGTCCAGGCTCTAGGATTGTCATCAAACGTCCAGGCTCCAGGATCACGAAGCCTGACTCTAAGGTTGCCAGAGTCACTGACCCAAGTCTACCAAGCCCACTGACCCCCAAGGCTACAAAGCCCACTGTCCCCAAGGTCACCAAGTCATCCTCCAAGGTCGGTAAGTCTGATCCCAAGGCTACCAAATCTGTCCCCAGGGCCATAAAATATGATGCTAAGGCCTCCAAATCCTAACCCAGGGTTGCCAAGTCCGATCCCAAGGCGGCCAAGTCTGATTCCAAGGCTACTAAGCCTGCCAAGTCCAAACCCAAAGATGGTGGGGCTAAAGCTGCTAGTCCCAAACCTTTAAAATGGATGCTTCAGGACAGAAGGATTTGTTTAAGCCTAAAACTCCCCTTTTCCCCAGCCAGGGTATGATTATTCACTATTTTGTACAAATAAAGGAAATGGTTAGTCATAAGGAAAAAAAAAGAACTTTGGAATTGATTGTGTGATATGGAGACACTGGCACAGGACTGCTCAGCATGGCATGCCCTCATCAGAGAAGGTGCTGTGTTCTATGAGCAAAGCAGAATTGAAATAGCTCAAAAGAAATGCAAAATGTGCAAATTTAGAGAATCCACCCCTAGTGTTCACATGGACTATTTGTGCCTGACCTGTGGGAGAGCATTCCAAGCTCATATTTGTCTGATCAGCCACAGTCCAATGCACTGTAACTTGACTCTAGCATAGTGATGTCATTTTGGTCCTCTTTGAGAATGGACAACAATCTCATCACTAGAGGATACTGAATGAATGACTACTTACCAGGGATGCCATAAGCAGAATGTGTGTCCAATCCAGACTAGAAGTTCTCTGAGGTTTCTTCCTACTATAGGAATGTGTAATTATAGCCCACAGCCAGTATTTGGTGATCCAACCTACTGATTTTCTGTAGAAGGCATAAGAAGAAGCTCTGTCAGGACACCAGAGTTCTGCTGCTAGCTCAGCTGTGACCTTGTTGCAAGCTTGAACCAACTGGCCTTCAACAATTCTGACCCTTTGCTTCCTCCTCTCAGAAACAAGGAATCCAATTTTCATCCTACATACCTCATGTGGCTGTTATTGAGGGTAAATGAGACAATAGATCCAACAGTCCTTGGAAACTGATCAAGGACAATGGAGCCAAACACTTTTATTAAACTCATCTCTTCTTCTCCCTCCTCCCACAATGTGTCCTCATTGTCCTTGTCCCACTTCCCTCTTTGTTTTATTTCCATTGTTCAAAATGAAATCCTTCCTTGGACCCTGGCTATTATCCACTGGAGATTGAGTGGAGGAAACAGACACTGGAAAAATTAATCTATGCTAAGGAAAGTCAGTTGGCTCCCCTCTCCTGCCTCTGCCTTTAATATAGTTCTAATGTGTGTTTCCCCAGTCACCACTACATCTACTACTCTATTACTTATAGCTGTGGCAATGAACAGTGACAGACATAATGTGAAAGCCGGAGTCAGTCCAGTCCTTATTGGAATATGTCGATTTTCGGCACCGATGTTGCAGGGAGTTCATATGCAGTAAGCCAGAAGGCACCTCAGAGACCATCTAATCTAACCTCAGCCCAATTCCATATTCTTGGCTGCAACATTCTCAACAAATGGTCATCTAACCTTTGCTTGAAATCTTCCAGGGATGGGCAACTTGCTGCCCAATGAACTAAATGTATCTCTTTCAAATGAGTTTCTCCTCTCATAGTTCCATAGAAATTCCTCCCTGGGCTTAGGAACAGGGCCATTTCTAGGGGATCTGAGTAAGAGGCACTGGAATGATGAGACAGGGAACCTGAATTCTTTTCTCAATATTAAGAGAGTTGTGCAACCTTAGGAGAAAGTCATTTTATCTGTCAAATGGGAGAGTGATACTTATTCCTGCCAATCCCTTAGCACTGTTGTAAGGAACCATCCAACAGTCAATCAACAAACATTTATTGAATCCATGTTATGTACCAGACACTGTGCTAAGTACTGGATATATAAAAGCAAAAAAGGACACAATGATTGCTCATAAGGAGGAGAAAGGAAGGAAGGAAGGAAGGAAGGAAGGAAGGAAGGAAGGAAGGAAGAAAGAAAGAAAGAAAGAAAGAAAGAAAGAAAGAAAGAAAGAAAGAAAGGAAGGAAGGAAGGAAGGAAGGAAGGAGGAAGGAAGAAAGAAAGAAAGAAAGAAAGAAAGAAAGAAAGAAAGAAAGAAAGAAAGAAAGAAAGAAAGAAAGAAAGAAAGAAAGAAAGAAAAAAGAAAGAAAAAAGAAAGAAAGAGGAAGGAAGGAAGGAAGGGAAAGAAAGAAAGAAGGGAAGAAAGAATAAAAGTAGGAAAGGAGGGAGGGAAAGAAGGAAGGAAGGAGGAAAGGAATAGAAGAGAGAAAGAAAGGAAGAAAGGCGAGGGAGAGAGGGAGGAAGGAAAGAAGTAAAAAAAGGAACATAGAGAAAGAAAATGTGAGGAGATATATACTTATATATTAAACTATATCTGATTTCGTTGGTGTAGAGCAGAGGTGTTAAACACATGGTCTGGGAGCTGCAGGTGGTCCACATCACTCCTGAGCTTGGCTTGAACCAGAATAAAATGTAGTTCCTCTCTGATTTTAATGTGTTGCTATGTTAAGAAATATATACACATGTGTGGTTTTCTAAATCAATTGTAAGGCTTGTAAAGATCCTTACAGATGGTTTAGTGGCCCCCGTTTCTACTTGAGTTTGACATCACTAGTATAAAGAATTCCTAATGAGAAGACTCACTTCCTCAAAATAAATCAGCACCTGCTATGCAAGTTATAGTCATAGAGAGTTGCCTGAGGACACTAAGAAGTGGAGGGACTTGTCCAGGGACAACAGCTAATGTGTTCATAGTGGCGGGTCTTCAGTCTGAGTGTTCCTGAATATGGGGATCTATCATCTAACCGTTGTATCATGCTACCTTTCCTGAGAACATGTTAGCATTTATTGTTCTTCTTGTTTTTCAATTATGATTTTTTTTCTTTCTCTAATTCCTTCTACCTTTGAGTAAAATTAATTCAACAATCATTTACTAAGCATTTATTGTGTGCCAGGCGTTGTGCCAAGACCTAGGGATACAAATAAAGGCAAAAATATAGCTCCTGCCCTAAAAGAATTCATAGTCTAATTGGGGAGAGAAATAAAAAAAAACCTCTTTTAACAGATATGCATTGTCAGTTAAGCAAATAAAATGTCCATATTTGCCATATCCAAAAATGTATTTCTCATTCTGCGTCTTGAGTTGATCACTCTGTTAAGAAGAAAACAGTAGACTTCATCATCAGACCTTTGGAATCATAATTGGTTATTGCTTTGATTAGAGATCTTATGTCTTCAGAATTGTTCACTTTTATAATGTTGTTATTATATGCATCATTTTGCTGGTTTATCTCACTTCACTCTGCATCAGGTCATACGACTTTTCTCTTCATTTCTTATAACACAACAGTATTCTTGGTAAATAAATATAATTTAATCCTGAAGAAATTTTGAAAAGTAATGTTTTTATGAGAGAACAGTGCTTCAAGATACTTCAAGAGGCCATGTCACATGAGGGACAATTCAAGGAAAAGGGAAAATTTAACTTGAGAAAGAATTCTTTCAGTTTCTATTTTGCCCTCTGGTTCTAGAGCAATTTTTGCTTGATAATTTCTTGAAAGATGGTGTCTAGGCTCGTTTTTGATCATGGATTTCAGGTAGTCCAATAATTTTTAAATCATCTCTCCTGAATCTATTTTCCAAGTCAATGATTTTTCCAATGAGATTATTTCACATTGCCTTCTATTTTTTTTCATTTGTTTGGATCTGTTTTATAGTATCTTGATTTCTCATAAAGTTATTAGCTTCCATTTGCTCCAATCTAATTTTGAAGGAATGATTCTCTTCAGTGAGCTTTTGAAATTCCTTTTCCATCTGGGCAATTCAACTTTTTAAGGCATTCTTCTCCTCAGTGGCTTTTTGGACCTCTTTTGCCACTTGAGTTAGTCTACTTTTAAAGGTGTCATTTTCTTCAGTATTTCTCCTTTAGCAGGCTATTGGCTCTTTTCATGATTTTCTTACATCATTCTCATATCTCTCTCCAATTTTTTCCACTTCTCTTACTTGATTTTTTTTTTTTTTTGGTTTGCTTTTTGGAGGGGGGAAGGTAGGTCAATTTGGGTTAGGTGACTTGCCCAAGGTCACATGGCTAGTTTTTGTGTTAAGTGTTTGAGACCAGATTTGAACACAGGTCCTCCTTACTCCAGGGTCAGTACTCTATTCACTGTGTCACATAGCTGCCTCTCTTACTTGATTTTCAAAGTCCTTCTGGAGCCCTTCCATAGCCTATAACCAGTTCATATTTTTCTTGAATGCTTTGGATGCAGGGATTTTGACTTGTTGTCTTCTTCTGGTTCCATGTTTTGATGCTTTTTGTTCCCCCGCCCCAAAAAAAAAAGGATTCTGTGGTCTGTTTGCACTTCCTTTGCTTGCTTATCTTTCCAGCCAGTTGCTTGACTTTTGAGCTTTTTGCCACAGTAGAACTCTGCTTCTAGAGTGGAGAGAGTTGTGTCCCAAATCACTGGAGTTTTCACACTTGCCAGAGCTATGAGGAGGGTGCCCTCTCTATAGCCACCACAAGCTCTGGCATATTGGCCTTTCTCACCCCAGGACCACTGCCCAAGACTGTGACCCAGATCCAAGCAGGTCAAAGCAAGAACAGTTGCCCTCTGAATTGTTGCTTGGTCCCCCTATGATCTGTAGACCGGGAGTTCCTGTGGCAGCCATGTAGCAGCAACTGCCACACCTCTGCCACCTCTTGCCCTGGGGACAGGGGCTGGACCACACTATTCACCACCCAGTTCCAACAGAGCTCCCTACCGAGCTTTTACTTTCTCTTTGGCATTTATGAGTTGAGAAGTCTGGAAACTGCCACAACTGCTGGTGATTTATTCTCCTGAAGTCTGTTCTGGATGGTCTGGGCTGCTGGTTGGGCCACCCCAAGTCTGGACCTGCGTGGCTTATGCAGGACTGTGCTAGGCTCCAAGCTCAGTGAAATATACCCTTGCTGTTGGCCTGCTAGGCTTCCTTCAGTGGGAGATTTGTTTCTTTCTGTCACTTTGTAGGTTCTGTGGCTCTAAAATTTCTTTACAGTTCTATTTTATAGGTATTGGAGGTGGTTGGTGCAGGAACTCACAAAAGTTCCTGCTTTTACTCTGCCATCTTGGCTCTGACACATTGAGAAAGAGAACATACTCATGATAGTCAAACATCTGAGAAGTTGCCATGTACAAAAGAGGGGAGACTTGTTTCTCCAACATCTAGGTGACAGAACCAGCACCAATGAAAGGCAGATTTCAGTGAACATATAGAAGAACTTCCTATTAACACAAGGTTTCTGAGTGTGGGATGTGTTGCCTGTCACTGAGAGTGATTTAGCAGAGGGTGGAAAACACTTGGTAAGATTTTTCAAGGATATTCATTCATCAGGCAGGAACTGGTATTGGGCTTGGAATAGTTGACCTTTATAGTTCTTTCTAACTTTGAAATTCCATGGTTTGGGGATCATACTGGATCTTACAATTCTCTTCAGCTCTTTTCATTCCATCTCCTTTTCATGGACAAAATTACTAGATGTCCCCACTTTGATTGAAGCAATCTTAATTTTGATTATTTGTCCCACTGGACAGGCAGTCTAGAAAACAGTGTCTTTAGACTCTATTCTGAGCTTCCTTAGTGCTCTCCAGTCCCCAATTTATAAATCTATCTTTCAATTCCATTGAGGCAAGGAAGCATTTTATCTGCAAAGAGTGATAGCTTGGTCTCTTCTTTTCCTAATTTGATTCCTTTGATTTCTTTCTCTTCTCTGATTGCTACTGCTAACATTTTTAGTACCATATTGAATAAGAGGGTTGATAGTGGACACCCTTGTTTCACTCCTGATCTTATTGGAAATGCTTCTAGTTTATCCCCATGGTTTTAAATAAATGCTATCTACTATTTTAAGGAAGGCTCCATTTATTCCTATACTTTCTAGTGTTTTTAATAGGAATGGATGTTGTACTTTGTCAAAAGCCTTTTCTGCATCTATTGAGATAATCATGTGGTTTCTGCTAGTTTTATTATTGATATAATTGATTATACTGATGGTTTTCCTAATATTAAACCATCCTTGCATTCCTGGAATAAATCCTACCTGATCAAACTGTATTATTCTTGTGATAAGTTGTTGTAGTCTTTTAGCTAATATTTTATTTAAAATTTTTGTGTCTAAATTCATGAGGGAAATTGGTCTATAATTTTCTTTTTCTGTTTTATCTCTTCCTGATTTAGGTATCAGTACCATATTTGTGTCATAGAAAGAGTTTGGTAGGACTCCTTCTTCACTAATTTTCCCAAATAGTTTGTAGAGTATTGGAATCAATTGTTCTTAAATGTTTGATAGAATTTACTAGTAAATCCATCTGGTTCTGGAGATTTTTTCCTAGGGAGCTCACTGATGTCTTGTTTGATTTCTTTTTCTGAGATGTGGTTATTTAAGTAATTTACTTCCTCTTCAGTTAATCTTGGCAATTTGTATTTTTGTAAATATTCCTCCATTTCACTAAGATTGTCAAATTTATGTGCATACAATTGGGATAAACTGATCTGTATCTTGCAACTGGACCCAGATGAGGCCAGAGGAGAATGTGAGGCTGATGACTTTGCATAGTCCTTCCTCACTTAAATCTGGTTCACTTGCACATTATAGCATATTTCTATTCCTCAGGAAATAAACCCTGGTCAGAATTTTCCCATGTGCCTCCACTGCCAGAATACTCTTTAGAGGTAAGAGATTAGACCACATTCAGTCCTATGGAGTAGTTCTGGTTGTCTATGGCACACAACTACCCAGTTTAGTCCAAGGCTCTCAGATTTGGAGAAGAAAGTAGTACTATTGAACCTAATGCATCCTCTTGCATTTCCTCCTCCATCTACCAGTCTCCTCCAAGTAAAATGTCAGCTCCTTGAGGACAAAGATTCCAGCACTTTCATCCTTAAATCCCTAGTACCCTTCCCTATGCATGTTGTGTGAGTGGTGTGTGGCAGGGAGGGCTTCTGGTAGATCCAGACCAGTGATTTAATTGGACTAGGAGCTTCCAATGAAGATGCTCCCTCCACAAGTATCAATCAACAGCTTCTTTGACACTTAGAATCTCAGGGAAGTTTCTGGGTACCTGAAATATTAAGTGACATACCCAGGGTGATACAGCCATCAAATTTCAATGGTGGACTTGAACCCAGGTCTTCTAGACTCTGAGGCCAGTTTTTGATCCACTTTGCCATGCTGCCTCTTCTGCTAAATTATTGGTTAGTAATTGTGTTTTATTTACCATCAGTTAACCAATGAAGAAACCTTTAAGTGGTTACTTTATTCTGGGCACTGTGCTAGATAGAATAGAAAGAATGAATGAACCTTTCCCAATTCTCTAGGACTTAATACTCTAACATCTGAACTCCTCTTTCCCAATGGCTGGATGACAAGATAGTCCCACTTGCCATATCTCTTTCACATTTACTGCCTCATACCAATAAGCCTTCGAAAGTTACGAGCGAAAGAAATAAAACCAGGCTCAATGAAGCCAAACCAAGATGAACAGTCTTGTGCATACTGACATCACAGGAGGACCCCAAACCAAGGACTTCTTATTCTCAAGTCAGTTTCTTGAGCCCCATGTATTCATTCTTGTTCCCAACTGATGAGTCCAGTGACTTTGCTGGGCTGGCCTCAATGAGTTTATTAGACAATTTCCTCTGCTTCTGCCTTCCTCACCATTTCCCTAATGACTCTGTAGATATTACAAGTAGCAAAATAAATCACTATTGGCCAGGGAAAATGGAGTGTGCAGACAAAATGGTGCCTTTTAAGTGGCAGAGCTCTTGAGAGAGGAAACATTTGCTGAAGAGAAATGGGGCCTAGAATGATAATAATCTCACATTTTTTTTAGCATCTCACATTTATTTATTTAGCATTTTTAACGTCTGCCATCTACAACAATCCTAGGGTGTAGGTAGAGAGAGGATCATCTGCATTTGACAGATGAGGGCATAGAGTGGTTTTGCCACTTGGCTGAAGTCACAGTCAGTTAGAGGCAGAACCAAGACCAGAGACCAAGATATATGTCTCACAGACATCAGAAGATTGAGCCTTGTACACTCCAACCTACTTTATTTTAGAAGGAGAAGAATGGCACCCAGAGAAGTGAATTAATCATACAACTAAGAAGTGGGGTAGGAAGACAGCATTGAGTCTGATTCAGAAGACCTAGGTTCAAATATAATTTCTGATGCTTACTACTTATTTATTCAACAAGACATCGCCTAAAGAGCCCCCAAATCCAGGGTTCTCTGGCCTCCTAGGCTGACTTCAAAAATGCCCCTTCCTGGTACCAAGATCCTCCATGGTCGTGGGTAAGGTGAGTTCAGTAGAGGAATGAACCTAAACTGGGAAGAAAGTGATATGAATGCTTCTGCTGAGTTCTTGGCCAGGACCTCTAAAGAGGCTGGCCCCAGAGTTCTCACTATCCAAGGTTGGGATATTTTTTTAGATAAAAGTTAATGCCAGCTTGCCCCTAGAACAAAGTCTAGGGGAGGCTTACAGTGACTGCTCTTTCCTAAGAACGAGATGTAATCGTCCCTCAGTCCTCTGCCCTGTTCAGACCACATCAGTAGTATTACATTCAGACTTGGGTGTCACATTGGATGAAGGATATTGACAAAGTTAGAGCAACTCCAGAAGGAAGTGACCAGCATGGAAGAAGAACTGCAGATCACAGTATGCCATATTATCCTGAAGAAAAGAAGACCCTCAGGGGTGGACATAAGCACAGTCTTCAGATATTTGCAGGATGCCATGTGGAAGGGAGATGAGCTTTGTTCTGCTTGACTTCAAAGAGTAGACCAAGGAACAGTGGATGGATACTGAAGAAAGATATATTTAGGTTTCATGTAAGGGGGTAAACCAAACAAAAATCAAACAATATTTATTAAAATTAGAACAGAGTAGAAGTGGAAGGATATGTTTTGGGAAGTGATAAGGTTGCATTCATTTAATATCTTCAACAAATAGCTGAATAATCACAAGTCAGGAAATTAGAGAAGGCATTCCTGCTCATATACGACTGGATTATATGGACTTTCATGTCCTTTTCTATTCTAAAATCTTGTGATTTTGGAGGCACCCATCACCACGCCTTTTTCAGACTAAACACTGAAGACACTTCAGTATTAAAACCAAAAAAGATTATCCAACAGACATAACACAAAATTAAACACGACTTTAAAAATAGCAAGACATTCCAAGTGAAGGCAGGTTTCAAGTGAGTGGACACCAAAGTTTCTACCCTCTATCTCCTGTCCTAAACCTGGTGTCCTCATGGCCTCTTCTCTCCACTCTTCTGGGGAAGTTCTCTTTTCCTCACTTCTTTTTTCCCAAATAAGAGCTTATATTCAGGGAATTCTCCCCTTTCTTAAGAATCCTTAGGGAACTGGAAGTTTTATTTGTCTCTGCCCTTTTCCTCCTTGAGAATGATGCCTTAACATTTCCTGAGCTGCTACCCATCTCTGTGGGATGTTCTTAGGAAACAGAATGTTCGAACTACAAGAGATTTTTAGAGGGACTTAAAATATGGACTATAAGAACTGGCTAGAACTTAGGACATGGAATATTGGAACTCAGAGGATCATAAGAAAGGATTCAATATGGAATTCCAGAGCTGGGATAGATCTTAGAACATTGAATGTTAGAATACTTGTAATCACTTGGAAGGTCAGAACTGGAAGTGATCTTGGAAGAGCTGCTTCCTATATCTGTGGGATGTTCTTAGAAAGTGGAATGCTGGAGCCATAAGTGACTTTAGGATAGAAAATGTAAGAGCTTGGAGGTGCCTTAGAATGGGGAATGTTGGAATTAGTAGGACTCTTACGAAATGGAATGTCAGACTTCACATGTATAACCTAAATCAAATTGCTTACCTTTTCAATGAGGGAGAGTGAAGGAAGGGATGAAGAGAATTTGAAACTCAAAGTGAAAAAATAAACAAATTTTAGAAATTGTTTTTACATGTAATTGGGGAAAATAAAATGTTATCTGTTAAAAAAGAAATGCGATGTCAGAGCTAAGAGCCTTCAGAACACACAATATCAGAGTAGGGAGAGAGCTTAGAACAAGGAATATCAGAACTGAAAAAGTCCTTAAAATATGGAATATGAAAGTAGGGAGGGAACTTAGAAGATGAGCTAGGATGTGGAGCCAAGATGGTGGAGTACTAATAGCAACATAGCTGAACTTACCCAACATTCCTCTCCAAACTACTTTACAATAATGCTTCAAATAGAAATCTGGAATGAAAGAGTCAACAAAAGGTTGAGGTGAGACATTTTTCCAATCTAAGAAAAATTAGGAGGATGAGAAGAGAGGTATATGACATGGGTGGGTTAGCCTATAGCATAGTACACACCTTAGCACCATCAGCAGCAGGCCTTTGAGGCATCTGCAGCAGCAGATTTAAAAGCTATCAACTTATAGATGGTAAGGAGGTTGGAAAACTGATTAAAAAGAGACTAGAGGGGACCATTTGCTGGCACTGGGTAAAGAACCCTGTGGGATTGTGCATATACTATTCTAGGTCATGGTTCCAGCCTGAAGAGGAGCACTAACTAGCATTTGTGGCCACAGAGGAGCAGGACCCTTTCCTGGTAAAAAGCAGAGCACAGGCCAGGAGAGCAGTAAGCAAACATCTCCTTGGATCATATCACCTTGGAAGAACTAAAAACGTACCCATCCCAAGAACTAACTCTGAAAAGAGCAGCAAGAAAAATGTAAAATTTGGGACAGTGCCCCTTCTGCCCCAAGAGCAGATCCCAACTATAATACAAAGTTAAAAGTCAAGAAAGAGACTAGAAAATAAGCAAATAACAAAAAGAATCTGATAACAAAAAGCTACTATGGTGAAAGAGAAGATCAAGACACAAACTCAGAAGACAACAATGGTGAAACATCTACAAGCAAAGTCTCAAAAAAAGTGAAATGGACACAAATTCAATGAGAATTTCTGAAAGTGCTAATAAAAAAGCAAAAAAAAAGATTTAAAAAAATCAATTAAGAGAGGAGGAGGAAAATTGGGAAAAGAAAATAGAGTAATGTAAGAAAATTATGAAACAAAGTCAATAGTTTGGTAAAAAAAAAAAAAGGCAAAGAAATGAAGAAAAGAAGTCCTTAATAACCAGAATTAGGCAACTGGAAAGAGAGATATAAAAATGCAGTGAAGAAAATAACTCCTACAAAACAGTATTGGCCAAATGGGAAAAAGATACAAAAGCTCACTGAAGAAAATAATTTCTTAAAAATTAGATTTGGGCAAGTGGAAGCTAATGACTCCATGAGACATCAAGAGCAAATAAAGTCAAAAGAATTAGAAAAATAGGAGAAAATGTGAAATATCTCATTGGGAAAAGTAAAAACAATTAACCTAAAAAACAGATTGAGGAGAGATAATTTAAGAATTACTGGACACCTGAAAGTCAGGATTAAAAAAAAAAAGAAACCTAGACATCATATTTCAAGAAATCATCATGGAAAACTTCCCTGACATCCTAGAACCAAAAGGTAAAATAGAAATTGAAGAAATGTATTAGTCATCTCCTAAGAGAGATTCCCAAAATGAAAATTCCAGATCTCCTGACCTCCCACTTCAAGGAGAAAATATTGTAAGCAGCTGGAAAAAAAATCAAATACTGGGAAGCTATAGTCAAGATCACACAAGATTTAGCAGTTTCCACATTAAAACAGCATAGGGCTTAGAACATTCCAGAAGGCAATGGAGCTAGTATTACAACCAAGAATAACTACTCAGTAAAATTGAGTACAATCCTTTAGGGGGAAATGGATATTTAATGAAATAGAGGACTTTCAAGCATGCCTGATGAAAATACCAGAGCTGAAACAGAAAATTCAAACAGAAGACCCAAGAGAAGCATGAAAAGGTAAACCTGAAAGAGGAATCTTTTTTTCAAATGTTTTATTAACTTCTGGTTAACATCATTCATTTTTGCCAGATTTTGAGTTACAATTTTTTCCCCATTTTCCCCCTACCCACAACCCCAGAATAGCAGTCCCACAGGATATCTCCTCATCCAATCTGCTCTCTCCCAAATCTTCTCCCATACCCCCTTCGACTTTTCCATTAGGGCAAGGTGACTCTCTGTGCCCCAATGCCTGAACATCTTATCTGCCAATTACATGCGAAATAGTATTAATAATAGTATTTATATATGTTTTAAAGATTTAATTTTAAAACTTCCAATTCCAGATCCATTTTCTTTGTCCCTTGTCATCCACTCCTGCTGGAAAGATAAGCAATTCAGTATATGTTGTACATGTCTAGCTATGCAAAACATTGCCATAGTAGATATATTGAAAAAGGCTGGCTATATTCCCCTCCCACCCATCCTACCCCCCACCTGGTCCATTTCCTACTTTGATCCTGTCCCTCTTCAAAGCTGGGTGCCTCCAACTTCCCCTCCCACCAGTATGCCCTCCCCTCCATAATCCCCCTCTCATTCCCCTCCCCCTTACTCTCCTTCAGGGTGAGATATCCCATTTAGTATGTATGTCATTCTCTCCCTGAGACAAATTCAATGAGAATATGGTTTTGCCTTTTTGCCTTCCTGTTCTTCCCCTCCCCTGGAACCACTTCCCCTTGCCTCTTTTTACATGAGATAGTTTACCACCCCTCTCCCCATTTACTCACCACATTCCTCTCTCACCTCTTAACTTCACCCATTAAGTATCATCCCTTCCCACCAAATTCGACTTGTGCCCTCTATCCATGTATACCTGTAAACATGTATACACACATTCACATATGTATTCATATGCCCATATACCCTTCTTCAACTATTTCCATACTGAGAAAGGTTTCATCAGTTACAGTTATTGTTTTTCCATGTAGGAATGTAAATAGTTCAACTTTGATAAGTTCCTTTTGATTTCTTTTCCCTGTTTACCTTCTCAAGCATCTCTTGCTTCTTGTGTCTGAATGTCAAATTTTCTATTCAACTCTGGTTTTTTTTCCTCAAGAATGCTTGAAAGTCCTCTCTTCCACTGAATTATCATATTTTCCCCAGAAACAAGATACTCAGTTTTGTTGGGTAGGTAATTCTTGGTTTTAATCCCAGGTCCTTTGCCCTGTGAAATATTGTATTCCATGCCCTTCAATCCCTCAGTGTAGAAGCTGCCAGGTCCTGTGCTATTCTGACTGTGTTTCCACAATATTGAAATTGTTTCTTCCTAGCTGCTTGGAGTATTTTCTCCTTGATCTGGGAATTCTGGAACCTGGTTATATTATTCCTAGGAGTTTTCTTTTTGGGATCTTTGTCAGGAGGTGATCTGTGGATTATTTCAACCTCTTTTTCGTCCTCTGGGTCTAAAACATTAGGGCAATTTTCCTTGAGAATTTCTTGAAGGATGATTTCTAGGTTCTTTCTTTGACCATGGCTTTCAGGTAGTCCAATAATTTTTAAATTATCTCTCCTGGATCTATTTTCCAGGTCAATGGTTTTTCCCGTGAGATAGTTCACATTGCTTTCTATTCTTTCAACTGCTTGGATCTGTTTAACAGCATCTTGATTTCTCATAAAGTCACTGGCTTCCATTTTCTCCAGTCTAACTCTGAAGGAATGAATCTCCTCAGTGAGCTTTTGAGATTCTTTTTCCATCTGGCAAATTTGGCTTTTTAAGGCATTCTTCTCCTCATTAGCTTTTTGAGCCTCTTTTGCCACTTAAGTCAGTCTATTTTTTAAGGTGTTATTTTCCTCAGTTAGGCTGTTGAATCTCATTTCATACTTTTCCTGCATCCTTCTCATTTCTCTTCCCAGTTTTCCTCCACTTTTCTTATTTCATTTTAAAAATACTTCTTAAGGTTCTCTGTGGTCTGTAACCTGCTCGTAATTTCATTTGGGACTTTTGGTGCAGGTGTTCTGACCTCGCAGTCCTCCTCCTGTTCCATGATTTTATCGTCTCTGCCCCCAAAATAGGAGTCTAATGTTGAATTTTTCTGTTTATTTTGTTTCCTTTGCCTAGGCATGTTGCCTCTTAATTACTTGGCTTTTGGGCTTGTTGCTACAGTAGGACTGTGCCACCAGACAGGGGAGCTTCTGCCCCAAAGTTTGGGGTCTTCTCAACTTCTAGAGGTATTAGTTGGGTGCCCTCTCTGAAGCCCCCACACCCTCTGGCAAGCTGGTCACACACCCCAAGACCTCCACCCCAGACTGCAATCCAGATCCAAGAAGGTTAAAGCAAGAGTGATTACCTCCCAGACTGATTTCTGGATCCCCCTACAATCCACAGGCCAGGAGCTGAAGCTGCAACTGAAGCTGCAAAATGGTGGCTGTGCGGCAGCTCCTCAGAGGCTTCTAGCCCCCAGGGGAAGAAGCTGGCGAGCTCCCAAATACTGGTCCCAAAGTCCATAGGGCACTAACCTCTCACTCTTTCCTAGGCATATATGTGTTGATAATTCTGGAATCGCCACAGCTGCTGGTGTTCTGGGGTCCCTCCAGCTGGCTGCTGGTCTGGCTGCCCTGGGGCTAAAGACTCGGACTCACGGGGTCCTGGGCTTGGCTCCCAGAGCACTGAGCTGTCAGCTCCCAGAATGCTGTGCTGGCCACTCCCTGCCAGACTGCGAGGCTGTCCTCAGTGGGAGGTTAGTTTCTCTGTATCTTTTTTGGGTGCAGGAGCTCTAGAGGTTGTTTAGAGTCCCCTTTTACATGATTTTGAAGTGGAGTAGCTTGGAGCACTATGTGGACATGCTGTTTCTTCTCTGCCATCCTGAAAGGGGAATCTTAAGGAGCACAATAAGGTTAAACTGTTTGACTCTATGGAATGATGATATTTGTAACTCCTAAGAACTTTATCATTATTAGGGAAGTTAAAATGAACATACACAGACAGCAGGCAGAAATATAATTGACTACGACTGGACTATCTCAGAAAAACTGAGGCAATAAGAAAGAGGAGTACACTAGGAGAAAGAGGAAAGGAGAAAAATAAAAATGGGGGAAATTATCTCACTTAAAAGAGGCACACAAGGAAGAACTGTTGTATTGGAGGGAAACATGGGACAATATTTTTCCTTGGCCTAGGACAGGAAAAGTCTTAGTTCATGAATGTCCAGTCTGATTGTTCTGGTTTCAAAGGTTTCATTTTCCTTTAAAGTCCAGCTCCAATGCTACCCCTTGCATAGAGCTGTTCTTGAACACACACACCCCCATCAGATTCTAGAACAGTCTTAACATGTTGATTTGCACTATTAATAATAGAACGTTGCATATTACATTACCTATGTTGATAGGATAGGTAGCTAGGTAACATAGTGTATAGAGTGCTGTGCCTGGAGTCAGGAAGACCTAAATTAAAATTTAGTCTCAGACACTTACTAGCAGTGTGACCCTGGGCAAGTCACTTGACCCTGTTTGCCTCAGTTTCCTCATTTGTAAAATGAGGAAATGAAGGAAATGGCAAAGAAGGAAAGGCAAACCACTCTGGTATCTCTGCCAAGAAAACCCCAAATAGAATCACAAAGTTGGGTGTGACTGTACAACAATGTTATTGGGATATTTAACAATGGGAAAGTATATGATGGCAGAGGATTTGTGCTTATCCTATCTAAACTGGGAGACCCTCACCAGTCATCCTGGTCTATATCTGGCCACTGAATCTTAGTGGCTCCTGAGGAAACAGTGAAGCTGGCGACTTTGCACAGCTCTCCCTCACTTAAATCCAATTCTCTTGCAAGTCATGGCATCACCTTCCTGATGCCATGATCCTTTTCAGGAATAGAAGGCAAACAACAATATCTACATTGAAATGTTCCCCCAGGACCTATGAAGGTGTTCTATCTAATTTGATAGGCTCCTGGAAACAACAAAATAAGGTGGCCAACAGTGCTACAATTTGAGAATTTCACTATATGCATTGTGGGGGCCACTGAGTCAAGAAAATGCATGTCCTTGCTAATAAGATTTTGGTGGATGAAATGAATGAATGAATGAATAAATGCTCTAGTCAGATGACATGTGGATAATTATATGTATTTCTGGTTATATTTTAGGATGAACATTAGCAAAATGGAGTGCATAAGGCGGGTGGAGCCAAGATGGTGGAAAGGAAGCAGTAACCTCGCTGAGCTCCTCTGTCACTAAGTCCAAAAGGGTAAATCTGAGCGGATTCCGGAGTGACAGAGCACAGTGGAAGACAGAGTGTGGCAGAATCCAGCCCAGGAGGTTGCCCAGAGTGTCCGAAAAGGTCAAGCACAGAGCGCTTGGGGTCCACACAGCTCAGACCTAAGAGCAGGCAAGCAGACTACACCAGAGAGAGAAAAAGCCCCAGCCTGCAGACTTACCAAGGATGAATCGCAGTCATCTCACAGAGGGAACGGATCATTGGAGCCAGGTAGGAGAGTCGGGCCCCCAGTGGAGAGAGTGGCTTCTCAGGCTGCATTCAGCCCCAGCCTGGAAGTTTAGAAACTGCCTGCCTGTATGATACAGGGGCTGGAATGGCAAAGTAAATTCTAGCTGCTCTGATCCTCCCATCCCTCCTTCATGAAGCAGAAAACCCAAAGATAAGTCTCCCACCCAGATTGAAATCCGAAGTTAATGGAAATAGCCTCAGGCTTGAGAATCTCCAAGAAAGGGTGTAACTGAGACAGCCAGGAATCTGAAGAGAAGAGAGGGAGGGGACCCAACTAGCCCCACCTCACCTCACCAACAAAAGCCTACTTATAGCCCAGGGGTATAGAGGCAGAAATCTGAAGTGGTCAGACACACCCACACCTACACATCTACATCCCTCACTGACTTCCTGACTTAGCCATAAACTAGCCACCCAGAGGTATTCAAAGTCAAGGATCAGGCCCCAAACTCATAGCCTGAGACACTAAGAAACAGGAAGTCACAATGGGAAGGAAGGAAGCTGAAAAGGAGAAGGGGAAGGCAAGAAAGTCTATTTGAGCATACTATGCAGGGCAAGAACAACAAAACATACAGGACAATATAGACTCTCTGCCCACACCAGAGACCACAGAAGGAAACATGATCTGGTCTCAAGCCCAAATAGCATTCCTGGAGGAGCTTAAGAAAAATTTTAAAGACCAAATCAAGGAGGCAATGACCAACTTGGAAAAAGAAAATACCTCCCTAAAAAAGGAACTTCAAAAACTAACTGAAGACCATAATTCACTAAAAATTAGATACAATCAAACTGAAACTCAGAACTCTATGATGCAGCAGGAGTCAATCAAAAAAAAAAAAAACGATCGAAAAATTGGAAGAAAATGTAAAATATCTCACTGGAAAAATAACTGACCTAGAGAACAGATCCAGGAGAAACAACCTAAGAATTATTGGTCTACCAGAAAGCCATGATGAGAAAAGCAGTCTAGACAACATCCTCCAAGAGATTGTCAAAGAAAACTGTCCTGAGGTCCTGGAATCAGAAGATAAAATAGCTATTGATAAAATTCACCGGACTCCTCCTGAAAGAGATCCCAAACTGAAAACTCCAAGAAATATAGTAGCCAAATTCCAGAATTATAAGATTAAAGAAAAAATTCTACAAGCAGCCAAAAAGAAACAATTCAAATATCGAGGAACTACAGTTAGGATCACACAGGACCTAGCAGCTTCTACATTAAAAGAGCGGAGGGACTGGAATTTCATATTTCATAGAGCAAGAGAGCTAGGACTACAACCAAGGATTAACTACCCGGCAAAACTGAGCATAATCTTTCAGGCAAGGAGATGGACGTTTAATGAAGTAAGGGACTTCCAGACTTTCCTAATGAAAAAGCCAGAGCTCAATGGAAAATTTGATCTCCAATTACAAGACTCCAGAAGAACATAAAAAGGTAAACAAGGGTAACATAGACTCACACATGCAGAAGTGCACACACCCACACACACAAACACAAGCTCATTACCTGGGATGCAACAAGAGCAAAATGTTCACATCCCTATATGTGGAGCTGATAACTGTCAATATTTGAAATCTCTAGGATTATCATGACCTGCAAAAGGGTTACACTTAGAGGGTGTGGGTATGAATGCACTAACATGGAGTCTAAAAAAAAAAAGACTATTAAGGGGATCAATGGTACTGTAATGGGAAAAAGGAAAGGATGAGCTAGGAAAAGCTAAAACATGCCATCTGAAGAGGCATCAAAACACACTATAGAAGAAGGGAAAGTAAGAGGGAGAGGAACATCATTTAAACACTATTCTCATTGGTTCTGGTTCAAAGAAGGATCAAATTAATCAGTGAAGTTTAAGAATCTAACGTGAATAGACACATAAATTCATTAAATAGAGGAATTGGAGGGAGGGAGAGGAGCACTGTTTGAAATTTACTCTCATTGGTTTGGAATCAAACGGGGAGTAATTTACTCTGATAAATATAAAAATTTATTGTGTCCTATAGATTGTGGGAGGGTAAGGGGGGGTGAAAAGGAGGAGACTAAAGGGAGGGATTATAAGGGAGGGAAATAGTAGTAAGGGGAGAGGGTAGGTTAAGAAGGGGGGTCACTGGGTGGGAACACTGAGGGAGGGGGCGGTCAAAAGGGAAAACTTCAAGGAGGGGAAGGGAGAAGGAATAAACAAAAATATAAACAGGGAGGGAATAGGATGGAAGGGAAGAGACAGATAGTCATCATTACTGTGAATGTGAATGGGATGAACTCTCCCATAAAACAGAGGCAGATAGCAGAATGGATTAAAAACCATAATCCTACAATATGCTGTCTTCAAGAAACACATTTGAAACAAAGGGATACCCACAGGGTAAAGGTAAAAGGTTGGAGTAAAATTTATTATGCCTCAGCTAAAGTAAAAAAAAGCAGGGGTAGCAATACTCATCTCAGATAAAGCAAAAGCAAAAATAGATCTAATTAAAAGAGATAAGGAAGGAAACTATATCCTACTAAAAGGCACCATCGAGAATGAAGCAATATCACTACTTAATATATATGCACCAAGTGGTATAGCATCTAAATTCCTAGAGGAGAAGTTAAAGGAATTAGAGGAAGAAATAGATAGCAAAACTATGCTAGTGGGGGACCTTAATCTTCCCCTCTCTGAACTCGATAAATCTAACCTCAAAATAAACAAGAAAGAAGTTAAGGAGGTGAATAGAATCTTAGAGAGACTAGATATGATGGATCTCTGGAGAAAATTGAATGGGGATAAAAAGGAATTTACTTTCTACTCAGCAGTGCATGGTACATACTCAAAAATAGACCATGTACTAGGGCATAAAAACCTCACAATCCAGTGCAGAAAGGCAGAAATAGTAAGCGCATCATTCTCAGATCATGATGCAATAAAAATATATGCAATAAAGGGCCATGGAAAGATAGACTAAAAACTAATTGGAAACTAAACAATTTAATCCTAAAAAATTGGTGGGTCAAAGAAGAAATTATAGAAACAATCAATAATTTCATTCAAGAGAATGATAATAATGAAACAACATACCAAAATTTGTGGGATGCACTAAAGGCAGTTCTCAGGGAAGTTTTATATCCCTGAGTGCATACTTAATTAAAGCAGAGAGAAGGGAGGTCAATGAATTGGACATACAATTGAAAAAGCTAGAAAAAGAACAAATTGAAAATCCCCAATTTAGTACTAAATTAGAAATATTGAAAACCAAAGGTGAGATTAATAAAATTGAAATTAAGAAAACCATTGAATTAATAAATAAAACCAAGAGCTGGTTTTATGAAAAAATCAACAAAATTGATAGACCCTTAGTCAATATGATAAAAAAAAAGAAAGAAGAAAACCAAATTATGAGTATAAAAAATAAAAAGGGTGAATCTACCTCCAATGAAGAGGAAATCAAAAAAATAATGAGGAATTATTTTCCCAATTGTATGCACATAAATATGACAATCTTAGTGAAATGGATGAATATTTACAAAATCACAAATTGCCCAGATTAACTGAAGAGGAAGTGAATTACCTAAATAACCCCATCTCAGAAAAAGAAATCAAACAAGCCATCAATGAACTACCTAGGAAAAAATCTCCAGGGCCAGATGGGTTCACTAGTGAATTCTATCAAACATTTAAAGAACAATTGATTCCAATACTCTACAAACTATTTGGGAAAATTAGTGAAGAAGGAGTCCTACCAAACTCTTTCTATGACACAAATATGGTACTGATTCCTAAATCAGGAAGAGATAAAACAGAAAGAAAATTATAGACCAATCTCCCTCATGAATTTAGACGCAAAAATTCTAAATAAAATATTAGCCAAAAGACTCCAACAACTTATCACAAAATAATACACCCTGATCAGGTAGGATTCATTCCAGGAATGCAAGGATGGTTTAATATTAGGAAAACCATCAATATAATTGAGCATATCAACAACAAAACTAGCAGAAACCACATGATCATCTCAATAGATGCAGAAAAGGCTTTTGACAAAGTACAACATCCATTCCTATTAAAAATACTAGAAAGTATAGGAATAAATGGAGCCTTCCTTAAAATAGTTGCTAGCATCTATCTAAAACCATCAGCAAGTATTATATGCAATGGGGATAAACTAGAAGCCTTTCCAATAAGATCAGGAGTGAAACAAGGGTGTCCACTATCACCCCTCTTATTCAATCTAGTACTAGAAACATTAGCAGTAGCAATTAGAGAAGAAAAAGAAATCAAAGGAATCAAATTAGGCAAAGAAGTGACCAAGCTATCACTCTTTGCAGATGATATGATGATATACTTAGAGAATCCTAGAGAATCAAGTAAAAAACTACTTGAGACAATAAATAAATTTAGCAAAGTTGCAGGATATAAAATAAACCCACATAAATCCTCAGCATTCCTGTACATCTCTAATGAAACTCAACAGCAAGAGATAGAAAGAGAAATCCCATTTAAAGTCACTGTAGACATTATAAAATATTTGGGAATCTACTTGCCAAAATAAACCCAGAATCTATATGATCACAACTACAAAACACTTCTCACACAAATAAAAGCAGATCTAAATAGTTGGAAAAATATCAATTGCTCGTGGCTGGGTCGAGTTAATATAATAAAAATGACAATTTTACCCAAACTAAATTATATATTTAGTGCCATTCCAATCAATTTACCAAAAAACTACTTTGTAGAGTTAGACAAAATAATAACAAAATTTATTTGGGAAAACAAACGGTCTAGAATATCAAGGGAATTAATGAAAAGAAATGCTAGGGAAGGTAGACTAGCTATGCCAGATCTTAATCTGTATTATACAGCAGCAGTCATCAAAACTGCTTGGTACTAGCAGAGGTGTAGAGTAGTGGATCAATGGAATAGATTAGGTGCAGGAGACCCAGCAGTTAATGAATATAGCAATCTATTGTTTGATAAACCCAAAGACCCCAGTTTTTGGGATAAGAATACACTATTTGACAAAAACTGCTGGGAAAACTGGAATACAGTATGGCAGAAACTGGGCATAGACCATTATCTAACACCATATACCAAAATCAAGTCTAAATGGGTGCATGATCTAGGTATAAAGGATGATACTGTAAGCAGTCTGGGAAAGCAAGGAATAGTTTACCTGTCAGATTTGTGGAGAGGGGAAGACTTTAGGACCAAACAAGAATTAGAGAGCATTATAAAATGCAAAATGGATAATTTTGATTACATTAAATTGAAAAGCTTCTGTACAAACAAAACCAATGTAACCAAGATCAAGAGGGAGGTGGGAAATTGGGAAAGAATTTTTACAACTTGTGTCTCTGATAAAGGACTCATCTCTAAAATTTTTAGAGAATTGAGCCAAATCTATATGAATACAAGTCATTCCCCAATTGATAAGTGGTCAAAGGATATGAACAGGAAATTTTCAGAGAAAGAAATTAAAGATATCTATAAGCATATGAAGAAATGCTCTAAATCACTATAAATTAGAGAAATGCAAATCAAAACAACTCTGAGATACCACATCTCTCCAGTCAGATTGGCTAAGATGACAAAACAAGAAAGTGACAAATGCTGGAGAGGATGTGGGCAAATTGGAACGCTAATACATTGCTGGTGGAGTTGTGAACTTATCCAACCATTCTGGAGAGCAATCTGGAATTATGCCCAAAGGATTATAAATAATTTCATAGCCTTTGACCCAGCCATACTACTCCTAGTGTTTTATCCCAAAGAGATCATAGTAGTGGGAGGAAGAACCATATATACAAAATTATTTTTAGCAGCCCTTTTTGTGGTTTCAAAGAATTGGAAACTAAAGGGGTGCCCATCAATTGGGGAATGGCTAAACAAGTTGTGGTATATGAATGTAATGGAATTTTATTGTGCTATAAGAAACGAGGAGGTGACAGATTTCATAATTACCTGGAGAGACTTATACAAAGTGATGCTGAGCGAGAAGAGTAGAATCAGAAGAAATTTGTATACAATCACAGACATACCATATCTGTGACGACCAACTATGACAGACTGGACTCTTTTCAGCGATGCAGTGATATAAATTAATCCCGAATGACTCAAGAAAGTGAGAAATGCGCCATCCAGAGATATAACTAGAAAGAACTGAGCCTGAATCCTGATGGAAGCAAACTAAATGATCTTGTTCTTCTCGTTGTTTGGTTTTACTTCTTCCTTACCATCTTTCATCCCACCTAGTACAATATGCCTTTGTAATTGGAATAATGTTTAATATGAATGCATTTGCAGACCCTATACTGTACTATAAGCTGTCATGAGGGGAGGGGGGAGGGAAGTAAAGGAAATTTGAAAATCAAGGAACTATGGAATTGAATCTTGTTAACTGAAACTAAACTAATAAATTAATTAAAAAATGGAGTGCATAAGGAAGAAGTAAACTAGGGTGTTTAGAGGCTACTAAGGGACTCTAAATGAGTCTCTTTTCTCCTACTAGGTCTGACATTTCTTGTTCCAAGCAAACTCCCAGGTCTGATACTCTATACTCAAGGTCTCCCCTAGTTTGGAAATTCCACTTCCTAAACTGGGCCTCAATTTCTTTATTGACAAGATGAGATAGTTGGACAGAGTCAATGAATTTGAAAGTGTTTTTATTAAGCATTATGTGCAATGTGATCTGCTAAGAGGTGGGGATGTTGTCACATAATTTCTGTTGTGCCTAACCTTTTATGATTCCTTTTGAAGTTTGCTTGGCAAAGATAATGAAGTAGTTCACCATTTCCTCCTCCAGTTCATTTTCCAGATGAGGAAACCGAGGCAAATAAAGGTCATGTGACTTGCCTAGGCTCATACAGCTGTTAAGTTTCTGAGGCCAGCTTTGAACTCAGGTTTCCTTAGATCAGGCCTGAGTTCTACCTACTACACCACCTAGTTGATACCAAGAGGCAGGGAAACACGTAGAAAAGTAAATAATCTCTTATTTCAAGGAGCTCACATTCTTTTGGGGAAGACAATAACTTTGAGAAGTATGGAAAAACCCTGTTGTCCTTAAGATGCAGTGGCAAAACAGGTAAATAATAACACGGATTCTTTAATATGATCAAATATTAAATCAAATCAGTTGCTGGAATTGAACGATTTGACAATGTCAAGGACTTTGGCAGTGAGAACTTTCTTTTTGATAGCTTCTTTAACTGTGGTTGAGGACGTAGTTGCCAGGTCACATCCCCATAGAGGTTTGATTCCCTGGATGGTGGCTATAGTCAGTATAAATAGAGGCCAGTAGTCTAGAGGGCATGGTCCTTTCCTGTGTTCTTAGGCTGCCCATCTATGAAAGGTGATCAGTGGTTAGTGTTGGTGGGTCCATTCTCCACAGAGGTTGTTCTCCTCAGTGATAGCTGTGGGATCCAGGTTAGTGGTGTGGGGTGAGGGGCACCATTATTCTAAGGGCTCTTAGATGACTCTAGTTCTAAATCTTTGCGTTAATATAGAAGGAGAAAGTTTCAGAACAATGATGTCCAAATCTTACCGCCTTGTCGACCCTACCAAGGTCCACCATGTTTGAGTAAGCAACCACATCTTCTCATTCCTCAGGGTTCCCTCTCCCTACCTCTGGCTCATAGGTCTCTCCTCCACATGGTTCCCATCCATCAATTAATCCCTTGTTCACCTGGGGCTGGAGGTGGCTACTTTATCAGTCTCTTCAGATGCCTGCCTGCCTGAGAACAAAGGTGCTTAAATCTCAACAGGCGCAAGGGAATAGAAAAACTACCTTCACAGGCTTGTGTGGCTAAGTAAGTTAGTAAGTTAGTAAGCAGGGGTTCTTTTCCTGCTCCTACACTGATGCCAATTGTGGGAATGGAAAGGAAGGGATTAGTGGTGATGGTGATGAAGCAGCATTTTGTTTAAAACTGCACTCCCATCTAATCTCCTATTGACTGAGAAACATCACAGAGGGATGTCTTGAAAGCATTAACACAAATCCTTTTAAAACTCTTCAGTGGCTTCCCCTGCTAGCCCCTTCCCAGCCCCCTCCTCTACCTGGATGTTCCATTTGTGACAGAGGCTGTCAGCCAGAGAGGATTCTGGGTAATTAATTAAGATGCAAACTTTCCACTGTCTGAGATGCATTATCCCAGGTCCCACCAACACACCCTTAAACAAAACCAAAGGGGAAAAATGCCCAACATGTGGAGCATCACAAATGAATTAAAAGGAGAAGATTAAAGAAGCAAAGCTACCTACAGACACTACAGAGTCAGCATGGAATTTAATTTAAAGGGCAAAGGAGGGAAGGAAGGTGGGCATGGAACTTACTTTCTTTGCAACTCTGTTTCCTGTTTCTGTGAACGTGCCTCTGATGTTTGGTCCTGAAGATGAGGGGGCAGAACTCAAGGCCCAGGAACAGGCCAATGCTTTCTAGTTGTGGGATCCCCTACAGAAGTCACTTCTTCTCTCTGACTGTCATCTGCCAAGGAGGGATCAGAGACTTAGAGTGAGAAGGCCAAGCCTAGCCCCTTCACTTGGTTGTTGTTATTCAGTCGTTTCAGTCATGTCGGACTCTCTGTTTGACCAGCATTTGGGTTTTCTTGGTAGAATTACTGGAGGGCTTTGCCATTTCTTTCCCCAGCACATTTTACAGGTGAAGAAACTGAGGCAAACAGGATGAAGTGACTTGTCCAGGGTCACACAGCTTGTAAGTGTCTGAGGCCAGATTTGAACTCAAGAAATTTTCCTGATTTCAGCCCTGGTGCTCTATGTACCATGGGACCACCTAGCTGCCCCACTAAGTGCTATAGTTTTCCCTATTTTATAGTTGAGTCAACTGCCAGTCAGAGGTTAAGTGGCTTGCCCAAAGTCACACAACTGGTAAGTGTCTAAGGTCAGATTTGAACTCAGGTCTTCCTGACTCCAGGCCCAGCTCTCAATACACTTGGAACATAGTAAGTACTTAATAAATGCCTGCTATGCTTCAGTGAAATTATTTCAATGCATCTGAAATTCATTGATAAAAAATACCTGACCATTAAGAACTTCTCGGATATCTACTTTGGGTCTTATCTATCACCTGCAGGTTGTTGAGAAAGTGAATATCACAGATTCTTTGAGTGAGAAAGGAGCATTGAATCCAACCCAAATCCATAGAGGAATTCTTCTTCTCCTTCTTCTTCTTCTTCTTCTTCTCCTTCTTCTTCTTCTTCTTCTTCTTCTTCTTCTTCTTCTTCTTCTTCTTCTTCTTCTTCTCCTCCTCCTTCTCCTTCTCCTTCTTCTTCTTCTTCTTCTTCTTCTTCTTCTTCTCCTTCTTCTTCTTCTTCTTCTTCTTCTTCTTCTTCTTCTTCTTCTTCTTCTTCTTCTTCTTCTTCTTCTTCTTCTTCTTCTTCTTCTTCCTTCTTCCCTCTTCCTTCTTCTCGAGAGCAATTGGGGTTAATTACCCGAGGTCACACAGCTAATTTTTGTGCTAAGTATCTGAGGTCAGATTTTAACTCAGGTCCTCCTGTCTCTAGGGCTGGTGCTCTATTCACTGCACCACCTAGCCACCCCCTCATCTTACTTCTTGATGGCATTCATGGATGGAGAACTTACTCCCTTCGAAATCTGCACCTTACCCCCTGGCCTAGTTCTGTTTTTAAAATTTTTATTTTATAAATCTGCCTCATTTCATTGCCATAGTGTTTGTCATTTTATCTGTTGTGAGTAGGTCAAATCCAGTCCTTCTGTGTGACTGCTTGTTATATATTTGAAGGAAACTATGGTGATTTTCCTGAGTATAAAGCAAGATGTCTAAATAGCGATTCCAGTCAAGAGGAAGCTCAGAGTCATAAATGAGACACATCAAGTTCTTTGAAGAATCTGCTGATGCCACTGCCTCACTCTGTAGTCTTTACATCTGTAGTGTGTTGGAAAAGGGTTGATGACGCCAAAGACTAGGAGAAAAGTGCTGTGAAAAGTGTGCCACGTTACTAATCAGCAGACTTGGAGTCCGCTAGTCTTGTCACTTTTGTGACCTTGGAGAAGTCATTGCTCTAAATCACAGTTTCCTCCTTTACAAAACAAGCATGGTGGATATGACAATCTCAAGGGACCCTCCTTTGCTCCTTGGATTTTATGATCCAAGGAAAACAACAACTTTATTTTTATTTATTTATTTTTGGGAGCAATTAGGGTTAAGTGACTTGTCCAGGCTCACACAGTAAGTGTCTGAGGTCAGATTTGAACTCAGGTTCTCCTGTATCCAGGGCCAATGCTTTATCCACTGTACCACCTGCCTGCCCCTCCAACTTTATTTTTTAGAAAATGGAGGTTAAAAGTGGAGCCAAATTTAATAAATGAATGTGGAATGTAAATTCCTTAAGAATGAAAACTACTTCTTTTTTAATCATTTTATCTCCATCAGCAATCAGGATGCTAGGAACTTAGTAGGTGCTTAAC
Source organism: Gymnobelideus leadbeateri (assembly GCA_011680675.1). NCBI lineage: Eukaryota > Metazoa > Chordata > Mammalia > Diprotodontia > Petauridae > Gymnobelideus > Gymnobelideus leadbeateri. Next base: position 161,138 of record WOXC01005965.1, on the reverse strand, counting down.
AAAAGCTTGGTGACCTCAATTTAGTCCTTTAAGGAACAAGAAGACAGCCAGGGCCAGAGAGAATTGGATGGACCCCATTTTCCTTCTAATAAGGACAAGAGTTGACTTTTATGAATGGGCTTTTTAAGAGTTCCAGTAACTAGCACCTTCTTCTTGTTATTTTTATCCTGTCTGCTTTCTGGTAGTTGCTAGCAGTTTAAAAACCAAACCAAAAAACAAAACAGACAAAAAACTCTTAGACAATCTCAAAAAAAAAGCAAGTTTCTGTGCCTACTTAGGGACAAGAAGAGAGGAGTGAGCATCAACTGAGCATCAACAATCAGTGTTGAATTGGGCTTCTGAGGGGCACATGGGAAAGCTGGTATAGTAGATAGAGTGACTAGATACAGACAGAAGTTGGGTTAAGTCCAGGGGTCTATGAAGAGTAGGAAATGGTGACATGTGACGGTGGCCCAGAACTCAGAGTTAAATATTGGCAATAGACCCATTGTCTCCCTCACACCAGATCCTAGGATTCTGACTTCTTCCACCCACCTCCCCCTCACACAGTAACTGTAAGGCATGCTCATTAGAGCTAGGAAGGAAGAAAATGGCTGGAGCACCCTGGAGTTTGGTTCAGGCCCTAACACTAACACATAACACCTAGACAATAAGAAGCAAGTTACATACAGCTAAGTGGCTGTACATTCATATAGTGGATAGACTGTTGGGCTTGGAATCAAAAAGGCCTGAATTTAAATCTGGTCTTACTTACTAGCTGCGTGACCATAGGCAAGTCATTTAAAAACTCAGTTTCCTCATCTGTAAAATGGGGATAATAAGAACACCTACCTCGTAGGATTGTTGAGGAACAAATGAGATAATATTTGCAAATTCCTTTGCAAACCTTAATATAAAACGCTTAGCACAGTGCCTAGAACATAGCAGGTATTCTATAAATTATAACAATTATTACTATTATTGCTAGCTATTGCTATTATTATATTTGTTCTGCTTGTCATTGCTCAGGCAACTCTCAGATTGTGAGTTTTGGGTAATGCTGAGCTGAATTCCTAGAGGTTTTTCTAATGCTGAGTTTTCTATTTGATGAAATCATAGATCTAGGTGTCAGAACTGAGAGGGATCTTAGAATATGGAATGTCAGAGCTGGAAAGGATCTTAGAACTTAGGACAATCATGAAGAACATAGGACAATCAGAAGACCTTGCATTAAGGAATGTCAGAACTGAGAAGGAAGTCATAACATAGGATGTCAAAGCTCAAGGTGCCTTAGTACAGAGAATGTCAGAATGTCTGGGCAAGACATAAGAATGTGGGATGTCAGAGCTGGGTGAGACCTTGAACCTGAAGGTCATATTTAGAATGGCCTAATACCTTCTCTCACCATTTTATAAGTGAGGAAATTAAACCCCAGAGAATATGGTCCAGCACACAGTTGGAAGTCAAGAGATTAGGAGGACCACAGAAACCAAAAAGGCAAGCAAAGTAAGAAGGTTAAAGGGTGTGAAGCAATAGGTTTGGGTAGACCTGGATTCTGGGACAGGTCTTTGTCAGAAGCTCAACAAATACTCTAGTTGGAGGCAAGGAAGTGGTTCCCCTGCACAGTAGGAAAGCACTTGGAGAATAGGGACAGAGTTAGATCTTTCTTCTGGGCTGTCTGATGGCTTTAGTAATCCAGCATCATCACACCTAGAGGTTCCCTTTACAGAAAACACTTCCTGTCTGCCATTGGCTTTAGGCTTGGCACACTCTTTCTCCATCTGCTCTCCTTCCCTCAAACTCCAGGCATCCCCCTTCTTTAGGAGGCTGGCTGGGTTCTCATCAGGCCTCACACAGAAAGTAGGAGAGTAGAAATAGAGTCAAGCCAGGGTCTCTAAGGGCATTATTTGCTATTTACTCCATGCTTCCCAGCTGGCTCAAACTGCATCTGTTTGTCTTCCAACCTCTACTAGCAGCTGGCAGAGAGTTCAGAGCTTCCAAAAATCAGGGGAGAGGGAGAAGATGCCCAGGGAGAATGATGAGGCCCACCAGGAAGCCTTTCCCTTAAGCTGGTTCACAAGCTAGAGGGTCAGCCCGCCCTTTAGAGCATATTGGCTGCAATGGTTCACCACCAAAGGCAATGGGACTGTTGGTGCTTATTGAGCAGTGCATCCTCTTCATTTGTTTTCTCTGTAAAATGAGGGGGTTGGAATAGATGACCTGTGAAATCCTTCCCCATTTTAAACCAACGATGCTAGATTTTTATTTTGAAATATGTTAGGGATTAAGTTTATCATCAAAGGCAACACCAGATGTTACCTATAGTGCACTGGGCAATTACCATGGCATCAGATCAGAATTTTACAACAACACATTAAAAGCTGATCATTTAGGAAATTATACACAATGCTTGGCACATAGCAAATTCTTAGTAATGCTTTTTTATCCTTCCAGGAAAAAATAAGTTGGGTCTGTACTGGAGAATCTGTTGAGTAACTGATATTTACAAGGTAGTCTGAGGGACTTTTGCCTCAAAACATGGCCTCTCCCCTCCATCACCTTCCTCCCCCCACCCCACACACACTTTTGGTGGTGGTGTCCTTCTCTCTTTTTTATCCAGTTCAAAACTTTTTATAGTATTTTATTTCTTCTATTATGTATAAAGATAAATTTTAACATTCACTTACATTTTTTGAGTTCAAAATTTTCTCCCTCACTTCCTTCCTCCCCAAAACAGTAAGCAATTTAATATAGGTTATATATGTTCAATCATGTAAAACACATTTACATATTAGTCATGTCTTGAAAGAAGAAACAGACCAAAAGAAAAAAAAAACATGAAGTGAAAATAGTATGCTTTGATCTGGATTCAGACTCCATCAGTCCTTTTTCAGAATATGAATTACATTTTTCCTCATGATACCTTCAGAATTGTCTTGGATCATGGTATTGACAGGAATAACTAAGTCATTCATAGTTAGTCATATTACAGTGTTGCTGTCTACAACATTCCCCTAGTTCTGCTAAATTCACTTTGCATCTATTCATTTAAGTATCTCCAGGTTTTTACCCAGCCTTAAACTCTCTCTTCTATAGATTCATAGGAAAAGACAGTGTGACTGGTTAAAGACCTTGCCTCAGAGTAAAGGTGGCCTGGATTCAAGTCTTGTCTCTGACATATACTGGATATATGATGTTGGGTAAGCCATTCCACCTATCAGGACCTTTGGGCAACTCTCTAAGCCTTTAGATTATAGGAAAAATGCCCATCTATATTGGTAGGTAGTTTTCCTCACTTGGGAGTTCTCTATCCCATAACTTCCCAAGTCTGATCTCAAGTAGGATTTAGAACTAGAAGGAAAGTTAGGGTTCTAGATCTCTTCCAATGTCTTTATTTTACAAAGAGATTGAGAAGTGACTTGCTCAAGGCCACAGGCATAGGAAGTAACAAACATATGCTTGAATCTGTCAGTCACTATTGAGTCAGGTGACCCAGATGGGGAATATTGTCTCAGTCCAAATGCACAGAAGGAATGGGTCAGAGGTCATAGATTTAGAACTAAAAAGGTTATCAAAGGCTACCTATTCCAAACTCTTCAATCCACAGAGGAGGAAACAGACTTAGAGAGGTTAAATGACTTGTCCAAACTCAATGTAATAAGTAAAAGAAGCAGAATCTGAATACAGGCATTCCTTTCCTCCTCCTTCTCTTCCATTTTCTCCTCCTCTTCCTCTTCCTCCTCTTTCTCTTCTTTTTCTTTCTTCTACTCCTTGCTAATTATTTTCCCACCTTGAAGAAACAAACTTCTGCCCTAAGGTTCCATGATGCTTTACTTCTCTCACAATTCTACTCTATACATTTCCTTCCTCATCCTCTTCCTCTTATTCCTCCTTCACTTTACTGTCTGCCTTTCCCAAATACTGACCTTTCCAATTTTCTCTTATAGATTATTTTTCCTATTAGAATATAAACTACTTGAAGTCAGGGGCTCTCTGGATTGCTTGTGTTTGCATATCCACTGCTTAGCAGAGCTCCTAAAGCAAAATAAATGCTCAATAAATGCTTCATTGATTTATCCACCTTTCTATTATTTATCTGTCTATCTGTCTATCTATCTATCTATCTATCTATCTATCTATCTATCTATCTGTCTGGTTCCCTGTCTGTCTGCCTATCAAACTGCCAATATCAATCTTTAATCCTTTCTCATTACCATTTCTGAACAGATTATCAAATCAGTTATTACTCTGAAGGGTTAATGTCATGATAGATCTGAGATACAGAACAGAGTTTCAATGGTAAGGAAATGCAGGGAAAATCAGGCTGTGATGATGAGGGCTGTGGCTGGAGTGTTTGGGGGCACCTTGAAAGCTAATGGAAGGTCTGAAGTTGGTACCAGAAGGACAGAAGAGGGAAAATAGGGACACTCAAATCTCATCAAATGTAGAACTGGGGGTGAACTGAGAGCATATCTCATCGAATCCCCTCATTATCTTCAACATTTCAATGGAATTGTGGCTTTGTGGGTATGGGTGGCCCCTCCAATTGTGAATACTGAAGTCATGTGTGGCTCCTCATTTTCTTTCCCACATCCCCCCACAAATCCATCAAAGAGAATATTTCAAAAAAGCTGGAGGCCGTCCTCCAGGTCTTTTGACATTCCATGTGTAGAAGTACAGCCCTTGGGCTATCCCTCTGTAATCTTTACTCTCCAACATGACTAACGTACCTTCTTTCCCAATTACTAATACCCAAGTGATATCTTTTACACCATATCTTACATTAAAATGATCATTGGTTATAAGTTTCTGTCAATTTATGCACATTGTGTGGCTCTCTATTTTTCTTGGCTGCCCCATGATTCCCAAAAAATAAAGTATCACTGGGAAAATGTTGGTATTCACATCACTGGCCTTTATTTTCAGAAGCTGGGTATTATTAAAAGCATTCTACTCTTCCATAGTATCATATATCTAGAGCTGGAATGGACCCTGGTGGTCCTGTAATCATACTCCTTTATTTCATAGATGAGGAAACTGAGACAGTAGAAATGGATTAAGGTCATACAATAGTGATACTGGAGGCAGGATTTGAACCCGGGTCTTTTAACTTTTTTTAAATTTATTTATTTATTTTAGTTTTCAGCATTCATTCCCACACGATTTTGAGTTACAATTTTTCTCCCTGTCTTTCCACTATCCCAACCCCAAAATAGCAAGCCGACTGAATACTCCTTCCCCCAATCTCTTATCCCCTATATCCTCCCCGATCACCCCATAACTTTCTAGCAGGGAAAGACAGACCTCTATACACCAGTGCCTGTATGTCTTATTTCCCACTTGCATGTAAAAAAGATTTTTTTTAAAAAAAACATTTGCTTTTAAAACTTTGAGTTCTAGATTTTTTCTCTTCCTCCCTCCTCACCTGCCCCCACTGGGAATGCAAGCAATTCAATATAGGTTGTACATGTGCAGTTACCCAAATCATTTCCATAGTTGTCATATTGTGAAAGACCAATTATATTTCCCTCCATCCTATTCTGCTGTAAAGCCAAGCATGAGCAGCTTTCCAGAAGAATGCTACTGTGAAAAACTTTTAAGGTTCTGATTACACAGTATAGTGAACACTGTATTTATTCAATAACAAATCAGAGCAAAACATTCACGGTAAATCAGGGTACAGCATTCACAATGTTACAACTTATCATAGAAAATAAAAATATAGCATTCACAACAACTTATCACAGAAAATGCTTCCATAGTTTTCACCACAGTGGTCACAAAGTTTTGAACAAAGAACAATCATTTAGTAACTCAATTATTCAATCATCTCAATCATTAAATCATCCTTAAGGAGGTTTGTCTCCTTAAGGGACACAAAGTACAGTAGTTAAAGTTTTCCACTCATGAAGCACACCAAGTTACAAATCAATTAGTCACTTGTTCAGTCATCATTCACTATTCAATCATCAGAAAATACACAAGCCCTCCACCCTAGGTCACTGGTAAATCACAATCCTCTCAGGAAGCACACAGTATCCAGGTAAGGTGTTCTTTCAGCTTGACTTGGGGGTGGTCTCTCAGATTCCCTGGATCCCCTTCCATGGTCCCAGGTCCTACCTGGATTCACCAAACTGTCACCTGGGTTCAAATGCAGACATCTCCCAGGTCATTGGCCAGCAGTCCACACACTTCCTATTCCATGCTGAAGCTCACAGAATACAGTCCACTTTAAATCCTTCATAGTCTCTTTCTCCAGGAAATCAAGACTTAACAAAGCCACAAACAGGTTGATACAAATGTACCAGCATCACATCATGCTTCCTCAGTCTGCAGCAGCTCCAGCTGGCATTTGGATGTCTTCACCAGCTCCCAGAAGCTCTGGCTGGCCCTCACATTCAGCAGCTGCTCAACAGAAGCTCCAGAATCAAAATCACTTCACCCAGGTTTCCAAAGATCAAAATCATTCTCTCCAGCCTGGGGGGCCTTTACTCTTCATCCTCTCTGGTGGCAGCAGCTTCCACTTCCATGAAGCTTGCTCCAAGAAGATCTGTCTGACCCTGCAGGGGCTTCTCTTTATACACACAGGACATTAGCTCCTTCCTGTTTCAGCCAACCCCTTCCTGTTATATCAGTAAGAGGAGTTCATACCTTCTGTTTCCTTAACAGAGGCCTGATTAATCACTAATGCTAAGTGCCTATCAGTTTAGCAATACAAAAGGAACTTCAAATTTCATTACTATTACACCTGCACCCACTTATTCCATTTTCTCCTTTGACCCTATCCCTTTTCAAAAATGTTTGCTTCTAACTACCCTCTCCCCCAGTCTACCCTCCCTTCTATCATCCCCTTCTTATTCCCTACCCTCTATTTTCCTGTAGGGTATGATACCCAATTGAGTGTATATGTTATTCCCTCCTGAAGCCAAATTCAATGAGAGATAGCTTGACCCATTCCCTTTCACCTTCCTATTCTTCCCCTCCATTGGAACAGTTTTATCTTGAATATATATGAGATAATTTACCCTAATCTATGTCCTCCTTTCTCCTTCTCCCAATAAACTCCTCTCTCACCTCTTAATTTTATTTTTAGATATTATCCCTTCATATTCAACTCATCCTCTGCCCTCTGTCTTTGTATACATGAACATACATATGCCCACACTCACATATATATTTATATATATGTACAACCTCCTATGCATACATACATATATACATATACATATATACATATATATTCACATATATTCCCTTCAACTATCGTCATACTAATAACAGTCTTATGAGTTACAGTTATTTTTTTCCATGTAGGAATGTAAATAGTTCAACTTTAATAAGTTTCTTATTTATTTCTTTTTCTTGTTTACCTTCTTATGCTTCTCTTGCTTCTTGTATTTGAAAGTCAAATTTTCTGTTCAGCTCTGGTTTTTTCATCAAGAACGCTTGAAAATCCTCTATTTCATTGAATGACCATATTTTCCCCTGTAGCATTATACTCAGTTTTGTTGGGTAGGTGATCCTTGGTTTTAGTCCTAGCTCCTTTGACCTCCAGAATATCATATTCCAAGCCCTTCAATCCCTTAATGTAGAAGCTGCTAGTTCTTGTGTTATCCTGATTGTGTTTCCACAGTACTCAAATTGTTTCTTCCTGCCTGCTTGCAGTATTTTCTCCTTTACCTGGGAACTCTGGAATTTTGCTATAATGTTCCTAGGAGTTTTCTTTTGGGGATCTTTTTCAAGAGGTGATCCATGAATTATTTCGATTTCTATTTTGCCCTCTGGTTCTGGAATATCATGGCAATTTTGCTTGAGAATTTCTTGAAATATGGTGTCTAGGCTCTTTTTTTTAATCATACCTTTCAGGTTGTCCAATATTTTTTAAATTATCTCTCCTGGATCTATTTTCCAGGTCAGTGGTTTTTTTCCAATGATATATTTCACATTGCCTTCTAATTTTTAATTTGTTTGGATCTGTTTTATATTTTCTTGATTTCTCATAAAGTCATTAGCTTCCAACTGCTCCAATCTAATGTTGAAGGAATTATTCTCTTTAGTGAGTTTTTGAGATTCCTTTTCCATCTGTCAAATTTGGCTTTTTAAAGCATTTTTCTCCTCACTGGCTTTTTGAGCCTCTTTTGCCATTTGATTTAGTCTATTTTAAGGTGTTATTTTCTTCAGTATATTTTTGGGTTTCCTTTAGCCTATTGTTGACTCACTTTTCATGATTTCTTTGCATCATTCTCATTTTTCTTCCCGATTTTTCCTCCAATTCTCTTACTTCATTTTTAAACTCCTTCTTGAGCTTCTCCATGACCTATAAACAGTCATATTTTTCTTGGATGCCTTTGATGCAGGAGTTCTGACTTCTCTGTATTCCTCCTGCTCAATGCCTTGACCATTTTTCTCCCCAAAAAGGAATCTATGGTTTGATTATGTCTCCTGGGCTTGCTCATCTTGCCAGTCAATTATTTGACTTTTGAGCACTTTGCCACAGTAGTTTCCAGGATGGAGAGAGCTATGTCCCAAATCATTGGGGTTTTTGCAGCTGCTGGAGCTATTAGTTGGGCACCCTCTCTACAGACACCACAAGCTCTGACTCACTGGCCACAAACCCCAGGACCACTACCCAAGGGATGATTCAGATCCAAGGAGTTCAAAACAAGAGCAGTTACTCTCTGAATGGTTGCTTGGTCCTCCTGCAATCTGCAAGCCAGGAGCTCCTGATACAGTGAGGCAATGGTGGCTGCACAACCACTGCACCTCCTCAGTTTCTCACCCTGGGGGCAGGGGCCAGACCTTGCTCTTGGTCCCCCTGTTCCCACAAATTTCCACACTGACCTTTTACTTTCTTTTTGGTGTTTACAGGTTGATAATTCTTGAAACCTCCACAGCTGCTAGTGATCCTTTCTCCTGAAATCTGCTCCAGGCCTACCACTGGGTGGGGCCACCCCAGGGCCAGGAACCACATAGTTTATGTGGGGCTGTGCTCAGCTCAAAGCCTGGTGGAATAGATCCTTCCTGTCGGCCTGCCAGGCTTCTTTCATCAGGAAGCAGAGCTTTGTTTCTCTTTGTCTCTGTGGGTTCTATAACTCTAAAGTTTGCTTAGAGTCATTTTTTTTACATGTATTAGAAGTTATTGGAGTGGAGCCTGCACCAAGTTTGTGCTACTACTCTGCCATGTTGGCTCTACCACCTCCCTCCCCCCCACCAGGTCTTTTAACTTCAAAGCCAATACTTTTTCCACTGTACCAATCCAACTTCTGTTCAGTTGTGGGCCCAGCTCATTGTACATCTACAGTGCCTGTCCATTGTTTAAGTGCTCAGTGGACAGGTCATTCAACAGAATATTATAATCTAATCTAGGGATGAGGAATCTATGTCTTCAAGGCCACCTGTGACCATCTAGGTCCTCAAGTGCAGCTCTTTGAGTACATGTTTTACAGAACAAATCCTTTTATGAGGGGGATTTGTTTTGTGAAGTTTAGATTCAGTCAAGGGGAAGCACTTGAAGATCTAAAGGGCCACGTATGGCCTCTAGGCAACAAGTTCCCCATCAGATCTAATCCATTTGATTTTTCCATTTAAGATAGTTGAGTCAGTCCCTTCAAAGTGTATGGATCTCCTTACAGACACCCTTTATACACACCCTGAGGGCTTTATGCAATCAATACTGTAATGTCTGCTAATGGAGGCATGCATGTGTTGAACCTCACTTTCATGGGAGATATGGGAGAGGATATGAGAGAAAATGGGAGACAGAGGGTCCCATTTGGAATCTGCTTAGGATACCCTCTTTAATGCCACCAAAAATAATGCAACCATCTATGAGGAATTTTTCCCAATTTGTGCCTCACATCCAATTAATAATCACAGTGACATTAAACAAAGCTATTGCTATGCCTAGACTGTTTTAATAACCTACTGTTTGGCTTCCTTGCCTCAAGTGTCTCCTTGCTTGAATCCATCTTCCACTCAGCTATAAAATCATTTTACCTAAAGCATAGGACAAGCTATATCACTTCTCCTACTCTAGTGCTTCCCTAATACCTCCAGGATAGATCTAAGGTGTCAGAGTGGATAGAGTCACTACCTGGAGAAAGGAACACCTGAGCTCAAATCCAGCCTCAAACACTGTGTGAACTTGGACAAGTCACTAAAGCATATTTGCCTCAGTATGCTAATCTGCAGAGGGAGCTAGAGAAGGAAATGGCAAACTACTCCAGGATATTTGCCAAAAAAACCCAAATGGGGTCACCAAGAGTTGGACACAACTGAACCACAACAAGAGGACTTACAGAATGAAATATACGATTCCCTGATTAGCTTTTAAAGTCTTTCACGATCTGTCCCCTTTATAGGTTTCCAATCTTCCTATATTTTATTCCCCTTCACATACTCTATAATCCAGCCATATGGCCTCCTTGCTATTCTTTGAACACCATATTCTATCTCCTCACGAGGTGCCCTCTCAATGGCTCTCCTCTGTGCCTGGAATGCTTTTTTTCCTCGTTTCTGCATCCCGGATTCCCCAGTTTCCTTCAAGACTCAGTCCAAATCCTACCTTTGGTAGGAAGCCTTTCCCGATGTCTCTTCTCCCCTTCCTTCCCCCCTTACTAGTGTCCTTCCCCTTGGAAATCACCTCCATTTACTCTGTATGTATCTTATGTGAGATTGCTGTGCTTGTATATTGTATGTTGTCTCACCATATTAGAATGGAAGCTCCTTGAGGGCAGATGCCTTGTAAATAGCTTTGCTTTGAATCCTCAATGTTTAGCACAGTATCTAGCACACAGTAGGAAATTGTTGGCTGACTGACTTCATGGAACATACTTTGTTAGAGGAAAGTCATTTACCCAGAGAGGGTCTCAGGAGCAGCGATCCTTACAACTTTCAGAATTTTTTCTCTCTTTTGTATCACCTTCTTATATTTTGCCTTGAATGGCAGTATAGTGCAGAAGAATGTGAAATTGATTTAGAAAACCTAGGCTTGAATCTTAGATGGGTGACCTTGGGAATCCCACTTCTCTCTGGGTCTTAGCTACCTCATCTGTGGTTGGGTGAGATGGTCTGTAACATTCCTTGTTCTCATGTACTGCTCAGCTCTGATATTCTCTGTTCTCAGGCCCCTCCCAGCCCTGACATTCCCTGTTCTAATCCTCCTTCTAGCGCTAACATCCTCTGTTCTAAGATCTCTCCAGGCTCTAACATTCTCTGTTCTGAGGTCCCTCCCACCTCTGGCTCTCTGTTTTAAGGTTTCACCCAGTCCTGAATGCCATGATTATACCATTTTTGTATATAAATACCCTACTTCTCCTAGAAATGTGTAGCTCTTAGCAAGTCAGAGGATGTTTACTTATCTTTCTGTCTCCTTCAGCACCCAGCACAGGGCTTTGTAACTCACTAAATGTTTGTTGAATAAATGAAGGGTGGAGAAGGAATCATCACCAATATTACAAACTTTGCCTGTTTGAAGATTTCGCCCCTGGGCAGACCCTGTTGTCAAATCTATGCCTGAAGCTTCTGCTCTTGCTGCATGAAAAAAGTTTGTCTCTGACAATCCTGTTGTCATTTCTGGATTCCTCCCTCTATCCATCAGTGCCAAAAGCCTGTCTGCCCAGGAACCCAGCTAATTACCCGGCTGCCAGACTTGTTTGGGTCCTCCTTTGAGTAAAAGTGGGTTGTCATGTACATCTCACCACAGGGACCTCCTGGGTGTCAGAGCCCCAAGCTATGGCGGCATGGAGGGAGAGGGGATCACTTGTTTCTGTCACTTTCCATCTGCTGGCACATGGAGAGCCTGGTCCAAAATCTCTCCAGTGGAGGCTGTAGACCAAAGTATATAAAGCAACTAGGCATATTTCTGAGTCTACATTCCTAGTGCCTTGTGTTAATTTTAAATTTTGGACTTTTGAAATGTGCTTTCCCTCTCATTATTGGCTGCAAACACTTAGCAGTGTGACCCTGGGCAAGTCACATAATTTCTCAGGCTCCATCTCCTTATTTGTGAAACGGAGTTAATAATAGCAGGAATGTTGTGAGGACTAAATGAGATTGTCTGTGTCAAGTGCTGGGCAAATCTTAAAACACAATCTAATGCCAGCTGAGCCATCATTACCATATTTTTTAAACTTTTTTTATGGTTGTTATTATTACTATAGCAGTTGGGTATGATGTAGTGAGAAGAGAGCTGGTCCAAATTACCTAGATTCAGATCTTGCCACTGACAGATCTTGGGTTTGTAACCCTGGGAAAGTCACTTTCCCTGTTAATGTTCGAGGTACAAATGGCAAGGTTCAAAGGCTATAAATGACCAACACTCTGTTGACCTGCATTGGTAGTTAGAGTTTCCTTCCTGGGAGTTCCTTATTCCAATGAAATCGTGGATTTAGCCACTGTCCTTCTTATCCCCATGTGAGAAATAGCTGGGTAGTTAAGTGGGTGTTGCTTTGGGCCTGGACTCAAGAACACCAAGTTCAAATGTGTTCTCAAATACTTTCTACCTATGTGACACCAAGCAAGTCATTTAATCTCTATTTCCCTCATTTTTCTCAACTGTAAAAAAATACCCCAGTATCTTTTTTGTTTTGCTTTTTGGAGAGGGGAAGGCAGGGCAATTAGTAAGTGTTGAGTGTCTGAGGCAGGATTTGAACTAGGTGCTCCTGACTCCAGGGCCAGTGCTTTATTCACTGCACCACATAGCTGCCCCCACTCCATTATCTTTACCAAAAAAAACCCAAATGGGGTCATGAAGAGTTGGACAGGACTGAAATACCCAAACAACAGCAGCAAAAATAGCACCTAATCTCCCAGGGTTATTGAGCATTTAATGAAACCATATTTGAATAGCCCTTGGGATAATGCCTAGTACTTGGGAGGTACCATCTAACTGCTAGCTGGTATTGTTATTTCTTTTCATACATGGAACTTTTGTGTCAGAGACTTTTGGGACACAAAGGGACCAGTGACACTGTGTATTTTCTCTCTCTTGACTTGAAAATGAGAAGCACTCTGATTTAGATAGTAAAGAATGAAGTAGATAATGAAGCCTATTTATCCCCATTTGCTGGATGGGAAAACTGAGGTTTAGAGCAGTCATGTCTAGCTTTTTTTTTCCTTACCTAAAGTCATACATCTAGTGAGTTGCTTGGACTTCACAATTTTCCTTTGATACAAGGGAGGGTTCATTGGGTGGGAGAAACAATATGCATAAGCAACAGGTATATAAAAACAGAAGGAATGATTCAAAAATAAAACTAAAACAACTTTGCTGTGTATTACCTGTGAAAATCATGGAAGTCCTGTGGGGTCTTTGTTTCCCCATTTGTAAAATAAGATTGGACTGTAGGCCTTTTGACTTTAAATATCTGAGAAAGGTATGATTAAGTGTGATTCTAATCATAGAATTGTTGACCAACAACATTTATCAAACTCTATGTGCAAAACCTCTGAATCACACTGACTGCATGACCCTGGACAGCTCACTTAATTTTACACTGCCCCAGCTATGTCCTCAAAACTCTAAGTTGTTTTTAAAAAAAGAAAAACTATCATTTTTTTTTTTTAGGATTAGAAGTTCTTAACCCTGTGTGCGTGCATGCATGTGTGTGTGTGTGTGTGTGTGTGTATGTGTGTGTGTGTGAATGTATGTAATGGACACTTTTGGCCCTCTGATGATGCCTGTTGGGCTCTCCTCAGGATCATATTTTTCAAATGCCAAAAATAAAATACATAGGATTACAAAGGAAACCAGTTATATTTAAATAGAGTTAGCAAAATTTAATTTAAGAACTCTTTCTGGAAGACAATTTATCAGTTGTAAAGCAGTATAGGTCTTGATTGGGAAAGGGAATTTTCACACTGAGAGTTCCCTACACCAATGGGATCACAGATTAGATAAATGAAAAAAAAAGGGGGCATGTTAATTTGCTAAGGGGTGGGGTCACATCCACAATACCTCTCTGGGCTTCCAAATCCTTACTGTTGCAGTCAAAGCCCTGATCTATAGGATATCTGAGGCTTCTTACTGGTCTCCATTTTATGGCAGAAAGTATAAGAGGGACTGATGAAAAGAACAGCAAAGCACTTACCTCCTGCTGTGAGATGCACCTTGTACATAGATAGAGGGACTAGAAGTTTAATATCTAAGGACATCAGGGAGGCTGGAAGGAGCCTTGATTACCAACAAATATTCTAGACTCCTGGAAAAGCGATTCTGAATTATAACCTTTAAATTTGGAGTTGGATGTTTGCTATAATGAGGAAGGGAGTGGAACAGAAGGGGGTTGGTGGGCATTAAGAGGCATGAAAAATAGTTATGACATTTAATCTACTGAAATGAATCTAAATGAACATGGTTACTAAACAAGTCTGGGTGGCTGCATTGATGTTCAATATTGTTTTTCATAAGACATTTAATTTATTTTTTAAATGGAATTTTGGGGGTGGAGGGCATTTATTCATAGAGGGAAAGGGATCCCGCAAGGTCACACAGCAAGTTTCTCAGTAACCAGATCCCCAGTCCTTTTCTCCACCAGCTTCCCCTCTAAATAACAGGATTTTCAAACTTACATATGGATGCACAGACAGAGCATTAAAAATCAAACAGCAATCAATTGCTTCCTAAGGCGGGTTCCTGTGGCTCCTTTGGTCCATTCTGTCTTTTTAGCCCCACTCAGGTGATAGGAACCTGCAGAGCCCTGAGTTTCAGCTCTGCCAGGCTCAGGAGTCATTAGCATTTTAGAAAGGAAAGGAGGAATCAGGAAATCACCCCTGTGGGAAGGAATCAAATTTCTCTCCCACTCTTCCTCCCTTCCTCTATTCTTTCCTCCCTCTGTTCTTTTCTCCTTCCTCCTTTCCTTCTCCTCTTCTCTCCTTATTTCATCACCCTCCTCCCTCCCCACCTCTGAGATTTCAACCCAGCCTACACTACCCTGGAGTGTACAGATGCTTAGTCTGGAAGATGATTGAAGCCCAGGGGATCTGGAGGACAGATCCTGTATGAAATTCATCATGCTCCTCCTACTTGCCTTAGCCAGGTGTTCTGCATTGTCATCCAGAGAAGGACCCCTTGGGCCCTGAAGAAAACTCAGTGAGGAGTCCAAAAATGGAAGGGAGCAAAACGGAGGACATTGCATCTCTTAGAACAAGACCAACCCTCCTTTCTTAGGGCAGCCCTTCAGATATTTGAAGATAACACCATTTTCTCATTACTTCTCCTCACCAGGCTAAATATCTCCATTTCCTCCAGCTAATGATTGTATCATGTGGTTCTGAGTCCCCCCTCCCTCATCAGCATCGTTGCTATCTTTCAATTTACTTCTGAATTTAACAAACTAAATAAAATGGAAATTTTATATTACAAGGAATAGGGAAAAAAACAATGTACACGAAACTGCAAATTTCTATTATATACAATTTGCTTTTCATTAACAACCTTCAGACAAACTGGAAATTGCCATTGCTTCCAAAATTGGAGTGGGTGAAAATTCCTAGAGCAAGGATCAGCAGCCAATGGCCAGACCCCAAGCTCAGGAGTCACAGGACCTATTAAAATCTTCCATGTGACCCAGACATTTCCAGATTCTATGCCTTTGTTCATGATATGTAGCCTATCCCTGAATGTCTAACCTGAAGGTCCTGCCTATTGATATCTTGCCCTTCCTTTAAAGTCTAGCTCAAAGACCCCCTTCTCTTTGAAACCCACACTGATCCCCACCCTTCTATCCACCTCCCAGCTTGAGGGGACCTCTGATCTTCTGAGCTCCTGGTACTTTAAATTCTCTTCATGGGCTTATTCTGTTCTATTTTTATTAGAGAGGTAATATGGTACCATGGACAGAGAATCGGATTTGGAGTCAAAAGATAAACTTGTAAGCCTTAGCTCTATGCCTTAATGTTGTGGATCTGTGGGCCTTAGTTTCCTCATCTGCAAAAGGGGAGACCTGACCTAGAGAATCTCTCCAAGGACTTTCCCATTCCCATAGGATCCTCTATCTCATAGAAGGTGCAAAGGTCCAGCAAAATAGATACTAAAGATGGAGTCAGGAGACCTGAATCCAAACTTTCCAAATCTTCCAGTCAGTCAATGAACATTTCTTAAGTGCCTGTACTGTACCAAGCATGGTGCTAAGCACAAGGGAAAGAAAGGAAGGCAACAGATGGTCTCTGCTCTCAAAGAACTCATGGTCTAATGGGGCAAAACAACATGAAAACATCTGTGCACAAATAAGTTATATACAGGTTAAATGGACATATCCATTGAAGGCAAAGCACTAGAATTAGTGAAAATTAAGAAGGACTTCTAGGGGAAGGTGGAAAGAATGTGGAGATGAGGAGATAGAAGATTCCAGTCATGGGAGACAACCAGTGAAAAGGAGCCAAGTCAGGAGATGGACTTTCTTGTGGAAGGACCAGCAAGGAAACTAGTATCACTAGATCAAAGGATACATGGGCAGGGAAGAACTTAGGGTGTAAGAAGGTTGGAAATGTTGGGAGCAGTAAAAGATGAACTTCAAACACCAGTCAGAGGGTTTCATGTTTGATCCTGGAGATGATAGGGGACTATTGGAGCTCATCATGTTGGGGAGTTGTCAGTGTCAGAGGAGAAAAAAAGGGATATGTATGAGAGAGATATTGTGAAAGAAAAAGTTTTGACAATAGATTGGAGATGTGAGAAACTTGGAAAAGCCTTAACTTCCCTGAGCCTTCTTCATGTGTAAACCTCACCATCCACTTAGATTATTTCCAAGGTCTCTTCCCCCTTTAGATCTATGATCACATTGTTCTACAAAATAGTAAGTTTCTGAAAGGTAGGAGTTCTTTCTAATTAAGCTTTGGATCTTCTTTAATCACCCAACCTAGTCATTTACACAAGGTAGGTACATACCCTTAAGGCTTAGTTTCTGCTCAAAAACAAACACATGTGCACAAGTATCCACGTGTGGGGGTTATTGCATATATATTGTCAGATTTTTTAAAAATAGATGAATCCATTTTGCTCTCTCAAAAAGGATGGATGCAAAAGAAAAATATAATAAAATAGCAATACAATAGAAATTTCAATCAATAGTGAAAATATCAATATAAACTTATTTAAAAATAAATTAATATGAAAAACTGGGCTGAAAGGAGCTAAGTTCCAATTTATTTCAGTTGGATCAAGAGTAGGATCAAGGGAGTTAGACTTGAAGGCATTTTAAATATTATTCAGCTCTCTAACCTTACACAAAAGGAAGCTGAAGCTCAGAAATACTAAACAATTGGCCCAAGGTCACACACATGGCAAATATGAGAGAAACCATTCCCCCCAGTTCACAAACTCTAAATTAGTTCTTTCCATTGAACTACACTGCCATTTAGATTAGAGCTATTGGGGTAAGGAAAGGACTATTCTTCCCTTCCATCTCACTGGAGGCATACAACTTTATAGCACTAATAGCTAAAATAACTAAGGAAGAGTTCCCAGAGCATATGTCCTGGAAGAAAACCATTGAAGCTTCAAGGGTGGGAAAACAAAGTAGGGCATAGAGAGAGATGCTTTCAGAAACACTATCTACACAGAATCTGAGATGGCAAATAAGTCTATGCTTCTAGACAAGAATAGATAAAATACTAAACTTAACACTGGCCAGTTTAGGGTGTGTGCTTTAAAAAAAAGTGGTTACTGGGCAGCTAGGTGAGTAGAGCGTCAGCCCTGGAGTCAGAAGGACCTGAGTTCGGATCCAACCTCAGACACTTAACGCACACAGAAACAATACCTAGCCTTGTGACCTTGGGCAAGTTACTTAACTCCAATTGCCCTCCAAAAAAAAAAAGTGGTTACTGAAATGCCATATCATAACTGTTTGTGCTAATGAGTATAGTCAACTTAACAAGAATGAACTTGACAAATATGAGGGATTAAAAAGACAAGTACACAAATAGCTGCAGTTCAAGGTTAAATGTGGTAAGTTAAATATTTGGGTCTCTCCAAGCCAAGGAACTCTTTTTCAAAAACAGCTTCATTTGAAAGTGAAAGGAAGGAATTCAAAAGAAAAGAAATAAAGGTGCAAATAAAAGACAGTCTTATAGCAGCCCTACCCAGTCAGTTTGGGGTTTTTTGTTTGTTTGTTTTTGCTTCCTTCTTTCTTCCACCTATTTGCTTATGAAACCAGAGGAAATACATTCTGGTGAGGGAAAACTATAATGCCTTGGACCCACAGACCTCCATTGGAATGTCTTTGGTGGAATAAAATGAAATGAGTTTAGAAAGCATAGGATTTTTATAAGTGGTTTAAGTTGGAGTTATAAGGACTTTTCAGCCCATAGTCAAATAGAGGCTCAGGAGTAGGATGTGCTAGTGGGAGAAAGTAAGTTCAAAAGAGATTTAATATTAGTGTAAGGGTACTCTTTGTCCTAGGATTGAATATTAGTTCTTTGAGTATTGAAAGTGTTATTTTGGTCCTTGTTTCTTTACGTTTAGACTAGCATTATGGTCAGCACATAGCAAGTGATTAATGAATTATTATTGATTGGTTGATTGACTTTTATTTTAAGCCTTGACTGGTTGTGGTAGATTAAAGTCAATGAACTAAAAAAAATAGTCATTTGAACATTATCAGGGAGAGGCTTTTTAGTAACTGCCACTTAGCAGATGGAAGTCAAGTAGTCTACCTTGTGCCTTTGAAGAGATATAGCCAACAAGCTGATAGTATAGTATTGTAGATTAAGAGCTAGAAGGGACTTTAGAAGTCACCTAGTTCGACCTTCTTATTTCTCACACAAGGAAATTGAGGCCCAGAAATATTAAGTGATTTGTCCAAGATTGTACAGTAACTTGATTTAAACTCAAGTCCTCTGAGAGAAGTTCTTCAGTGACATAATATAGATGCCTAGTGGCATCTGATCAGGAAGCAAATGATCAGGAAGCAATGATCAACATAGACAATGATATTATGACATTTCCAGGAGATATCACCAACCCTCAAATTTTGAAGCATAAACTTTCCTGGTCATGCATGTGCACTGGTCATATGTGTCACTGGTGTATGGGCATCTTTATGCATATTCTTTCTATTTGTGACCTTCTATCTATATTCCCCATGTAAATATTCTTTCCATGTAAATATTCTTCCAACTGATAGTATGTTTATATGTTGGAAAATGTTGAAGGGGGAAATGGGGAATAGCACTACTTTTCTTATGCTATTTCATTCAATGTCTTGTTTTCAACTGTTTCTTGTGGCCTGACTATGAAAAGAAAACACATTGGTAGGGGGTCACGATTTTCAAGTGAATATAGATACAGGGAATACCTTGAACATAGCATAATTTTTCTGGTGGGCCTACCTACAAGGGGATGGGGTTTCCCAGGTCTACATATAGATGAAAAAAAAAAAACAAATCCCAGAGAGAGAGATGAAATAATTTACCCAAGGACACAGGATCAATAAATGACATAGAAAAAACAATATGAACCCAGGTTCTCTTACCCTAAATGCAGCCCTCCTTCCTTCCCTTTCTCATCCCTTATGGAGGATGGTGGCTTAATGGTGTGAAGGGAACCCATAAGTTGGAAGGTTGGGGGCTCCCCATGTGCACTTTCCCATCATTTAGGAAGGTATGTGATAGAATGCTAATTTTTTGATTGACCAAACAGGCAGAAGAAGGATCGCTTTTTTTGTAAAAAGCCATTGCTTAGGATGCATCATATTTCTCCAATACTTTTCTCCCAAGGATCTCTAAGTGCTCTACAGCCATTATCTCTTTAATCCTCACCAGTAGCCCTTGGAGGTTACATGTCAAACAACAGGAGGCTTGTTCCATTCGTGGTGTTTTGCCTTTTATTACAGTCAACCTTGACACTGCAAAGTCAGTGGGGGAAATAAAAAAAGTACAGAAAAATAAATCTTTTTTTGCTGCATGGAAGAGGATGGAATGTCAGCCCTTAAATGTTTGTTCTCTCTCGGTTTCTCTCCCTCCTTTTCTCTTCTTCCTTCTCTCCCTCCACTTCCTTTCTCCTTTTCCTTCTCTCCCCTTCCTTCCCTCTCTTTTTCTTCCTTTTTTTCTCTCCTTTTCCCTTTCCCTCCCCCTCTTTCTTTCTCCCTCTCTTTTTTCCTCCTCTTTCTCCTTTTTTCTCTCTCTCTTTCTCTTTCTCCCTCCTTCCCCTTCTCTTCTTTCTCTCTTTTCTCTCCCTCCAAGTCTTTTCCTTCTTCCCCCCTCTTTCTCCTCTCTCTATCTCTCTTCCTCCTCTTGCTTCTCCTCCTCCTCCTCATGTCTTTCTGTCTCTCTCTCTCTCTCTACTGTTTTTCTTCCCATTATTTGCAGAGTCTATACTGTCCAGGAAATTACAGACTAATATGAAGTTTCCACCATGGTGATTCAAAATTTCAGCACAGGGACCTGCCCTGAAACCTGGGTTTGAATAGCTTCCTATAGTCACAGTTTCTGTCTTTTGTCCCCTTCCATTGCAACAATGAATGAATTTTTCTTGATGGCAGATGGAGCAAAATCTTTCCTAAGTGGGTCTACATATCAAAGACCATTGTGACCCAGATGTTTGAGCCAGAAGGCAACTCAGAGGCTATGTAGCCTAATTTCCTTATTTTACAGTTAAGGACACCAGGGCACATAGAGGTTGAATTTTTTGCTCATGGTCACACAGATAGTAAGCAAGGAAGTCATTATTTGAACATAGGTCCTTTGACTCTAGGCAGAAAGGAACAAACATGTATTAAACTTTGAACAGAGACAAAGAGTATTATTCCCAAGTGCCCAGCTCCTTCAGACACTGAGGCTGGTTTCAACCTATGCCCCTTGGAAACAAGCTGGTGGAGATTTCTTTTTCATATTTCTCCTTAAGAACCTACTAGCACAGGACATCTTCCCAATTTTTGTTTTATTTATGTAGCTCAGTTCATGTGCTAGACTTTTTTTAAAACATATCCACGGGGGGCGGAGCCAAGATGGCGGAGTAGAAACAGCTCATCCAAGCCTCTCTGCCCCCAGATTCCCCCAAAACTATGTAAAAGGGGACTCTGAACAACTTCTGGAGCCCCAGCACCCACAGAACGACACAGAGAAGCTAACCTCCCGCTGAGGACAGCCCAGCAGACCTGCAGGAAGGACCAGTGCAGAGGTCTGGGACCTGGCATCGCGCAGAGTGCAGAGCGCAGGAGCCGAGCCAAGCCCAGGTCCGCCTGAGCCGAAGTTTTAGCCCCAGGGCGGCAGGGCCAGCAGCCGGCTGGAGGAACCCCAGAACACCAGGAGCTGTGGTGACTCCAGAATTATCAACATAGACATGCCTAGGACAAAGTAAGAGGTTAGTGTCCTATGGACTTTGGGACCTGTACTTGGGGAATGCGTCAGCTCCCTCTCCTGGGGGCTAGAAGCTGCTGAGGAGACATGCCATTTTGTAGTTTTCAGAGGCAGCTCAGGCTCCCAGCCTACAAATCTTGGGAAGATCCAGCGATCAGTCTTGGGGGGTAATCGCTCTTGCTTTAACCTCCCTGGATCTGGATTGTGATCTAGGGTGGAAGTCGTGGGTGGGTTTACAGCTTGCCAGAAATGGAAGTAGCCCCCCACACGTTCGGGACGAAAATTCCTCTATCTGGCCTTTGAGCCATAGTGTGGCAACAAGCCCAAAAGTCAAGCAATTAAGTGGCAACATGCCAAGGCAAAGGAAACAGAAAAATGCAACCCTAGACTCCTATTTTGGGGGCATAGAGCGGGAAAAGGACTGTGAGGTCAGAAGTCCTGCTCCAAAAGCCCCAGGGGAAAACATGAGCGGGTTGCAGACCATAGAGGACCTCAAGAAGGACTTTAAAAATCAAATAAGAGAAGTGGAGGAAAAATTGGAAAGAGAAATGGGAAGGATGCAGGAAAAGTATGAAATGAGGGTCAACAGCCTGACTGAGGAAAACAACACCTTAAAAAATAGACTAACTCAAATGGCAAAGGAGGCCCAGAAGGGCAATGAGGAGAAGAATGCCTTAAAAAGTCAAATTTGCCAGATGGAAAAAGAATCTCAAAAGTTCACTGAGGAGATTCATTCCTTCAGAGTTAGACTGGAGCAAATGGAAGCTAATGACTTTATGAGAAATCAAGATGCTGTTAAGCAGATCCAAACAAACGAAAGATTAGAAGGCAATGTGAAATATCTCATGGGAAAAACCACTGACCTGGAGAATAGATCCAGGAGAGACAATTTAAAAATTATTGGACTACCTGAAAGCCATGATCAAGGAAAGAACCTAGAAATCACCCTTCAAGAAATTCTCAAGGAAAACTGCCCTGATGTTTTAGATCCAGAGGGCAAAATAGAGGTTGAAAGAATCCACCGATCACCTCCTGAAAAAGATCCCAAAAAGAAAACTCCCAGAAATATTATAGCCAGGTTCCAGAATCCCCAGATCAAGGAGAAAATACTACAAGCAGCCAGGAAGAAACAATTTCAATATTGTGGAAACACAATCAGAATAGCCCAGGACCTGTCAGCTTCTACACTGAGGGATCGAAGGGCATGGAATATGATATTCCAGAGGGCAAAAGAACTGGGAATGAACCCAAGGGTCACCTACCCAGCAAAACTGAGTATTTTGTTTCAGGGGAAAATATGGTCATTCAGTGGAATAGAGGACTTTCAAGCATTCTTGAGGAAAAAACCAGAATTGAATAGAAAATTTGACATCCAGACACAGGAAGGTAGAGATGCCTGAGAAGGTAATCGGGGAAGAGAGATCAAGGGGAACTTATCAAAGTTGAACTATTTTCATTCCTATATGGAAAAGCAATAACTGTGACTGATGATATCTTTCTCACTATGAAAATAATGGAAAAAAATGGTGTGGTCATATGAATACATAGGTGAATGTGTGTGTATATGGTTACAGTTATATATGGATAGAGGGCATAGGTTGAATTTGTTGGGAAGGGAGAATACTCAAGGGATGAAATTATGAGGTGAGAGAGGAAAGTGGCAAGAGGAGATGGGGAGAGACAGGGTAGGGTAAACTATCCCATGTAGAAGAAGCAAGGGGAAGTGGTTGCAAAGGAGGGGAGAATAAGGAAGGCTAAAAAGGCAAAACCACATTCACATTGAATTTGGTTCAGGGAGAAAATGACATACATACTAAATGGGATATCTCAACCTGCAGCAGGATAGGGGGAAGGGGGATGAGAGGAGGGATGATGGATGGGAGGGCATCCTTGGGGGAGGGGAGGTTGGAAGTACCCACTATAGAAGAGGGACAGGATCATGTAGGGAATGGACCAGGTGGGGGGTGGGATGAGTGGGAGGGAATTATAAGCAGCCTTGTACAATATATCTACTATGATAATGTTTTGCATAGCTAGACATGTACAACATATACTGAATTACTTATCTCCCAAGAAGGAATGGGTGACAAGGGAGGAAGGAAATGGATCTGAAATTCGAGGTTGTAACATTAAATGTTTCAAATATATATAAATACTATTATTAATACTCTTTTGCTTGTAATAGGGAGATAAGATGTGCAGGCATTGGGACACAAAGATTCACCTTCCTCTAATGGAAAAGTCGATGGGGGTATGGGAGAAGGTATGGGAGAGAGCAGATTGGAGGAAGCGATATCTTGTGGGACTACTATTCTGGGAAGTTGGGTAGGGGAATAACGGGGGAAAAAAATGACTGTAACTCGAAATCTGGTGGAAATGAATGATGTAAAACAGAAGTTAATAAAGCATTTGTTAAAAAAAAAAAAAACCGTATCCACAATCTGATTCCATACACTGGGTTAAGTACCTACTCTGAATTGAGACTAGGGTCCAGATCTAACCATTGACATTCTCTCTCTATTACTTTGGGGAATTCATTTCCCTAAGTTTCAGTTTCTTTTTCTGCAAAAGAAGGGAGTTGGACTATATGGTCTCTAATACCCTTTCTATCTCTAAATCTATGGTCCTATGATATGGTTTAGAATCTGGATCACGGGGGTGGCTAGGTGGCGCAGTGAATAGAGCGTGGGCCCTGGAGTCAGAAGGACAGGAGTTCGGAGCAGGCCTCAGACACTCAATCCACACAAACAAAAACCTAGCCGTGTAACCTTGGGCAAGTTACTTAACCCCAATTGCTTTAAAAAAAAAAAAAAGAATCTGGATCACGAGCTGCACTGCCAGTATGATCTTAGGCAAACTGCTTAAACTCCCTGGCCCTCATTCCATCACCCCCTGTAAAATGAGAAGGTTAGGGTAGATTATACGACCTTTGGGACCACAGACAGTGCTAACACTATATTCCTATGAAATAATAATGATGATGATGCAAGAACTCACAGCTGTAGGATCTCAAAGCACTTTTAGTTCATAAAATCACTTTTTCCTAGCTACTCACTGAGGTAGGTTTTCTGAATCTTACCATCCCCATTTTATAGATGTGGAAACTAAACCACTGACAGCACAAGCAACTTCCCTTCTGAGGTGGGATGGAATGTGTTTTGTTATTTTTCTTTGGGCCAAAGAGTACTCGCTTTTCCCTGTCCATTAATACTTTAAGGCCTTCTAAACAGCAGAATTTGGCAAGTCTCTAGTGGCCTGTCCACTATATTATAGGATGGGGGTAATTCATAGTTTCCTGTGTTTCTAATGGAGCGGTGGGGGTGACAAGAAAGGTTCTGAGCCTTTTTTTTTTTTTAATCAGCACAGAATGTCTGTTTTTATGCTGGGTTTCTGCCTTCTCAGCCTGTGGCTATGTCTGCTTCTATGGAAACTACCTCTGGCAAAAGCAAGCATCAGACTCTTTCTTCACACCTTCTAGCACCTTAAATAACCTAGGCCTACCCTCCACAGGCTGGCAACTGGTCTACACCAGCAGCCTCTCTGATACTCCTTCTGGCTCTTAACTCAAAAAAAAATATTGGAGAATTTTAAATGAAGCTCTATGGGAATTCTATAGAGGGGAATTTAGAGTCAGCTCTCTTGCTCAGGTGATTCTCCTTGTGACCCCACTTAGTGTTTTTTCTTGACAAAGACACAGGAGGGGTTTGCCATTTCCTCCTCCAGCTCATTTTGCAGATGAGGAAACGGAGGCAAACAGGGTGAAGTGACTTGCCCAGGGTCACACAGCTTGGAAGTGTCTAGGCCAAATTCAAACTCAGGTCTTCCTAGTCCCAGGCTCAGTACTCTATCCACTTCACTATTTAGCTGCCCTGGAATGAGATATGCATTTTACTAAACAGCCTCTGAAGTCTGCATTGATACTTAACCTTTATTGACTAAGTCCAGTCACTTGCTGAATAAATTTTGGTTGGATTGGATTGGAGAGCATCTGTGAGCATTCAACTCCCTAATTTTACAGATCAGGAAACTGAGTCCTGGAAAATTTAAGTGGCTTGCCTAAGGTCACACTGGCTATAAGGTCATCTGAGTAGTACAAAACTGTAGGAAGGTCGGTCATACCGGAAAAGGACCTAGGATCTCTAAACACTGAGGATTTGAGCTGGGTGAAGATTATAATTTAGGAATAAAGCAAGGCACAATGGAAAGGACATTTACTCTGGTGTTGGAAGACCTGCATATACCTCCTGCCTATGGGTCTGCATCACCTGGGTGACCACCTAACTTCCTTGGGCATTTGTCTCCTCATCTATAAAATAAGAAGCCTGGGCTAGACTACATCTGGGATCCCTTTCTGATCCAGCTCTATGATCCTTTTTTTTTTCTTTTTGGAGGGAGGAGGTAGGGCAGTTGGGGTTAAGTGACTTGCCCAAGGTCACATGACTAGGGTTTTTTGGGGCATTAAATGTCTAAGGCTGGATTTAAACTCAGATCCTCCTGACTCCAGGGCCACTGCTCTGCTCACTGGGCCAACTAGCCACCCCCTGTATGATCCTTTGATCACAATGTTTTGCCACTAACTAGGTTGTTGACTGTGGGTAGACTCTCCTGGTCTCAGTTTCCTCAAATGAAAAATGAGTGGAAGAACCTAGATATATATTCTAAGATCCCATCCCTTATTTGAGATTCTACAAATCTATGGCCATATGTTTGATCTCTTTCTGGGCAATCCTGTAATTTTCACTGTCCCTCCATTTTGGGAATGGGGTATGGTGCCTGAAGATTTCTGCTTCCTTATTGGGGAGTGTCACTGGAATGAAGAAGCAGGTTCTGTGAAAGGCTTCTGGGCAGTACTCTCTACCTGCAAAGGAAGCTCATCTGGGCTTGAAAAAGAATGCAGACACCTGGGCTCTTCAACATTGGCTTATAGGGAATGGAAACCAGGAAGTGGCAAATAGCAAGATATCCACTGAAGATGAGATGTCTTGGAGGGTGACATACACCGAGGCCTTAGGTAAAGTTCTAGTTTAGACTTTTAATTAATTATCTGGAAGAGGGAATAAGTAACCCAAAAGAGAAATTTGCAGGTGCTCCCTACCAGGAGGTATTATAAAAGTCACAGAGGAAAAGGGAAATGAAAGAAAAGAGATACCAGGACTAGAGAAGAAGGAAATGAAATTTGTGTCAAAATGTCATCCAGGGCAGTTGAGCCTTTGGAAATGCAGATGTTTCAATGAAGTTTCAAAAGCAAATGCTGTTCAGAGAGGTGACTTTATTCCAGAGCTGTCATTGTAGACCTCAAGGATTCATTTTTTTTTCCAGAAAAAAGATCATTGGGGGGACAGAAGGAAAGATATCTGGATAATTTCCCTTGTGAGGAGGGAGACAAATACTTGGGAGCATCATTAAGTCATTACTAGGATGTGGGTATGGTCACTAGAAAGAGGCGGAGCATTGTATCTAGAACTTTCCTATTTTGTTTTTATTTTTAAAATATATTTCACGAAGACCTTTTGTTTTCACATTGCCCATATTTCCAAATACATGATATCTTCCCCTCTTCAGATTCTAGAAAGTCAGCCTTTATAGAAAAGCAATCTTTTTTTAAAAGAGTGTGTGTGTGTGTGTGTGTGTGTGTGTGTGTGTGTGTATCTGTGTGTGTGTGAGAGAGGGGGGGGGATTTGGCAAAACTAATCTATATGTTAAAACATTCTAACATTATCTGTAATGTTTCACATACAGTCCCCCAGCACTATTAAAAATGTGGGGGGAGATGCCTTCTTGGATCTCTTCTTTGAGACTACATTTTTATTTTACATTATTATTTTACAACTTTCAGTCGTCATTGTCTTGTTATTATTCTTTCCATTTGTATGGTTATTATCATTTTGCACCTTCTTTTTATGGTTTTGCTTATTTTTCTTTTCATCAGCTCATATTTCTTCCCAAGCTTCTCTACATTCATCACATGCATCAGTTCTTACAGCACAGTAATATTCCATTACATTTTTAAACCATAATTTGTTTAGTATGTTGATTCCTCAGTTGATGGGCATCGACTTTGTCTTCAATTCTTTTCTAACACCAAAAGTGCTGCTATAAATATTTTAGTGTATAGAGTCTTTATTATCATTATTTGCAATTGTCTTCCTTAATTTCTATACCCATCAATGCAATTCCTCAGTCAAATGGTATGGACGCTTTCTTCGAATAATTCCAAATGGATTTGCAAATCACTTTGGAGGGGGCGGAGCCAAGATGGCGGAAAGGAAGCAGTAACCTCACTGAGCTCCTCTGTCACTAAGTCCAAAAGGGTAAATCTGAGCGGATTCCAGAGTGACGGAGCCCAGTGGAAGACAGAGTGTGGCAGAATCCAGCCCAGGAGGTTGCCCAGAGTGTCCGCACAGGTCGAGCGCAGAGCGCGTGGGGTCTGCACAGCTCAGACCTAAGAGCAGGCAAGCAGACTACACCAGAGAGAGAAAAAGCCCCAGCCTGCAGACTTACCAAGGACGAATCGCAGTCATCTCGCAGAGGGAATGGATCATTGGAGCCAGGTAGGAGAGTTGGGCCCCCAGTGGAGAGAGTGGCTTCTCAGGCTGCATTCAGCCCCCAGCCTGGAAGTTTAGAAACTGCCTGCCTGTATAATACAGGGGCTGGAATGGCAAAGTAAATTCTAGCTGCTCCGATCCTCCCATCCCTCCTTCATGAAGCAGAAAACCCAAAGATAAGTCTCCCACCCAGATTGAAATCCCAAGTTAATGGAAATAGCCTCAGGCTTGAGAATCTCCTAGAAGGGGTGTAACTGAGACAGCCAGGAATCTGAAGAGAAGAGAGGGAGGGGACCCAAATAGCCCCACCTCACCTCACCAACAAAAGCCTACTTATAGCCCAGGGGTATAGAGGCAGAAATCTGAAGTGGTCAGACTCATCCCCACCTACACATCTACATTCCTCACTGACTTCCCTGACTTAGCCATAAACTAGCCACCCAGAGGTATTCAAAGTCAAGGATCAGGCCCCAAACTCATAGCCTGAGACACTAAGAAACAGGAAGTCACAATGGGAAGGAAGGAAGCTGAAAAGGAGAAGGGGAAGGCAAGAAAGTCTATTTGAGCATACTATGCAGGGCAAGAACAACAAAACATACAGGACAATATAGACTCTCTGCCCACACCAGAGACCACAGAAGGAAACATGATCTGGTCTCAAGCCCAAATAGCATTCCTGGAGGAGCTTAAGAAAAATTTTAAAGACCAAATCAGGGAGGCAATGACCAACTTGGAAAAAAAAATACCTCCCTAAAAAAGGAACTTCAAAAACTCACTGAAGACCATAATTCACTAAAAATTAGATACAATCAAACTGAAACTCAGAACTCTATGATGCAGCAGGAGTCAATCGAAAAAAACAAGATATCGAAAAATTGCAAGAAAATGTAAAATATCTCACTGGAAAAATAACTGACCTAGAGAACAGATCCAGGAGAGACAACCTAAGAATTATTGGTCTACCAGAAAGCCATGATGAGAAAAGCAGTCTAGACAACATCCTCCAAGAGATTGTCAAAGAAGACTGTCCTGAGGTCCTGGAATCAGAAGATAAAATAGCTATTGATAGAATTCACCGGACTCCTCCTGAAAGAGATCCCAAACTGAAAACTCCAAGAAATATAGTAGCTAAATTCCAGAATTATAAGATTAAAGAAAAAATTCTACAAGCAGCCAAAAAGAAACAATTCAAATATCGAGGAACTACAGTTAGGATCACACAGGACCTAGCAGCTTCTACATTAAAAGAGCGGAGGGACTGGAATTTCATATTTCATAGAGCAAGAGAGCTAGGACTACAACCAAGGATTAACTACCCGGCAAAACTGAGCATAATCTTTCAGGCAAGGAGATGGACGTTTAATGAAGTAAGGGACTTCCAGACTTTCCTAATGAAAAAGCCAGAGCTCAATGGAAAATTTGATCTCCAAGTACAAGACTCCAGAAGAACATAAAAAGGTAAACAAGGGTAACATAGACTCACACATGCAGAAGTGCACACACCCACACCCACAAACACAAGCTCATTACCTGGGATGCAACAAGGGCAAAATGTTCACATCCCTATATGTGGAGCTGATAACTGTCAATCTTTGAAATCTCTATGATTATCATGACCTGCAAAAGGGTTATACTTAGAGGGTGTGGGTATGAATGCACTAACATGGAGTCTAAAAAAAAAAAAAAGACTATTAAGGGGATCAATGGTACTGTAATGGGAAAAGGAAAGGATGAGCTAGGAAAAGGTAAAATATGCCATCTGAAGAGGCATCAAAACACACTATAGAAGAAGGGAAAGTAAGAGGGAGAGGAACATCATTTAAACACCATTCTCACTGGTTCTGGTTCAAAGAAGGATCAAATTAATCAGTGAAGTTTAAGAATCTAACGTGAATAGACACGTAAATTCATTAAATAGAGGAATTGGAGGGAGGGAGAGGAGCACTGTTTGAAATTTACTCTCATTGGTTTGGAATCAAACGGGGAGTAATTTACTCTGAAAAGTATAAAAATTTATTGTGTCCTATAGATTGTGGGAGGGTAAGGGGGGGTGAAAAGGAGGAGACTAAAGGGAGGGATTATAAGGGAGGGAAATAGTAGTAAGAGGAGAGGGTAGGTTAAGAAGGGGGGTCACTGGGTGGGAACACTGAGGGAGGGGGCGGTCAAAAGGGAAAACTTCAAGGAGGGGAAGGGAGAAGGAATAAACAAAAATATAAACAGGGGAGGGAATAGGATGGAAGGGAAGAGACAGATAGTCATCATTACTGTGAATGGGATGAACTCTCCCATAAAACAGAGGTGGATAGCAGAATGGATTAAAAACCATAATCCTACAATATGCTGTCTTCAAGAAACACATTTGAAACAAAGGGATACCCACAGGGTAAAGGTAAAAGGTTGGAGTAAAATTTATTATGCCTCAGCTAAAGTAAAAAAAGCAGGGGTAGCAATACTTATCTCAGAGAAAGCAAAAGCAAAAATAGATCTAATTAAAAGAGATAAGGAAGGAAACTATATCCTACTAAAAGGCACCATTGAGAATGAAGCAACATCACTACTTAATATATATGCACCAAGTGGTATAGCATCCAAATTCCTAGAGGAGAAGTTAAAGGAATTAGAGGAAGAAATAGACAGCAAAACTATACTAGTGGGGGACCTTAATCTCCCCCTCTCTGAACTCGATAAATCTGGCCTCAAAATAAACAAGAAAGAAGTTAAGGAGGTGAATAGAATCTTAGAGAGACTAGATATGATGGATCTCTGGAGAAAACTGAATGGGGATAAAAAGGAATTTACTTTCTACTCAGCAGTGCATGGTACATACTCAAAAATAGACCATGTACTAAGGCATAAAAACCTCACAATCCAGTGCAGAAAGGCAGAAATAGTAAGCGCATCATTCTCAGATCATGATGCAATAAAAATTATATGCAATAAAGGGCCATGGAAAGATAGACTAAAAACTAATTGGAAACTAAACAATTTAATCCTAGAAAATTGGTGGGTCAAAGAAGAAATTATAGAAACAATCACTAATTTCATTCAAGAGAATGATAATAATGAAACAACATACCAAAATTTGTGGGATGCACTAAAGGCAGTTCTCAGGGGAAGTTTTATATCCCTGAGTGAATACTTAATTAAAGCAGAGAGAAGGGAGGTCAATGAATTGGACATGCAATTGAAAAAGCTAGAAAAAGAACAAATTGAAAATCCCCAATTAAGTACTAAATTAGAAATACTGAAAACCAAAGGTGAGATTAACAAAATTGAAATTAAGAAAACTATTGAATTAATAAATAAAACTAAGAGCTGGTTTTATGAAAAAAAATTGATAGACCCTTAGTCAATATGATAAAAAAAAAGAAAGAAGAAAACCAAATTATGAGTATCAAAAATAAAAAGGGTGAATCTACCTCCAATGAAGAGGAAATCAAAAAAATAATGAGGAATTATTTTTCCAAATTGTATGCACATAAATATGACAATCTTAGTGAAATGGATGAATATTTACAAAATCACAAATTGCCCAGATTAACTGAAGAGGAAGTGAATTACCTAAATAACCCCATCTCAGAAAAAGAAATCAAACAAGCCATCAATGAACTCCCTAGGAAAAAATCTCCAGGGCCAGATGGGTTCACTAGTGAATTCTATCAAACATTTAAAGAACAATTGATTCCAATACTCTACAAACTATTTGGGAAAATTAGTGAAGAAGGAGTCTTACCAAACTCTTTCTATGACACAAATATGGTACTGATTCCTAAATCAGGAAGAGATAAAGCAGAGAAAGAAAATTATAGACCAATCTCCCTCATGAATTTAGACGCAAAAATTCTAAACAAAATATTAGCCAAAAGACTCCAACAACTTATCACAAAAATAATACACCCTGATCAGGTAGGATTCATTCCAGGAATGCAAGGATGGTTTAATATTAGGAAAACCATCAATATAATTGAGCATATCAACAACAAAACTAGCAAAAACCACATGATCATCTCAATAGATGCAGAAAAGGCTTTTGACAAAGTACAACATCCATTCCTATTAAAAACACTAGAAAGTATAGGAATAAATGGAGCCTTCCTTAAAATAGTTGCTAGCATCTATCTAAAACCATCAGCAAGTATTATATGCAATGGGGATAAACTAGAAGCCTTTCCAATAAGATCAGGAGTGAAACAAGGGTGTCCACTATCACCCCTCTTATTCAATCTGGTACTAGAAACGTTAGCAGTAGCAATTAGAGAAGAAAAAGAAATCAAAAGAATCAAATTAGGCAAAGAAGTGACCAAGCTGTCACTCTTTGCAGATGATATGATGATATACTTAGAGAATCCTAGAGAATCAAGTAAAAATTACTTGAGACAATAAATAAATTTGGCAAAGTTGCAGGATATAAAATAAACCCACATAAATCCTCAGCATTCCTGTACATCTCTAATAAAACTCAACAGCAAGAGATACAAAGAGAAATCCCATTTAAAGTCACTGTAGACATAAAATATTTGGGAATCTACTTGCCAAAACAAACCCAGAATCTATATGATCACAACTACAAAACACTTCTCACACAAATCACTTTGGAACAACTCACAGTTCCTCCACCAGAGTATTAATGTGCCCATTTTGTCACAACCCCTCCAAGACTGACTATTTTCATCTTGTCATCCTTGGCAATTGGCTGGATGTGAGATGAAACCCCAGATTCATCTGGATTTGCATTTCTCTAGGAGTTTCTTATTTTAACTCCTTATTTCTGCTAACTAGGTGTTAAGCTCTGTGGTTTTGACATTTCTGTGGCAGTGTGTGTGTGTGTGTGTGTGTGTGTGTGTGTGTGTGTGTGTGTGTGTGTTTGTTGATAGCCTTGTCAGCATCTTAGAGAAAGGTTCTGATTGCCCCCACCCTAGTAATAACTCAGGCTTAATCAATAGTGCACTCAATGAGTAGGACTTCAGTTACTTGAGTTTTTTCCTCTTCCTAGGTGGCCTCCATAACAGTTTCAGCTTTTCTCTGGGTATTCCCAAGTTCCTGAACTATGGGAATTTGAAGGCAATGTTCTTCCTACTGGGAACTATCCACTACCTTTGGAACTATCCACTACTTTGCCTCAATGATTCATAGAGGACATAATCCCCATCATCCTACTTCCATTTCCAATTAGCAGGAGACCATTTTATGAGGGGGGAGCATGGGGACAAAAACAGCAGAGCAGAAATAAACAGAAGTGCTCCCTAACACCCCAAGGGAGAACATACCTCCACTAGCCTTCGTGCCCTAAACCTTACATAGCATTTTGCTCTAACCCTCCTCTGATGGACTTAAATAAAGCTCAGTTAAAGTTCCCACATACTTCATGAAGCCTTTCTGGATCCTCCTGGGTCTTACTGCTGCCCCATCAAAGCTATCTTATATTTATCCTGTATATAGTAACACACACACACACACACACACACACACACACACACACACACGGCTCCATTCACATCCTCCCTTGAGGAGAGGGATTGTTTCATTTGTGTCTTGGTATTATAGCATCTATTGTGGTGCCTAGAACATAGCAAATGATTGTGTATGAATGTCTTTTTGTATGTTATAATTATCTCTGTTGGCCAGAATATAAAATCCATGAGGGATAGGGTTGTAGAGTGTACTGGTAAATATTTAACAACTACTTCTAGATAGTTTAAGTCTAGAAATAGTTTAAGTTTAGAAAATATAGTTTAAGTCTAGAAAATCAACAAAACAATAAATCAAGCCTTAGATTATGACATTTGCTGATTTCTCACATTGCAGATTTAACAATCAGCACTTGGGGTCTAGTATGAGCAGGAACTCTTGGGCCTATTGTGCCTTATTTTTAAACTTTGTATTTCTCCTAGTACCTAGGCCAGTGCTATGCACACAGTACAAGGCACAGTGGGTAGACGGCTATACCTGGAGTCAGAACTACTTGAGTTCAAATCTGGCCTTGGTGTGACCCTGGACAGGTCATGTAACCCCTCTGTGCCTTAGCTTCCTCATCTGCAAAGTGTAGGTAATAATATCCATCTCCCAGGGTTGTTGTGAAGAGATAATATTTGTAAAGTACTTTATACATATTCAATCTCTATATAAATGTAGTCATTGCTGCTGCTGCTGTCTGTGCAAAATAGTTATTAGTTGTGTAACCACAGGCAAGTAATTTCATGTCTCAGTCTCCTTTTCCCCATCTATAAAATGAGGGGGTTAGACTTAGCTTAAAGTCCCTTCCAAGTAGAGATCCATCATCCAACGTACATCGTGTCTGCCCTTACAGAATGTTAGACATATGTGGGCAAGAATGCTCTAGTTTTTAACTTTACACCTAACACAGGGTCTGGTTCACAGTAGGCACTTGCTCCAGTAAAGTAAGGATCCTACTTCAGTGTTGTTTAGAGCCACAGCCTTTGGGGATTCTGTGTTTGCCCACAACTGTCAGGGTATGCATTTTCCCCCATGTGCATTTTCTCTATCACTATGATGACTGTGTCAATGGCCTTGGCCATGGAGCTATTTCTAAGGAAAGTATGTTTGAGGAAGATTATTTCATCAGCTTTGTGTAGGACAGAGACCAGAGCCTGGGGAGACCAGCTGGGAGGATGTATCTGTCCTAGTGCCAAGCCAGTGAAGATGATGTTTAACCAAGAGAAGAGAAGGCTGGAGTGGGGGGTCAGGGGTGTTGTCTTCAAATATTTTAAGGGTCTCCCTTGGAAGAAGGATTAGACTTCATGAAATCATAGATCCAATGCGTAAAAGATATAGAGGTGAATTTAGGCCTGATTAATTATAGGGGTAATAGAATAAAAAAATTCTAACAACTGGAACTGTCCAAATATTAAATGTACTGCCTAAGGGAATAATGGTTTCCCCCTCATTGGACAGTATTTGTTATTCATTTGCTTTGGTTGTGCCCAATTCTCTGTGATCCCATTTGGGGTTTACTTGGCAGAGATACTGGAGTGGTTTGCCATTTCCTTCTGCAGCTCATTTTATAGATGAAGAAACTGAGGCAAACAGGGTTAGGTGACTTGGCCAAGGTCACACAACTAGGAAGTGTTTGAAGCCAGATTTAAACTCAGGAAGAAGAGTCTCCCTGATTCCAGACACAACACTCTAGCCACTGTACCACCTAACTGCCCCACTGGACAGCATAAGGTAGATAATTATTTTGTCTGGTGCAGTGCAGTTTGGATTGGACTAGACAGCCACCAAAGTTCTATTCACCTCAAATTTTGTGGCTTTATTAAATGCACTCTGCAATTTTACCACTGTAGGGAAATGATATGTATATAGATCTTCTTCACTTATTAAAGGAGAGAGATGAAGAAGATAATTATGAATCTATATCCTTAGACCAAACTATCTTCAGGACACTAAGGAAAATCACCTAAGTTTAGGGTTCTGGAATGCCCACTCAGACCTCTCCAAAACTTGTTCTAAAAATTTCTGGCCACAGGTAATGATCAACTGCATTCTCCCCTCCCAAACACACCCTTCATCACTGCTGTTACAGAAACCATTCATACCTGGGGGACATACCTTTGCAGCAATTGCAAGGCTGGGTTTCACATCCTTCCTTTAGTGTGATGACTGTGGGAAGGTGGAGGTGTCGAGGAAGGGACAGCTCCAGGAAACCTAATGGAGGGAGAATTGGCAGAGTCCTTTCCCACGGCACATGGTCCTGTTTAAATCAGAGACAAGCAGAAGTTAATGGCCTCCTTCCATGCATGCAAGCCGTATTCTTCACAGCCCCGAGTGATTCGGTGACTGCTAATGAGATTTTTTCTGGAGGGCTGTTAAAGATCATTAAAAAGCCGTTTTTTGAAAACCCAATATTAGTTTTTAAGTAGTTAGCAGGGGTGAGCCCTCACTATTCAGTGTTAACCAAAGAAGAATGAAGAGCTATCCTTCAAAGCCAAGGGAGGCTGAGAAGATGTGATCCATTCTGATGATTGCTTCACCAGGAAGAGGAAGATGGGATCATTCCTGCTCTGAGCAGTGAATGAAGCCAGCCTCTGAAGAAGGCTGAAGCTTGAAAAGTGGGAAGACTAGTTGAGTCATTTTCATCTTGCCTTGTTTCTACCTTCACAAAATTTCTCTCCACTCATATGGCCTACATCTTGGGTTAGTCTATAATCTTGTAGATTATGGTTGTTGTTGTTCAATCATTTCAGTTGTGTATAACTCTATGATCCCATTTGGGGTTGTCTTGGCAAACAGAAGAGTGGTTTGCCATTTCCTTCTCCTGTTCAGTTTACAGATGAGGAACTGAGGCAAACAGAGTTAAGTGACTTACCCAGGGTCACACAGCCAGATTTGAACTCAGGTTCTTCTGACTTCATTCACTGAGCCATATAGCTGCCCAATCATATAGAATTTTAGGTTCAGGATCCAGAACTGGAAAGGACCATCGAGTTAATTAAGTCCAATCATCTGGATCAAGAACATTGAGGCACAGAGAGGTTAAACAGCTTGCCCAGGTTGGGATAAGTTGTGTCAGAGCCAAGATTCCAGCTCAGGTGCTCTGGCTCCAAACCCCACCTTCCTGCCTCCAGACTGAGTGTCTCTCATCTCCCCTGGGTTATTAAAGTATCCTCTTCACTGGACAGGACCTCAGTTTTCTCCCCTTTCTAATTTGTTGCATTGTTGCCAAATTTGCATTCTTAAACATAGATCTGATCACTCCCTTTTTCAAAAATTTACAATGGCTCCCTATTGCTCTTAGGATAAAGTACAAACTTAGAACCTCAGCATTCAAAGACCTGCCCAACCTGTTCCCCCTCTGCCTTTCGAACCTTTTTTCATGTCTCCTGCCTCTTCACACAGTCTCCATTGTACTTACATTGGCTTGTGATTGTTGCTCATAGATACTGTTCCATCAACCAATCCGTGGTGATTTAGAGCAGTTCATACCTCCATTCCTGGCATCCTCCTCACTCCCATTTGGAGGGCCCCTAACTTCTTTCAAAGCACAGCTAAAGTGCCTCTTCTTCTAGGAAGCCTTTCCTGATCATGCCCAGGCCTTAGTTCTTCTCAACCTTGAAATGACTTTTTCTATACTTTGTATTTACTGATCTGTATAAGCATCACATACTTTCAGTAGAATACAAATTTCTTCTGGATAAAGATTGTTTTGTTTTTGTCTTTGTATTCCCAAGTGCTTAATACACAGTAGGTGCCTAATGAATGTCTGTTGGGCTAAATTGAATTTGTTGAATCCAGGAGACTGCAAATTCCCATGAGGCCAAGGATTTGGCTGAGACTTCTAGGGAATGGTGCTACATTGGAAAGGGACAAGAACATTCAAAGGGCCTTGGTGGCTTCTTGTCTGGACTTTTCCTCCCTTCCCAGACAAGTATCATTGGTAGCTCTATTTCCTATTTGATCTCTTCTAAATAGGCTTTACTGACACATGGGACCCAAACAATGTATTTTTGTCATATATATAGACAGACACACATACACACATACATGTCTGTTATCTTGCTTATAGAAATTGTTCAATAAATATTGGCTGATTTGTTTTATATTCTTATTTCAAAAAGAATTCATGATGCTTGCTAATAGGTGCAAGGAGTACAGTATGGGTAAAGAAACCCTACATTTGGAGTAAGGAAATCTGAGTTGAATCCCAGCTTTGACATGTACTAATTGTGAGGTTATGGACAAATCCTGTAATCTCCTTGGCCCTAAATTCTCTCATCTATAAAATGGGTATGATGATAATTCTCATATTACCTAGTTTGCTAATGAAAGCCTAAAGAAATGTGAGCTACAGAAGACATTGGCACACTGGAGTCTATCTAAAGAAAGACAAACAGGATGATGAAGACTGGAGACCATGCCATGAGTGGGCACAGGGGAAAGAGGGCAAGATTTAGGAGTTGGGTCAGAATCCTGACTCTGTCTGCCAGCTGTGTGACCTTAGGCAAGTTACTACTCTTGCCTGGACCAGTTTCTTCATCTGTCAAATGAAGAGGAAGACCAATGACCCTTCCATCTTGATGATGCTATGATTCCCCAGACTGGTGAAACAGTTCAACACACACACACACACACACACACACACACACACACACACACACACACACACACAACCTTGGTTTAGAACCCTTCTGAAACCCCACCCAGCACTAAATCTATGATACTGAAAACAATTGGAAGACATTACGAGGATGCAGGGTCAGCTAGGTGGTGCTATAGCACATAAAGTTACAAGGCCTGGAGTCAAGAAGACTCATCTTCCTGAGTTCAAATCTGGCCTCAGACACTTACCGGCTGTGTAACCCTGGGCAAGTCACTTAACCCTGTTTGGCTCAGTTTCCTCATTTGTAAAATGAGCTAGAAAAGGAAACGGCAAACCACTGCAGTATCTCTGCAAAGAAAATCTCAAATGGTGTCACAGAGAGTCAGATACTACTGAAAAATGACTGAATGACAGCACATAGAAGCAGACTCGCTAACAATTAGGGTTGCCCCAGATGGGGAGGTATTACCTTTATCTTCACCACAAGTCTTTAAACAATAACTGGATGCCCAGTGCAAATAAGATGGTTGCATAGTGTTTTGAAGATTGCAAAGCACCCTGCATATATCATCATCTCATTTGACCCTCTCAACTTTGAGAAGTAGACACTCCTACTATCCCCATTTTACAAAAGAAGGAGGTAAGGCAGAGAGAGGTTAAGTGATTTGCCAATGGTCACACAGCCCGTAGGGCTGAAGGCAGGATTCAAACCCAGGTCTTTCTGATTCCCAGAGGGGATTCTTGTTTAGGACAGTCTGGGCTAGATGACATAGGAGAAGCTCTGTGGTGCAGGCTCACATTTGACTTGACCCCTAAAACTCTAACTGCTTTCACTAGAGAAACAGGGTTATATCTCCAACATTCCAGCTCCAGGAAAAAATAAGTTCTGTTTTCTTTGCTTTTTTAATCACCCAGCTTCACCCCAATTGTAGATCATTTGCCAAAACAATTGCAAATTGGCTCATAATGTTGAATATAAATTCTCTTAATTCCCTGGGATAAATGGCTTTTCTTTTGGAAACTGGCATTTTCTAGGCTTGCCAGCTCCTTATTAAATGACTTTTTCTCTAGGGTATGGGTGTCACAGCTAACATTTTCAGGGAGCTGCTGCAGGAGGTGGGAGAGACATAAGCAGGCTTGGGTGGAGGCCTGACCATTTTGTCTAGGAAATGTGAACAGATCAAGGAAAAACTGTCTTATAGACACAAGGGATCTCCAAGACATAGTTGGGATATACACTAAGAGTGGAAAATTCCTGGTAATAAACAATGTATAGTATCATCAATGGAGAAGTACAAGGGACTTTACAGACCATCTAATCCATCTGTTTGATTTTACAGATGAGGAAACTGAGGCCTGGGAGATTAAATAGTTTGTCCAGGGTCACACTACATAAGTGTGGATTTGATTCCAATTCCTTAGAATTAAGGTGTCTGTCATCTTTACATTTTAGCACATGGTGGGATGTTATATCCCACAAAGGAATATGAAATCCTGGAGGGCAGGACTGCGTTAACTTCTGTCTTCATTTCTGCAGCACAGACCACAGTGCCTGGCACAGAGTAGGTGCTCAATAAATGTGTTGATTGGTAGTCACAGAAACTGTGACTCTCACTTCTACAGTCAGTACATTGTTGGATTATCAGCCAAAGAACCTGATTTTGAATCATACCATAACTATATTTTGAATGTGTTACCCTGATCAAGGGGCAGCTAGGTGGTGCCAAAATGCACAGAGCACTGGGTTTGGAGTAAGGAAGACTTATCTTCCTGAGTTCAAATCTGGCCTCAGACTTTAATAGTTGGGTGATCCTGGGCAAGTCACTCCACCCAGGTTGCCTTAGCTTCCTTATCTGTCAAATCAGTTGGAGAAGGAAATGGCAAACCACTGCAATATCACTGCTGATAAAACTCCCAAATGGAGTCATGAAGAATCTGACATGACTGAAACGACTAAGCCACAACAAACCCTGAACAAGATAGCTGAGCTTTCGGGGGGCAGAGCCAAGATGTCAGAGTAGAAAGAGGACTTCTCCACAGTCCGGCTTCTACATCCTCCAATACCTATAGAAAATGACTCTAGACAAAGTGTAGAACTACAGGACTCACAAAGTGACAGAGAGAAAGAAATCTCACATTAAAGGCAGACTGGAAGGCCAGCAGGAAGGGGCTAGCACTCCAGACTGGGACTGAAGCAGTCTCAAATGAGCCACAGGGCTGAATCCTGGGGCAGTCCCAACTAGCAACACAAACCAGCCAGAGCAGACTTCAGGAGAGTGAATCAGCAGCGGTGGTGGTTTCCTGACTTCTTAACCCATAAAAGACAAAGACAAAGCAAAAGGTCAGTGTGTAACTCTGGTGGAACAAGAAGCAAATGAAGAGCATGGTCCAGCCCCTGCTGCTGTGGCAAGAAACAGCAGAGGCCCTGCAGTGCTATGCTGAGTCAGGAGCTCCTGGCCTGTAGATTGTAGGGAGAACAAGCAACGATTAGAGGGTAATCACTTTTGCTTTGACCCGCTTGGATCTGGATCGTGGTCTTGGGTGGTGGTCCTGGGGTGTGTGGCCAGGTGCCAGAGCCTTTGGGGGCTGTAGAGAGGGCACCCAACTAATAGCTCCAGCAGCTGCAAAAACCCCAGCAATTTGGGACAAAACTCTCTCCGTTCTGAAAGCAGAGTTCTACTGTGGCAAAGTGCTCAAAAGTTAAGTAATTGGCTGGCAAGATGAGCAAACAGAGGAAATGCAATCTTACCATAGATTCATGTTATGGGGGACAAAAAGGATCAAAGAATGGAATGGGAGGAAGACAACAAAGTCAGAACTTCTGCATCAAAAGCTCGCAAGAAAAATATGAACTGGTTATAGGCCATGGAGGAACTCCAGAAGGATTTTGAAAACCAAGTAAGAAAAATGGAGGAAAAAATAGGAAGAGAAATGAGAATAATGCAAGAAAATCAAGAAAAGGGAGTCAACAGCCTGACTGAAGAAAATAACACCTTAAAAAGATACTAACTCAAATGGCAAAAGAGGCTCAAAAAGCCAATGAGAAGAATGCCTTAAAAAGCCAAATTTGACAGATGGAAAAGGAATTAAAAATCTCAGTGACAAGAATAATTCCTTCAAAATTAGATTGGAGCCATTGGAAGCTAATGACTTTATGAGAAATCAAGATACTATAAAACAGATCCAAATAAATGAGAAAATAGAAGGCAATGTGAAATATCTCATTGGAAAAACCACTGACCTGGAAAATAGATCCAGGAGAGATCATTTAAAAATTATTGGACTACCTGAAAGCCATCGTCAAAAAAAAAAAAAAAGAAAAAAAAGAGCCTAGGAGTGGCTAGGTAGCGCAGTGAGTAGAGTGCCGGCCCTGGAGTCAGAAGGACCTGAGTTTGGATCTGGCTTCAGACACTTAACACACACAAACAAAAACCTAGCTGTGTGACCTTGGGCAAGTTACTTAACCCCAATTGCCCTACAAAAAGAAAAAAAAAGAGCCTAGACACCATTTTTCAAGAAATTATCAAGAAAAATTGCCCTGATATTCTTGAACCAGAGGGCAAAATAGAAATTGAAGGAATTTACCAATTGCCTATTGAAAAAAGATCCCCAAAAGAAAACTTCTAGGAATATTATAGTGAAATTCCAGAGTTCCCAGGTCAAGAAAAAAAATACTGAAAACAGTCAGAAAGAAACAATTTGAGTATTGTGGAAATGCAATCAGGATAACACAAGATGTAGCAGCTTCTACACTAAGGGATTAAAGGGCTTGGAATATGATATCCTGGAGGTCAAAGGAGCTAGGATTAAAGACAAAAATCACCTACTCAGCAAAGAGTATAATGCTTTAGGGGAAAATATGGTCATTCAATGAAATAGAGGATTTTCAAGCATTCTTGATGAAAAAACCAGAGCTGAACAGAAAATTTGACTTTCAAATACAAGAAGCAAGAGAAGCATGAGAAGGTAAACAGGGAAAAGAAAT
Source organism: Gymnobelideus leadbeateri (assembly GCA_011680675.1). Taxonomy (NCBI): domain Eukaryota; kingdom Metazoa; phylum Chordata; class Mammalia; order Diprotodontia; family Petauridae; genus Gymnobelideus; species Gymnobelideus leadbeateri. Next base: position 119,275 of record WOXC01005965.1, on the reverse strand, counting down.
CATAAGGAACTCGTTAAAGTTGAACTATTTACATTCCTACATGAAAAATCTTAATTGTAACTCATAAGACTTTTCTCACTATGAGGACAGTTGAAGGGAATATATATGTATAATATGCATATATGTATATATGTATGTGTATAATATGTATATATGTGTATATATATTTATGTATATATATGTATACATACATATGTAGGTATGTATAAGGTATAGGTGTATATAAATATATATGTGAGGGTGTGCATATGTATGTACATGTATACATAGACAGAGGGCACAAGATGAGTTGAATATAAAGGGATTATATCTAAAAAAATAAAATTAAGAGGTGAGAGAGCAATATATTGGGAGAAGGCAAAAGGGAGAGATAGATTGGGGTAAATTATCTCTTATAAAAGAGGCAAGAGAAAACTGTTACAATGGAGGGGAAGAGCAGGAAGGTGAAAGGGAATAGGTCAACCTTACTGTCATTGATTTTGGCTTAAGGAGGGAATAACATACACACTCAATTGGATATCTTACCCTACAGGAAAACAGGGAGGAAGGGGACAATAGGGGGAATAAGAGAAGGGAGGGCGTATTGGGGGAGAGGGTAGTTAGTAGCAGACACTCTTGAAAAGGGAGGGTCAAAGGAGAAAATAGAGTAAGCAGGGGGCAGGACAGGATGGAGGGAAATATAATTAGCCTTTCACAACATACCTATTATGGAAATTATTTCGGTAACTACACCTGTATAACCTATATTGAATAGCTTATCTGCCCAGTGAGGGTGGGTAAGGAGGGAAGAAGGGAAAAAATCTAGAACTCAAAGTTTTAAAAACAAATATGTATTAAAAAAACAAAAACAAAAACAAAGAGATAGCTGAGCTTTCATGACCTCATTTTTCTGTTCTGTAAAATCAGGGCCCTATCCCTTCCTGTTCTAAATTTCAAGATTGATAACAGTTATTCTTTCTCTTGAGTGTGGATGGATTATTGTAACTCTGTGAAGAATAATTTCCCCATCTATAAAATATTTGCACAATCTACACCAATTGGTGTAGATAAAGTCCTTTGTTAACCATAAAGTACCATAGAAATGTGATTTACCATTATTGCTGTAGCCTCTGGGCACCCCCTACATGGGCGGGCCCCTCAGAGAATATAATCCTCTCACTCTTCAAGGAACTCTGTTGTTGTGTCCCCATTCAAAACCAAAGTTGAGGAGCCTCCGCCAATGTTTTTTTTTTTTTTTTGCCTTTCCTATCCAGGAAATCAGAAGATGCATTTAAAAATGAAACATTTAATCAAACAGCAAAACAAATTTCACTCCCCACATGTCCACCACAGGTTACTATGACAGGAGAGGGGAAGGATAACCATAGAGAGAACACAAAGGACAGGGGAATACATAGGTTGAAACCAATGTCCCCAACCTTTATGATCAACTTTATTTCACAGTCCAACTTATGTGCCCCCTCCTCCATGAGGCCTTTCTTGGTCCCCCAAGAGTTCTAAGCACAATGGTTAAATTATCAGACTTGAAGTTAGTAGCACCCTAGTTCAAATTCTGCCTCAAAAACTTACTACTTAAATGATTCTGAGCAAATGACTTAAACTTTAAAAATCTTAGTTTCCTCATCTGTAAAGTGGGGATAATGTGTTTCGGTGATTTTTAAATTACATAATACATGTAAAGTGCTATGCAAACCTTAAAACTATATAAATGTGAAATAATTTTAAAATGGTCTTTTATTCTTAAATTATCATATATGTATATCTGTATGAATGTCTTGTCACCCCCTGCAGAATGTCAGCTTCTTGAGGGCAAGGACTGCATTCCATTTCTGTCATCATTTTAAAATACATGATAAACAGTCGGTGCTTAATGAATGCTTTTGTTGTTAGATGCTACATTGCATCTTCCTGTTTCCTTTCCAGTGGATTCTCTTTCCTTCCAGAGTCAAAGGGTGCTTAATGAATGCTTTTGTTGTTAGATGCTACATTGCATCTTCCTGTTTCCTTTCCAGTGGATTCTCTTTCCTTCCAGAGTCAAAGGACCTGGCTTCAAATCGCATTTCATACATATCTTGTCTATGTGAGTAAGTCTCTTGACCTCTTTGGAACTAGGTTTCCCCAATTATAAAACGAGAGGGTTGGAACTGATGGTTTCTGAGGAACCTTCCAGTTCTAGATCTATAATTATATGATCCCATTATATTATCCCAAAACAAAGTCTACTTGTCCTCATTCATCCCCTTGGCTTAAACAGTCTTGAACAATTCAGCCTGAAGCTACCCATACACAGCAGCCACCAGTTTTGCCCAACAAAGTTCCCAAACTTCACCTTTTGTGCCACTGAGGCTTGATTTTTTTTCAGCTCACACTGTGCAACCTTCAACAGTCCTTCATGAATCCACAACAGATGTTTCTCAGTCCTTTCATTTTCCTTTTTCAGAAGAATTGTAATTGACTGTGCTTTAATTAGGATATCCCTTAGGATGCTCCAGCTTCCCTCCACACTCTGGAGTTTTCATATTTTCTCTTAGTGTACTAGGCTGATTACATTTCTTAACTCTTTAAAATTGGTTGTCCTGAAGTCTAATACCTTTGTAATAGTAAGTTCTTGTTCTTTCTTTTCCTTTTTTATGTGGAATTTATAGAGTGGTTCATTGTGTTGAATTCAATGAATTCCTTGAGGATTTTATGAACTCGATTGGCCTCTATTTGCTTCCCCCAGTTTATCTGTTAGAATGTAAGCTTTTGGAGGGGAGGAATGGGTTTTGCTTTTTCTTTGTATATGTAGTTGTTTCTGACTTTTCAGGCATGACTCCATTTGGGTTTTTTTTGGCAGAGATTCTGGATGGGTTGGCCATTTCCTTCTCCAGCTCATTTCCTGATGAGGAAACTGAGGCAAGCAGGGTGAAGTGACTCACCCAGGGTCACTCAGCTAATGTCTGAGGTCAGATTTAAACTTAGATAGATGAGTCTTCTTTATTTCTGGCTTGGCACTCCATACCCTACAGTGCCACCTACCTGTCCCTTTTGTATGCCTAGCCCTTAGCACCTTAGTGCTAAACTCTTAGTGTCTGGTACAATGTAATCTTTTAATAAATGCTTCTTGATGGATTAATTATATGTTTCTTAAATATGAAATCTGCCCTGTACCCTCCTTTGGAGTTTCTCTCTCTACCTGTACATGCTAGCTGTTGAAATGTGGTTGCAACAAAGATATGTTCATGGCATGGTGTGGAGAGTACAGAGGGTAGAGTCAGAGGCCTGGCATTCAGACCCAGTTTGTCCACTTACTACCTACAGGCCACTCATTTCACCCTAATCCTAAATTGATTCTTCAATTTTCTTCATTTGTAAAATGAGGGAATAAGGCAAGATGGTCTCTGAATCTCCTTTCAAAGACAGTCCGAAGTCAACAAACCTGGGTCCAAATCAGTTATGATTTCATAAAGGCATTCCAATCAAACATCTATACAAAGAGGGGAAGGGTGAGTCAAGATGGCAGATTAGAAACAGCTCTTCTGAACAACTCCAGCTACCACAATTTCCAAATTCATGTAAAAGGGGACTCTAGACAACATCTGGACCTCCAGAACCCACAAAATGACACAGAGAAGCTAACCTCCAGCTGAGGACAGCCTGGCAGACCGGCAGGGAGTGGCCAGCTCAGCATTCTGGGAGCCAAGCCCAGGCCCCTCATGAGTCAGAGGTTTTAGCCCCAGGGTGGCCCAACCAACAGCCAGCTGGAGGGACTCTAGAACACCAGCAGCTGTGGCGTTTCCAGAATTACCAAAACATAGATGCCATGGATAAAGTGAGAGGTTAGTGCAGTGTGGACTTTGGGACTCATTAGTTGGGAGAGCATGTGGTCTCTTTCCCTGGGGGCGAGAAGCAACTGAGAAGCTTCAGAACAGCCTCAGACACATGGCAGCTTCAGTTCCTGGTCTTCTGACTGTAGGGGGATCCAGCAATCAGTCTTGGGGTTAATCACTCTTGCTTTAACCTTTCTGGATCTGGATTGCAGTCTGATGTGGAGGTCTTGGGATATGTGACCAGCTTGCCAGAGTGTGTGGGGGCTTCAGAGATGGCACCCAACTAATACCTCCAACAGCTGAGAAAACTCCAGCATTTGGGACGAAAGCTCCTCTGGCTGGTGGCAGAGTCCTACGGTGGCAACAAGCCCAAAAGTTAAGTAATTGAGGGATGATATGCCTAGGCAAAGGAAACAAAATAAACAGAAAAATTCAACATTAGACTCCTAATTTGGAGGCAAAAAAGATTAAAGGATGGAACAGGAGGAGGACTGGGGGATCAGAACTCCTGCACCAAAAGACACAAATGAAAATAGAAGATGGTTATAGGCCATAGAGGACCTTAAGAAACAGATAAGAGAAATGGAGGAAAAATTGGGAAGATAAATGAGAAAAATGCAAGAAAATTATGAAATAAGAGTCAACAGCCTGACTGAGGAAAATAACACCTTGAACATAGACTAACTCAAATGGCAAAAGAGGCTCAAAAAGGCAATAAGGAGAAGAATGCCTTAAAAACCCGAATTTGCCAGATAGAAAAAGAATCTCAAAAGCTCACTGAGGAGAATCATTCCTTTAGAATTAGACTGGAGCAAATGGAAGCTAGTGACTCTATGAGAAATCAAGAAGCTCTTAAGCAGATCCAAACAAATGAAAGAATAGAAGGCAATGTGAAATATCTCATGGGAAAAACCACTGACCTGGAAAATAAATCCAGGAGAGATAATTTAAAAATTATTGGACTACCTGAAAACCATGATCAAAGAAAGAACCTAGAAATCATCCTTCAAGAAATTCTCCAGGAAAATTGCCCTGGTGTTTTAGAAGCAGAGGGCAAAATAGAGATTGAAAGAATCCACTGATCACCTCCTGAAAAAGATCCCAAAAAGAAAACTCCTAGGAATATTATAACCAGGTTCCAGAATTCCCAGATCAAGGAGGAAATATTACAAGTAGCCAGGAAGAGACAATCTGAATACTGTGGAAACACAATCAGGATAGCCCAGGATCTGGCAGATTCTACACTGAGGGATCAAAGGGCTTGGAATGTGATATTCTGGAGGGCAAAGGAGCTGGGATTAAAACCAAGAATCACCTACCCGGTAAAACTGAGTATCATGTTTCAGGGGAAAATTTGGTCATTCAGTGGAATAGAGGACTTTCAAGCATTCTTGATAAAAAAAAAAACAGAGTTGAATAGAAAATTTGACATTCAGATACAAGAAGCAAGAGATGCTTGAGAAGGTAAACAGGGAAAAGAAATCATAATGAACTTATCCAAGTTGAAATATATACATTCCTACATGGAAAAACAATAACTGTAACTGATGAAACTTTTCTCAGTATGAAAATAGTTGAAGAAGGGTATATGGGCATATGAATACTTATGTGAATGTGTGTATATATGTTTACAAGTATACATAGATAGAGTACACAGGCCAAATTTAATAGGAAGGGATGATACTTAAAAGGTGAAATTAAGAGGTGAGAGAGGAATATAACTAGAGGAGATGGGGAGAGACAGAATGGGGTAAACTATCTCATATAGAAGAGGCAAGAGAAAATGGTTCCAGTGGAGGGGAAGAACAGGAAGGCAAAAAGGCAAAACCTTATTCTCATTGAATTTGGATCAGGGAGACAATGACATACATACTAAATAGGATATCTCACCCTATAGAAGAGTAGGAGGGAAGGGGATGAGAAGGGGGATTGTGGAAGGGATGGTGGGAGGGAAGGGGGCAGGGAAGTTGGAAGCACCCACTTGTGAAAAGGGACAGGATCAAAGTAGGGAATAGACCAAGTGGGAGATGGGATAGGAGGGAGGGAAATATAGTCAGTCTTTTACAATATATCTACTATGGTAATGTTTTGTATAGCTATACATGTACAACATATACTGAACTGCTTATCTTCCCAGTAAGAGTGGGTGACAAGGGAGGAAGGGAATGAATCTGGAAATTGAAGTTTTGAAATCAAATGTTTTAATATAAATTTTTAATATAAATACTATTATTAATACTATTTTCATATAATTTGGAAATAAGATATACAGGCATTGGGGCACAGAGATTCACATTGCCCTACTGGAAAATTTGAAGGGGGTATGGGAGAAGATATGGGAGAGAGCTGATCAGATGAGGGGATATCCTGTGGGACTGCTATTCTGGGGTAGGGGGTAGGGAAAAATGGGGGAATATTATAACCCCAAATCTGGCAGATATGAATGATGTAAACCACAATTTAATAAAGCATTTGGGAAAAAAACAAAAAAAACAAAAAAAAAACATCTACACAAAGGTGGCAGAAAGTTCTCAACAGAACAATCATAATATTTTGGGAAAAAGTTAATTGTCTTGTTTTAGTTTGAACTTATGAATTTGGGCTTGCATACTGAGCTTTTATGTTGGAAGTGGGATTGCAGCTGCTTGGGGAAAAGCCTGTCTTCCACCCATGAGAATGGGAGGGATTGGCCAGGTATTGAGCTGTCAGAGAAGCTGGAGTAGACAGGTGAGAAGTGGGGGTGTGGATTGGAGGGGGGAGGGAAATGCTTGAGTGCATATAAATGCTTGAAGCTTTAATTATCTAGCACAAACCTTCGCCCAGCAGCCAACTGCAATTCAAGGTAATCAGGCCTGGGGTTCATGGTGAGCAATCTATCCTGGTCTCTGGCCTGTTCTCACAGTGCTATTAATTACTGAAAGAGACTTCAGGAATGGTGGACTCTTCAATAGGGGGACTTAAGAGTCCCTCATCACTGTGATATTGGGATATGAGATATCCCATCCATTTGTGAGTGCTATTGGCCCTCAGATTTGAGTATCAGAGGCAGAATCAATTTGATGTTTTCTCAGGGTCCAGTAGAGGTAATGATGAATTGACTTCAATTTGTTAGATTTGGAGAGGGAGAGCTACTGAGGAGGCCACTGACTTTCACTTGTTATGTATGACCAAATAAGATACACATTGTATGTGTATGTGTGTATTTACATAAATAAATAGGTTTCTCAAAAGTCTTAGTGCAAGATTAAGGTATTAAAGTTAAAAATAGTTAATTATTAACAATAGTTAATAGTTTTTTAATGTAATAACATTAAGAATTTTGGGACACCCTCTATATGGTTTGGGGGGTAATCAGGAAAACACTGTAGAAAATGCAACAAGGGATAAAAAAATCTCAAAAGGATCTTTGAATAGATACGTGATATATGTAAATTATTCAGAGTCCGTTATCTCCTACCTGAAGGGTAGATGGTTATGTAGATGTTTGATTAGAATGCCTTTATGAAATCAAAACTGATTTGGACCCAGGTTTGTTGATTTGGGACCATCATTGAAAGACATCTTGGAGACCATTTAGCCCCATTCACCATCTTGAAGTTGATATAATCATTAGACATGTTACTATAACTTTAAGTGCCTCTTTCTTAGAGTCTTGCCCAGTACACTCAGGACCCACGAGACCACACTGTAGCTTAAACTCTGCACCCCTCCCCAGCTGAAGATTCAAATACTTTGGAGGCTGGATGATAAACAATCCCCTTCTGATTCAAATCATTCTCAGATATTTTTATCTTCCAGTATAGTGACATGGAGGGATTGTTCTCCTCCCCAAACAAGTGAAATCACAGATCCTTTTGATATTTTAAGTATATTTATGATATATATATATATATCATATATAAATATATATGAAATATATATTTGTATATGCACTTCTTGCAACCTGGTTAGAATGGAAATTTCTTAAGAATAGAGATTGTTTCATTCTTTATATTTATATTTCCAAGTGGCATACTTGCCACAGATTAAGTGCCTAATTAATATGTGTTGATTGAATGATTAAGCAAAGTGATATGTGATGTCTGAGGAAGGAAAGTTGTTATGTGAGGGGGAGATAAGGGAAGATTTTCATGGTGGAATTTCAGCAATAAGAAAACTGTTTCTTCTCACAGAGCAGGGGGATGGTCCAAAAAAGCTCACAAGGCAGGCAGTTAACTAGTTTGCCTGTGTATAGAACTGATTCTACGAGGAAAGGAAAAGGAAGAGGAAGAGGGAAAGGAAGAGGGAGAGGGAGAGGGAGAGGGAGACAAAGGAAGAGAGAGACAGATGGGGGGAGAAGAAGAGAGAGGGAGAAAGAGAGATGAAAATGACCCCAGCAGATGGAAAGGAATTAGAACCTTAGCAAAGCAACAAGTGAGAAACATGACTGTAGAAAGGGAGAAGGGAAGTTCAATCACATAAGGGGGAGAAGCTAAATATGTGGATTAAAAATAGCTTTTGACTCCCAGGTTTTCTAGATCTTCTTTTGCCAAGAAACTGCCCCCAGCCTAGGCCAGTTCACAGGTTAGGTCTGTAGGCATGCTTGTTAAGAGATGTATTAACTCCTGGCAGGAATTATATAAGATACTTATATTGTTGTTTTCTGAATTAATTGGGGGAAAATCAAAGTTTTTCGCAGTATATACATTTTACTATATATATAGTTTTTTACTATATACTTGAGGGGAGGAATATAGAGACAGGGCAGGGAGTTCAGAATGTAGTAATATCATACAGTATCTATGGGCAGCAGCAGAATAGTGATTAACAATCAAGAAACCAGAATTGGTTCTGGGTCTGCAAGAAAAAAACAAGATGAGGAACCCAACTAGATAGACCAAGGGGAAAGGGGCCAACCAAGATGACAACAAAGGAGGGAAAGCTATGTACTCAAGACAGTGGTGGTGGTGTTTGTCCTTCCTTTTCAAAGAGGACTGATGGTATCATGGGTGACATTTTGATTTAGTGTGAATTGGATTTAAGTGGGGCAGAGCTGCACACAGTTGTCAGTCTGACTCTCTCTTCCAAAGTCCTCAAAGTCCAGTGATGATCCTGGACACCATGCTGTGGAGGAAGGGGGTGGGGGTGGGTATATGGCTAATCAAAGCTGTTAGTGCATTCAAGGCTACTTAGGCTGTATCAAGACAGGTGGTATAAAGGGTAGAGGGCTAGACCTAGAGTCAGGAGGACCTGAGTTCAAACCCAGCCTCAGATACTCCCTAACTGTATGATTCCTGTGTGCCACAGTTTCCTCAACTATAAAATGGGGAAAATAATAGCCCTTACCACTCAGGTTGTTCTTTGGATAAAGTGAGATAATATCTGCAAACCTTAATGTATTGTATAAATGGTAATGATTATGTTTATTATGAGAAATGGAATTAAACTTAGAAAAATAATAGAAATAGGATTGGAGGATAGAGCTAAGATGGAAAACTTCAATGATAAGAAAATGTAGAGGAGCTTGGTTTCTGATTGTCCAAATAGGTGGGGGAAAACAGGGCCAAATTTGGAGCCATTAAACTTGCCTTAAAAATGACGCCAGATCACCTTGTATGCCTTTTAAATGGTAGCAGGAGGGGCTTGAGGGAGGGAGAAAATTGAGAATTAAAATTTTTTTAATGTAAAAAAAAATTAGGAAATATTTAACAAAATAAATAAAAATATAATAAAACAGAAAAAATACTTTAATAATGTTAAAAGGTTACAAGTATTTAGGAGCCATATACTCTGAGTGGATGGATTCTCTATTATATAACATATCTGAATGTCAAGATTCTGAAAATCCCATAGGCTCCTCATGGGAAGTGGTAATTACCATGGATTACTGCACAACCAGACCCAGAGCTCTTTTGGGAATTACAAGAGTATGAGTGTTTGCACTAGGTCTGTGACAATCGAATGGTATGAAATCCAGGTAAATTTAATTAACACACTAGTAAATAGGGACACTGTGGGGAAAAAAAATCCTAATTAAAAAAAAAAAATGTACAAAATCCATGGCAGTGTGAGGAGTAAAATGAACCCTGAACTATGATCAGATCATAAAATACAGAGAATACAAGTAATTCAGAAATATGAGAAGATTTCATCTGAAAAAAAAAAAAAAGATCAGGGGGTGACTAGGTCGTGCAGTGAATAGAGCACTGGCCCTGGAATCAGGAGGACCTGAGTACAAATCTGGTCTCTGACACTTAAGTGTTACTATTGTATGACCTTGGGCAAGTCACTTAACCTCAATTGCCCTGCCCTCCATCCTCCAAAAAAAAAAAAAAAAAAAGCAAAAACAAAACAAAATACACAAACAAAAAAGATCTGGGGGTTTTAGTGGACTGCAAGCTGAACCTACATCAAAAGCATAGTGATGCTGGGGCCTCACTGAAGGAGGCATATTTTCTAAGACTAGACTCACTGCTCCTATGCAGAACAGTGAGTCTAGTTCTGGACACCACATTTCAGGAATGCCTTTCATAATCTGGAGAACATCCTCACAGGGGCAGCCAGGCTGGAGAAGATTCTAAACTGGGGGTGTTAAGCCAGTAGAGGAGAAGGCTAAGTAGGGGCATAATTGCTGTGTTCACATATCTGAAAGGCTGTTACTTGGAAGAGGAATTAATCTTATTTTCTTGGTCCCAGAAGGCAAAAGAGGAGCAGAGTGGAAGTTGCCAGAAAGCAGATTTAGATTTGATTGAAAGACAAAAAGAATTCTTTAAAATAATGACAAGAGCTGCCTTAAAGCGAAATGCGTTGTTGTTGTTGTTGTTGTTGTTGTTGTTGTTGTTGTTTTTGGAGGGCAATTGGGGTTAAGTAACTTGCCCAAGGTCACATGGCTAGGTTTTTGTTTGTGTGTGCCTTAAGTGTCTGAGGCCGGATCCGAACTCAGGTCCTTCTGACTCCAGGGCCAGTGCTCTACTCACTGCACCACTTAGCCGCCCCCAAATGCATTGTTTTGAGAGGTGGTGAGTTTCTGTCATTAGAGGTTTGGGTTTTTTTTTGTTTGTTTGGTTATTTTGGGTTTGTTTGTTTTGTTTTGTTTTTTGGTTTTTTTTTGCTTTTTTAGAAGGGGGAAGGCAGGGCAATTGGGGTTAAGTGTCTTGCCCACGGCCACACAGCTAGTAAGTGTTAAGTGTCTGGGGCCTGATTTGAATTCAGGTCCTCCTGACTCTAGAGCTGGCACTCTTTTCACTGTGCCAACTAGCCTCCCCCACTAGAGGTCTTAAAAAAAAAAAACGATTCCTGGCCACTGTTAGGGATGCTGGGTAGGGGATTCCTGTCCAGGGATAGGTTGGACTAGATGACCCTTGAGGTCTCTTTCATTTCTGAGCCTCTATGACTGATGACGGTGACTGGAATAATGGTGATAAAGTGATTCTAAGTGGATTCCTGATAGGGCTGTATGACTTTGGGAAAGTCGCTTAATTTCTCTGGGACTCAGATACCTTAACAGTAAAATGAAGGGGTTAGACTGGATCAGCTCAAGGTCATCTTCCATCTCTACTTTAATTGATTTTATCCATTCTGTTATGTGCAACAAGGTTGGCAAAGTGGATCCAGCGCAGGGCCTGGAATCAGGAACATCTGAGCTCAAATCTGGTGTCAGATAATTCCTAGCTGTGTGACCCTAAGCAATCACTTCACCCTGTTTGCCTCAGTTTCCATCCCTGTAAAATGAGCTGGAGAAGGAAATAGCAAATCATTCCAATATTTTTTTGCTAAGAAAACCTGAAATGGGGTCATGATGAGTTGGGCATGACTGAGACAACAGAACAAAACATCTATTCTGTCAGGAGACTGGTTGGGAAAAGATTTGAACTATGTTGAAGGACAGTTGTTTTGCTCAAGACCAGTTATTTTTCATTTCTTTGTTATTGAGAAAGAATGTTCATAAAGTTGGAATTGACCTCAGAAGCTTTCTGATCCAGCCACTTCCTTTAACAGATGAGGAAACTGAGACCTAGAGAATGAAATCTTTCAGTTCATTCATTTTTCAGTCATGTCTGACTTTTCATGATTCCATTTAGGGTTCTCTTGGCAAAGACACTGGATGGTCTGCCATTTCCTTTTCCAGCTCATTTTATAGATGAGGAAACTGAAACAAGCAGGGTTAAGTGACTTGCCCAGGGTCACATATCTCAGATGTGTCTGAAGCCAATTTTGAACCCAGAAAAACTAGTCATCCTGACTCCAGGATATCTACTGTGCCACGTCGCTGAGAGTAAAATCTTTGATATTTTAAAATATTGAGAGATGGAAGAGTCCTGAGTCTGTACAATCCAATTGCCTCATTTTACAGATGAGGAAATCGAGGCCCAGAGAGATGAAATCCTGGGATGATTTATATATAAAGCTAACAGGATCCCCAGAGATTTAGGTCAACTGTCTCATTTTAAAGAAGAGGGAAGTGAGATCCAGGGGGCTTGTGACTTGCCCAGGGTGACAAAAGTAGCAAACTCCAGAAGCAGGTTTTGAATCTAAGACCACTGAGTCTAGAGCAGAGTATTTGCCTTTTCTACTGCATGATGCTGCTGCATGATCTGGCTCAGGCTTTTACACACACACCCCTCCAGCAGGAAGGCCCTTTGCATTCCCTATACCACCATCCCTTCTCTCCCCATTCCAAGCTTCTTTTAGTCTCTGGGTTCATCTTTCAACTGCCTGGCCCAGGTCCATAAGGAAGATTAGCTTTGAAGAGTTAAAAAGGGACATGCCCTTGAATCATAGAGGAAAGAAGTTAGAGAAAATTCTAGGTTATTTGAAGTAAGTTGGTGATAGGGAGCAAGATGTAAAAGTCTTGTCAGGGCTAGAAGAAGTGAATACAATTAGAAAAAAAATAATAAAACCCAACCCAAGGAGTTGGCTGTAATAGCACATTCTCTGCATGGTCAGAAGCTAATATCTCAGTGCCCCAGGGCATCGTGGAGCCAGTGGTGCTCAGCATAGTGTGTATTTATTAACAACCTGAATAGGGGGCAAAAATAACAAGGTGAAAAGGCTTGCTTGTTCAGCAAAGCAGCCAAACTTCGGAAAGATGATATCCAAGGAACCCTGAGAGGCCGTTGCTGAAGGAGCTAATGAATCTGTGCTGTGGCCAAGGACCCTGATGATGAATCTGGGGTGAGAGAATAGATTTGGGGTAGGTTGATGAGCAAGGGGGTACACAGCAATCTGGGGGGAAAGTTACTCAATGTGACTGTGTTCCCGAGGCTACTGAATTGGGAGGCAGAAGATCTGGGTTCACATCTCACCGCTGACGTTTATCTTCGTGAACTCGGGCAGCTAGATGGCGCTGCAATTGATAGAGTGCCAGGCTTGGAGTCAGGAAGATTCATATTCCTGAGTTCAAATCTGACCTCAGACACATAATAATTGTGTGACCCTGGGCAAGTCATCCAACTCTCTTTGCCTTAGTTTCCCCATCTGTAAGATGAGCTGGAGAAGACACTTACTAGCTGTGTTACCTTGGGCAAGTCACTCGACAGCAACTGCCCTTCCAAATAGCAAAATAAATGAATAAATAACTAGATAGATAGATAGATAGATAAGCTGGAGAAGGAAATAATAAGCCACGTTAGCATCTTTGTCAAAAAACCCCAAATGTGGTCACAAAGAGTCGCCATGACTGAAATGACTGAATAAAATTTGGCCAAGATGCTGAAATTTGGTGTGACTCAAGTTTCCTCATCTGTAAGATGAGCTGGAGAAGGAAATAATAAAACACTTTAGCATCTTTGTAAAAAAAACTCAAATGAGTTCATGATGAGTCAGGCATGTCTGAAAAGACTGAACAAAACTTCGCTAAGTTGCTGTGTGACTCAGTTTCCTCATCTGTAAAATAAGGAAACTAAATGAAATGATCTCGAAGGTCCCTTCCTGCTCTAAAAAAGATAATACTTTATATCTGGTGCCAGCTTAGATCTGAAGAATTTGATGAGGGCAGCCATCTCAATTGCATCATCTATCAGGAGAAATTAGAACAGCTCGTTTGGGTACCCCACTAACCACCTGTGCATCCTTGCTTCATTGACAAGTCCAGTTCTCCAGATGACAAATGACAAGCTCTTCCCTATTCAAGCCATTGTGACACTTAGATTCTACACCATATATCGAGGCACTAAATTGTACTTAACTGATTATGCTGTACCAGTCTGTCTCCTGGTGCTCTTGAGAATCTTCATGGCTTGGAACATCCCCTCTTCCAACTAGAATATAAGAAAGAGAGAGGTGACATCTACTGCTTCTTCTGCCTGCCCGGAGTGCCCAGCAGAGTTCTGAGTATGTAGCAGGGGCTGAATGAATAAAATAATGGTAAATGTTGAGAGGAAGCATGGCTCAGTGATCTGACAGCTGGCTTCAGAGCCAGGAAGATGTGCATGGGTTCAAGTCTCAGCCCTAACATGTGTCACATTAGGCAAGTCACTTGACCTCTCAATTTTCTAGGGAGTTTTCTAAGAACAAGTTTCAGAAAAAAATCACTGACTTGCATTGGTAGAGGGGTTCCTGAATGAGGGCTTTTGGTAACAATGACATCATAGGTTCAATAATAGCTTATTAATATCTCAAAGGATTTATCATGCCATCAATATGTTTATTTCTCCTATTGGGAAGGAAAGAAGCATCTCAAATAGCACCTACTATGTTCCAGGTCCTGTGGGCTTTCACAATGATCTCAGGAGCCTGAGGCCCAGGGAGACCTGATCACATAGATCTGGGCCAACCCCATCATTTTTACTGAGGCCAGAGAAGAGAAAGTAGTTTAATCCTCTATCATGGGATCTAAAATGAAGAAGGGGAGCAGGACTTCAGGGACCATCTAGTTTAACCCTCCTCATTTTACAGCTGATTTTTACAGGACCCAATATGCTGGACACTCCCTTTGTAGCATTTTATGGGTACCACTGCTACACTTTCTCTGGCTCTTAGAGCTTCCTTAGTCTCTACAAAATCCTTCTCTGTTGCCTTATTGCAGTTTAACACTGACCCTGGGTTCTTAAAGATGGTTCCAAAAGAGTTGTGTTTAGCTTTATCAAGTTGGAAATGTTTCAGGAATGGCCCAGTGATAAACAGATACTTTAGTCTAAATTCCAGCCTAGCTGAGTTCAGAGGATTCTCTCCAGTAGGTGGCCACCAGGTGATGACTTGGTTTTGGCTGTAGCAACCCAACCCATTAATCATGATAGCTGGCATTCATACAGGGCTTACAGGTTTGCAAAGTACTTTAAATACATTATCTCCTTCATTCTTCACAATAAGTCTTGTAAGTTAAGTTGTAGTCATAGAGAGGCAGAAACTCTTTGCTTGAAAAAGGGCAGCAGCTGTGCAGGAAAGGATTGTGGTGGAAGGATGTATGACAGGGGGATGGAGTACTGAATGTGGAGTTATGAAGACCCAAGTTCAAATCTCACCTTTCCTTTTCACTAGCTGTGTTGTCCTTGAATCTGAAGAATTTGATGAGGGAAGCCATGTCAATTTCATCATCTATCAGGAAAAATTAGAACTGGCCTATCTGAGCACCCCACTAACCAGCTGCACATCCTTGTCTCCTTGACAAGTCCAGCTCTCCAAATGACAAATGGCAAGATCTCCCCTACTCAACCCCTCATGACACTTAGGGTCTGCACCATATATCTGGGCACTAAACTGTACTCAACTGCTCAGGCTGCACCAGCCTCTGAGTTTCAGTTTCCTTACGGGTAAACTAAGGATACTGGGCTAGATTGGCATTAAGGTCCTTTCTCACTCAAAACCCATGACCAAATAATTAGTTGGCTTCTGGGGAGATTCCATGCTAAGATTTGATGAAAATCTGGGACCAGACAGTTCTTGGATGCAGTTATGGAAAGGCAGTGGCAGAACCACTCTGCTCATAAGTGGGAGATAAGAGAATGGGAACCACGTGACCAGGTGTTGAGAGTTCTAAGCATTTAGTCTTCTGAAGAGTGGTCATGAGCTCTTAAAGCCACCATTCTAGTGCTAGAAGGGGAGAAATCCTGAGAGATGGCTAGTAAGTATCAGAACCAGGATTGAACTTAGTTTAAGTCTTTTGATTCCAAAGCTAATATTCTTCCTGCTGTAACTAATCGCCTCTTCCGAAACATATGCGTGTTTAGTATTTACTTATGAGTATGTTTTTTGTTCTGTAGAATCTAAGTTTTCTGAGGGTACAGAGTATTTCTATTTTGTCTTCTAATTCCCAGTACCACTAGCACAGTGCTTAATCAGTGGGAAGGAAGGAAGGAAGGAAGGAAGGAAGGAAGGAAGGAAGGAAGGAAGGAAGGAAGGAAGGAAGGAAGGAAAAATGTATTGCCCCCTTTGCATCAGGCTTAACTAATAAAGTATTATGTCATGTGACTCATGAAGCAAAAGATTTTCCCTTCTAGTACATTGGAGGGTTAGAGAGAGGCTATTTAGTAGGGAGGAAAGGTAGTTCAGAATGAGCTAGAGCTGAATTGGCTTGATCTCACCTTTCTGGTTTTATATGCTTTCCAACCTCTGCCTCATGCTGGGTTTGCAAAGACTCCCCACTCTGCCAACCCTTGAAAAATTGAAGGGGGGGGGCGGAGCCAAGATGGCGGAGTAGAAACAGCTCATCCAAGCCTCTCTGCCCCCAGATTCTCCACAAACTATGTAAAAAAGGACTCTGAACAACTTCTGGAGCCCCAGCACCCACAGAACAACACAGAGAAGCTAACCTCCCGCTGAGGACAGCCCAGCAGCCCTGCAGGAAGGACCAGTACAGAGGTCTGGGAGCCAGCAGCGCGCAGAGCGCAGCAGCCGAGCCGAGCCTAGGTCCATGTGAGCCGAGGTTTTAGCCCCAGGGCGGCAGGGCCAGCAGCTGGATGGAGGAACCCCAGAACACCAGGAGCTGTGGAGACTTCAGAATTATCAACATAGACTTGCCTAGGACAAAGTAAGAGGTTAGTGTCCTATGCACTTTGGGACCTGTATTTGGGGAATGCGTCAGCTCTCTCCCCTGGGGGCTAGAAGCCGCTGAGGAGACACGCCATTTTGTAGTTTTCATAGGCATTTCCGGCTCCCAGCCTACAAATCGTGGGGAGATCCAGCGATCAGTCTTGGGGGGTAATCGCTCTTGCTTTAACCTCCCTGGATCTGGATTGTGATCTAGGGTGGAAGTTGTGGGTGGGTTTACAGCTTGCCAGAAACGGAAGTTGCCCCCCACACATTCGGGACGAAAATTCCTCTATCTGGCCTTAAAGCCATAGTGTGGCAACAAGCCCAAAAGTCAAGCAATTAAGCGGCAACATGCCAAGGCAAAGGAAACAGAAAAATGCAACCCTAGACTCCTATTTTGGGGGCATAGAGCAGGAAAAGGACTGTGAGGTCAGAAGTCCTGCTCCAAAAGCCCCAGGGGAAAACATGAGCGGGTTGCAGGCCATAGAGGACCTTAAGAAGGACTTTAAAAATCAAATAAGAGAAGTGGAGGAAAAATTGGAAAGAGAAATGAGAAGGATGCAGGAAAAGTATGAAATGAGGGTCAACAGCCTGACTGAGAAAACAACACCTTAAAAAATAGACTAACTCAAATGGCAAAGGAGGCCCAAAAGGGCAATGAGGAGAAGAATGCCTTAAAAAGTCGAATTTGCCAGATGGAAAAAGAATCTCAAAAGTTCACTGAGGAAATTCATTCCTTCAGAGTTAGACTGGAGCAAATGGAAGCTAATGACTTTATGAGAAATCAAGATGCTGTTAAGCAGATCCAAACAAATGAAAGATTAGAAGGCAATGTGAAATATCTCATGGGAAAAACCACTGACCTGGAGAATAGATCCAGGAGAGACAATTTAAAAATTATTGGACTACCTGAAGGCCATGATCAAGGAAAGAACCTAGAAATCACCCTTCAAGAAATTCTCAAGGAAAACTGCCCTGATGTTTTAGATCCAGAGGGCAAAATAGAGGTTGAAAGAATCCACCGATCACCTCCTGAAAAAGATCCCAAAAAGAAAACTCCCAGGAATATTATAGCCAGGTTCCAGAATCCCCAGATCAAGGAGAAAATACTACAAGCAGCCAGGAAGAAACAATTTCAATATTGTGGAAACACAATCAGAATAGCCCAGGACCTGGCAGCTTCTACACTGAGGGATCGAAGGGCATGGAATATGATATTCCAGAGGGCAAAAGAACTGGGAATGAACCCAAGGGTCACCTACCCAGCAAAACTGAGTATTTTGTTTCAGGGGAAAATATGGGCATTCAGTGGAATAGAGGACTTTCAAGCATTCTTGAGGAAAAAAACAGAATTGAATAGAAAATTTGACATCCAGACACAAGAAGGAAGAGATGCCTGAGAAGGTAATCAGGGAAAGAAATCAAAAGGAACTTATCAAAGTTGAACTATTTACATTCCTATATGGAAAAGCAATAACTGTGACTGATGATATCTTTCTCACTATGAAAATAATGGAAGAAGGGGGTGTGGTCATATGAATACTTATGTGAATGTGTGTGTATATGGTTACAGTTATATATGGATAGAGGGCATAGGTTGAATTTGTTGGGAAGGAGAATACTCAAGGGATGAAATTATGAGGTGAGAGAGGAAAGTGGCAAGAGGAGATGGGGAGAGACATGGTAGGGTAAACTATCTCATGTAAGGGGAAGTGGTTGCAAAGGAGGGGGAGAAAAAGAAGGCTAAAAAGGCAAAACCACATTCACATTGAATTTGGTTCAGGGAGAAAATGACATACATACTAAATGGGATATCTCAACCTGCAGCAGGATAGGGGGAAGGGGGATGAGAGGAGGGATGATGGATGGGAGGGCATCCTTGGGGTGAGGGGAGGTTGGAAGTACCCACTATAGAAGAGGGACAGGATCATGTAGGGAATGGACCAGGTGGGGGGTGGGATGAGTGGGAGGGAATTATAAGCAGCCTAGTACAATATCTACCATGATAATGTTTTGCATAGCTAGACATGTACAACATATACTGAATTACTTATATCCAAAGAAGGAATGGGTGACAAGGAGGAAGGAAATGGATCTGAAATTCGAGGTCATAACATTAAATGTTTCAAAATATATATAAATACTATTATTAATACTCTTTTGCTTATAATTGGGAGATAAGACGTGCAGGCATTGGGACACAAAGATTCACCTTCCTCTAATGGAAAAGTCGAAGGGGGTATGGGAGAAGGTATGGGAGAGAGCAGATTGGAGGAAGTGATATCTTGTGGGACTGCTATTCTGGGAGGCTGGGTAGGGGAATAATGGGGGGAAAATGATTGCAACTCAAAATCTGGCGGAAATGAATGATGTAAAACAGAAGTTAATAAAGTATTTGTTTAAAAAAATTAAAAAATTAAAAAAAAAACAAACACACAAAAAAAGAAAAAGCGAAGGAGGAGTCCTATATCTTCATTGAACTTGACTTATTTCACTAAATAAAGCCTTTGTAGAAGATAAATTACCCAGTTTCTTTCCACTTCTCCCCACCCTGTTCAACTAAGTAAGTCTTTGAAAGAACTAACATTCTAAGCACGCTTCTAATTAGCAAGTTGTTTTCAGGTTCAAGGTCTCCCTTTTAGGGTTGAAAACTGACTCTGCACAATCATGGGATTATTCTTCCCATCTCTGGAGAGACTTCAGTCCCTTGCTTCCTCCCCCTTTTTTTTGGAATCTCATCTCATTTAAATATTGCCACTGGTTCCAAGATTCTGCTGAAGGACAAAGGTAAGATCAAGGTCTGTGAAGAGCCAAGACAGACTTTATTTCCATTTCCACCTTCCCCTATGCACTTTCATGTTCAGAGGAAGTCTTTTCCCCACCAGAGTTTGTTACATGTTTGGGTGAAGGAGGGGAGAGGTATATTTCTAAAATTCCCAAGGAAAAGGAGCCTTAAAACCTGGCTCAAATGTCTTTATCAGCCTGAAAGAGCAACCCTTCCAACCCCCACAACTCCTCCTTTCAAGGTCAGCCCATGTTCTCTCTCCACTAGGATCTAATATCTGGGAATACCTGATGGAGCTACCATCCCTAGAACATTCCTCTACCTTGACCTCCCTTCTTGAATTCAGATCAGCTCAATATGTATTTATTTAGCACTTATCAGGGGACAAGGTACCATGTTAAGCCTCTGGATACAAAGAAAAAATAAGAAATAGCCCCTGTCTTCAGGGAGCTTTCTTTCTAGTTATCGTTGTTCATGAATGCTGAAATAGATAAGTAAATACATACATACATACATACATACATACATACATACATACATACATACCCTGATTCACAAATAGAGGTAGTTGGATAGGGAAATAGAGGGATGATAGATAATGTTAATAGATACAATAATTGAAACACACATACTGATATATGTAAACAAAGGACGATGGATAGGTTGCTAGAAGGATAATAGATGATAATAATGAAGGATAGTTATAGATAGAATGATAAATACTTACAAAAATAAAGGTGAATAGAAGGATCATAGACATAGATAAGAGATAGAATGATAAATACATATACACATACATAGCCTGATATACAAATAGAGAAGTTGAATAGACAGATAGAAGGATAGATAATGATAGTAGCTAGATGGAATGATTCCTACCTACATACATACATTCCCTAGTATATAGAGGTAGATGTATATAGGTAGAGGGATGATGGATAATGATAGCAGATAGAAATACATAGAATGATACACACATACATATTTACATTAACAAATAGAGGCATGTGGACAGCTAGATGGAGGAATGACAAATAATGATAGATTAATAAAGAGATCATTTATTTAGTGCATAGTGTGGACCAGGTTCTGCCCTAAGAATACAAATAAAAGAAACCAAAGCAGTTCTTGCCCTCCAAGAGTTTTCATTCTAGTGGTGGGGGGAGAGAAGTCCTTGAGAGAAATATAAAACAGGGAGGGTAAGGCAGAGGTACCACCGTGTGGAGGTAACTCAGAAGTGTAGTAGAAACCTATCCTGGCCAAGATAGACTGGACATTCCTCCACCAGAGCCAGATTTTCTGGTAGAATCAAAGGTTCAGGGGCATGTGGATGGAGGAGGGAGGGACAGGGGATATGGGGATCATGGTCTGATGACTCAGAAGTGGCCACTATTGAGGGCAGGGCTTAGAGCTCATGACCCATCTTGCTTTAACAGGAATCCAGGCCATTTGATCTCAACCTTGCGTGGAGTCTGGGCTGCCTTTCCCCCTTGCTTGGTTACAGCACAGTGTGGATGAGACCAAGGTCATGGCTTCAGTTCTCTCCAGGGCCCACAAGGGGAGCTCTGGGCCCTGGTTAGAATGCTAAAGGCTCATATTTCTCAAGCTCTTTAGGTTTCCAAAGCACTTCAGGTACATGATCTCATTTGTTCCTCACAAGAGACTCAGTGAAGTAGGTGCTATTATTATCCCTGGGTTTTTGTTTTTTTTTTTTTACTAATCTTGTGATTTCATTATATATTTAGAACTGGACGTGACCTTAGTGTCACTTAGTGGACAGCTGACTGTCCTCTAGTACAGCTCTGCCCCCTCAGTTTGTGAATGAGGAAACTGAGGCTCACAAAGAAGTGTCACACAGGGAATTAGTAGCAACGACAGCCTTTCTGAGGAAAATCTATCACCTATTCTAGAAACTGGTCTTAGCTAGTTGTCTGCTTTATATATAAAAAAAGCTATTGAGGGACTCCTATTAAGATAGAACCAAGGTCTTACTAATTCCACATCCAGCCCTCTCTCCCCTATGCCAGCCATCCAACTTGCTATCAGTCTCAAGGGAGCCAGAAAGCATGGATTTCCCATTATAAATCTACTCTTACAAGAGAGAAATGACTAAAAAGTAAATCAGTAGCATCATATTTGCATAAGATAATGGCTTCAGATATTTATATTTGGAAAGGGAATAAGCATTTATTTAGCATCTATTATGTGCCAGGCACTGTGCTAAACACTTTATAAATATTATTTTATTGGATGCTCACAACAACCGTGGGAGGTAGGTACTGTTCTCTCATTTTACACTTGAGGAAACTGAGGCAGAAGGAAATTAAGTGACATGCCCAGGATCACACAACTAGTATACTGCCTAAGGCTGGATTTAACTTCAGGTCTTCCTAAGGCCAGGTCCAGCACTCTGCACTATGGCATCCCTAAATGCCCTATTTATATTATTATAATATATGTCAATATATTCTATATATGATAATATTTCTAGATGGTATTGTTATAGAGTTTTACAGTTAACCTTTCCACTTATTTCATTTGACCACTTTTCACTTATGTGGATGATGTTAAGGGAGTCTCTTCACTTTTCCAAGCTTCAGTTTTTTCAAGGGGAAAGTTAAGGAATTGAATAACAGGATTTCAAAGGTCACATTCTGTGATGTAGGTTATACAGGTATTAATACTATTCCCACCTTAAAGAGAAGGAAACAGTGTCTCATAGACAGTAGTGTGCTTGTAAATGTTTAACATCTAGCTGGAAGTAAGGGGGCGAAATATATGGAAGACAGTATTGGTTGTTTTACATTTAATCTGCATTATTTGCATATTTTCCATCTTTTTTCCTTATACAACAAAAGGAGGAGAGGTTAATGTCTGTCAAGTTCAGAAGAAAAAAAGAAAATTTCATGAAATGTCCAGAACTTGAATCATACCCCCTCTAATTTGAATGCAGAATCTATACCTCAAAATTCAGTGTTATTTTGCTAAAGGCAATGTCTTTTGCCCCCAGGGCATAATTTTATTCCCTGCAATAGCTGGTCTCAGCTTGCATATGTAATTTTGCTCCCTTTCCTATGCTGGCTTACTAGGAACCCCCAGTCCATTGTAGGCACTGCCCATCCATATTATGTACAAATTGCATGCCCGCACTGGCTCAGAAGCTGCAAGAAATTGGGGTGGGTCTATAAGAAATCAGTTTGCAGGAAGGTGAGACCTTGAATCAAGGAGAAATGAGATTTTCTTGTGTCTTTGGAATCCTCCCCTAAGGCTGATGTATGTATGCCTCATGCCTACAGAAAGTAAGGAGATTTAAAGCAAATTTCAATTGGGTAGCATCCAGAAATTTTGAGTGTTAGTTATAATTCACAAAATGGGATTTTAACTGTTATATATGACTCCAGGATTTGCACAGAAGGTTTTTTTTTTGGTACATGTGAGTATTTCCTTTACCTATACTTAATAAGCAGTTTGTCAGTGTCTTAGAGGGACATGGGGTAATTGGTTCAAAGTTAGGGAGCACTGAATTCTAGTCTTGCTTCTTAATCATCCTGGCTGTATGACCTTGGACAGATCCCCTAACCTAGAACCCCTGTGCTCACTTTTTTTATAATTAAACAAGAAAACTGTTTTGTGTCCCCTTCTACAATAGTTTCTCTTTTTTACCCCAAATGATTTATTAACTTCTGATTTACATCATTCATTTCTGCCAGATTTTGGGTTACAATTTTTTCCCATTTTCCCCTACCCACCACCCCAGAATAGCAGTCCCACTGGATATCCCCTCATCCAATCTGCTCTCTCCCATATCTTCTCCCATATCCCCTTCAAATTTTCCAGTAGGGCAATGTGAATCTCTGTGCCCCAATGCCTGTATATCTTATTTCCAAATTATATGAAAATAGTATTAATAATAGCATTGATATATTTTTAAAACATTTCATTTCAAAACTTCAATTTCCAGATTCATTCCCTTCCTCCCTTGTCACCCACTCTTACTGGGAAGATAAGCAGTTCAGTATATGTTGTACATGTATGGCAATACAAAACATTACCATAGTAGATATATTGTAAAAGACTGACTATATTTCCCTCCCTCCTATCCCATCTCCCACTTGGTCTATTCCCTACTTTGTTCCTGTCCCTTTTCACAAGTGGGTGCTTCCAACTTCCCTCTCCCCTTCCCTCCCACCATCCCTTCCACAATCCCCCTTCTCATCCCCTTCCCTCCTACTCTTCTGTAGGGTGACATAACCTATTTAGTATGTATGTCATTGTCTCCCTGATCCAAATTCAATGAGAATAAGGTTTTGCCTTTTTGCCTTCCTGTTCTTCCCCTCCACTGGAACCATTTTCTCTTGCCTCTTCTATATGAGATAGTTTACCCCATTCTGTCTCTCCCCATCTCCTCTAGTTATATTCCTCTCTCACCTCTTAATTTCACCTTTTAAGTATCATCCCTTCCTATTAAATTTGGCCTGTGTGCTCTATCTATGTATACTTGTAAACAAATATACACACATTCACATAAGTATTCATATGCCCATATACCCTTCAACTATTTTCATACTGAGAAAAGTTTCATCAGTTACAGTTATTGTTTTTCCATGTAGGAATGTATATATTTCAACTTGGATAAGTTCATTATGATTTCTTTTCCCTGTTTACCTTCTCAAGCATCTCTTGCTTCTTGTATCTGAATGTCAAATTTCTATTCAACTCTGTTTTTTTTTTTTTATCAAGAATGCTTAAAAGTCTTCTATTCCACTGAATGACCAAATTTTCCCCTGAAACATCATACTCAGTTTTACCGGGTAGGTGATTCTTGGTTTTAATCCCAGCTCCTTTGTCCTCCAGAATATCACATTCTAAGCCCTTTGATCCCTCAGTGTAGAATCTGCCAGATCCTGGGCTATCCTGATTGTGTTTCCACAGTATTCAGATTGTCTCTTCCTGGCTACTTGTAATATTTCCTCCTTGATCTGGGAATTCTGGAACCTGGTTATAACATTCCTAGGAGTTTTCTTTTTGGGATCTTTTTCAGGAGGTGATCAGTGGATTCCTTCAATCTCTATTTTGCCCTCTGCTTCTAAAACACCAGGGCAATTTTCCTGGAGAATTTCTTGAAGGATGATTTCTAGGTTTTTCTTTGATCATGGCTTTCAGGTAGTCCAATAATTTTTAAATTATCTCTCCTGGATTTATTTTCCAGGTCAGTGGTTTTTTCCCATGAGATATTTCACATTGCCTTCTATTCTTTCATTTGTTTGGATCTGCTTAAGAGCTTCTTGATTTCTCATAGAGTCACTAGCTTACATTTGCTCCAGTCTAATTCTGAAGGAATGATTCTCCTCAGTGAGCTTTGACATTCTTTTTCCATCTGGCAAATTCGGGTTTTTAAGGCATTCTTCTCCTCATTGCCTTTTTGAGCCTCTTTTACCATTTGAGTTAGTCTATGTTTAAGGTGTTATTTTCCTCAGTCAGGCTGTTGACTCTCATTTCATAATTTTCTTGCATTTTTCTTATTTATCTTCCCAAGTTTTCCTCCATTTCTCTTATCTGCTTCTTAAGGTCCTCTATGGCCTGTAACCATCTTCTATTTTCATTTGTGTCTTTTAGTGCAGGAGTTCTAACCTCCCAGTCCTCCTCCAGTTCCATGCTTCTATCCTTTTTGCCCCCACAATAGGTTTCTAATGTTGAATTTTTCTTTTTATTTTGTTTCCTTTTCCTAGGTATGTTGCCACTCAATTACTTGACTTTTGGCCTTGTTGTCACAGTAGGACTCTGCCACCAGCCAGGGGAGCTTCTATCCCAAATGCTGGGGTTTTCTCAGCTGCTGAAGGTATTAGTTGGGTGCCCTCTCTGAAGCCCCCACACACTTTGGCAAGCTCCACACACCCCAAGACCTCCACCCCAGACCACAATCCAGATCCAGGAAGGTTAAAGCAAGAGAGATCACCCTCCCTGAGACTGGTCACTGGAACCCCCTACAGTCAGCAGGCCAGGAGCTGAAGCTGCAATGTGGTGGTGGTCTGGGATGTGGCTCCTCAGCCACTCTTTGCTCCCAGGAAAAGAGGTTGACGTGCCCTCTCCACTAGTCCCAAAGTCCAAAGTGCATTGACCTCTCACTTTGTCCTTGGCATCTATGTGTTGGTAATTCTGGAAACACCACAGCTGCTGGTGTTCTGGAGACCCTCAAGCTTGTTGCTGGCCCAGCTGCCCTGGAGCTAAAACCTCTGACTCACATGTGGCTGGAGTCGGCTCCCAGAGTGCTGAGCTGGCCCCTCCCTGCTGGGCTGCTGGGCTGTCCTCAGCTGCAGGTTAGCTTCTCTGGGTCATTTTGTGGGTGCTGTAGCTCCAGAGTTTGTTCAGAGTACCCTTTTACATAAATTTGGAAGTGGTGGGAGCCAGATCACCATGGAATTGCTGTTTCTACTCCACCTTCTACTCCGACCCTACCCTTGTGTTCTCTTAAAAAAAAGTCATTGAGGCCTTCTTAAAGAGTTTTTGTTATGGCTATAGATTTTGTTATTGTTGGTGTTCAGTCATTTTAGTCATATCTGCCTCTGCATGACCCAATTTTGAGTTTTCTTGACAAAGATACAGAAGTAGTTTGCCATTTCCTTCTCTAGTTCATTTTATAGATAAGGAAACTGAGGCAAACAAGGTAAAAGTGACTTGCCTGTGGTCACATGGCTAGTTAGTGCCTGAGACTGGATTTGTACTCAAGAAGATGTCTTCCTAATTCCAAGGCCAAAACTCTATCCACTGAGCCACCTAGCTGTATTACTATTGATATTTGCTGTGAGAGTTAAAAGGTCATAGAATCATTATGAAAATAATTGTGACCTCATTGACACACTGTAAGGGATCATATTTTGAGAATTGCTACTCTAGGCAATTTTCTAAGGCTACAAATTTATGAGAAAAGGTGGCAACCTATGTTGATACAGGAATTTCGCTCACCCAGGAATTCCCTTTGCTAACAAAATCACAGGTCTGTTCCCAGTCTGTTCTGTATCTTAAATAGATGGTGTTCCAGAGTGTAGTGGCCAAAATACCTTCCTCCCCAACTGTCCAAACTTGCCTTGCTAATCTGCTCTGACCTTAGCTAGGCTCATTCTGATGCTGGCCAGCATACAGTCCTCATTCCAAACCAGTTCAAATCCTGCCTCAGTCACTTACTAGCTCTGTGATCTTAGGCAAGCCATTTAAGTGTCTCTTTGCCTTAATTTCCTGATCTGTAGAAAAAGAAGATGAAGGGGTCAAACTCAATGACCTTTAAAGTCCTTCCCTGTACCAAAACTATGATGTGATCATCCTTTTCAGCTTGTTATAATATCCCCAATGTCACACACTTACTATCATAGCCTTACTATGTGTGTCCATGGTGCAATGATACTTGGAGTAGAACCCCAAGGGAATTGGATCAAATGAACTCTAAAGTCTATTCTAGTTTTATTAGTGTTCATGGCACCACTCTCAATTGGATGGACTCTCTTCTAGACATAGGACAAGACTTGTGAATGGACATGTGCCTTGTTGTCAGGATTATGTTGGTAAATGTTTAGCAAGAGTCTCCCCAAAGAAAAAAATATACCATACCCACTTTCAAGTTTAGTCTGTATTATTAAAATTTTCTCCATCACTTTGTTAAGGCTAGTCAATCAACAAAACAATAAAACAAGTCTGGGTTTTAGTGTTTGCTGATTTCACAGGTTTAAATGCACACACTGAAAATTTAACAACCAACTGTCCCTAGCCAGAATCAGCTGGCTTCAGGATTTTCCTGAAGGTTCTCTGATTCAAAGTAAAACAGAGAAATTCACAGTCTTTCAAGGAAGGGAAATCAGGGGTACCAAGTGGTGTAGGGGATAGAGCACCAGCCCTGAGGTCAAGAGGACCTGAATTCAAATAGGATTTTTAGCCTTACTACCTGTGTGACCCTGGGCAAGTCACTTAACCCCAATTGCTTCCAAAAACTAAAAAATAAGAGAGAAAAGGCAAATCAGACGCTGGCAGTAGAATTCCTTAGTTTGCCCTCACTGGCCAACATTTTATAGCAATTTGTGGTTTTCAAATAAGGAGAGAAAAATATCATCCCTTGAAGAAACTGAGTCTCAGAGAAATTAAATTACTTACTGAAAGTCAGAAAACCGATCCGTAGAAAAACTTAGATTTGACCCTCTGTTCTGACTCAATGAAGTATGCTTTCTGGGATGCCAGAGTTTCCAGGTTCCAGGGTTCAGTATAAGTGTCTCAATGACTGAATTACAAAGTCTCAATTCAACTAATACCATTTAAGGTTACCTATAAAAGCTTATGGGGGAGGAGTTTGGGACAATGGTGATCAGACAACCAACAAAAGACCTTTGTCTGACTCTGGCAGAAAGAGACTAACTATGGTCAATGGGTGGCATGGGTCTAGTTGCAATTCCTAGGAGGATGCTTCCAAGCAGATGTGACAATTTTCTTTGATCCCCCCTTTCTGTCCCTCAAAGTCATAGGGTTAGGTAAGTGTCAACAGATGTAACAGTTGCTGGTTTAGTTTCTTTCTGAATTCTTTTTTTTTTTTTTAAAGCAATTGGGGTTAAGTAACTTGCTCAAGGTTACAGGGCTAGTCATTATTTATGCGTGGGTGCTCATTTTCTGAGGCCGGATCTGATCTCGGGTCATCCAAACTCCGAGGCCCGCGCTCTTACTCACTGTGCCACCTAGCCGCCCCTTTAGGGCAATTGGGGTTAAGTAACTTGCCCAAGGTCACACGGCTAGGTTTTTGTTTGTGTGGATTAGTGTCTGAGGCCGGCTCCGAAGCACCACCTAGCCGCCCCCTCTTTCTGAATTCTTAAGCCCTAGGGCATTTTTTTTTCTGGGAAACTGCCTCTATCCTGTGTAAACCCTAAACCCCTGACGTCTTTATATAAAATCTCATCAATCCTTTAAGGGCCAGATTAAATGCCACCTCTTCCAAGAAGTCAGACTTAACCTCTCTGGATCTCAGCTATATTGCATAGATAGGTAGATAGGAAGGTAGGTAGATAGATAGGCTGATAGGAAGATAGATAAAAGATGTATAGAAGAAAGGCAGAAAGAAAGGAGGGAAGGAAGGAAGCTATGTATGAAACTGAACAAAATTGATGGCTGGTGATTTTTCTAAATCGGGATGGAAATTCTCCAATCAGACTGGCAAGATACATGTATTTAGTTTTGGAAAACAACAAAACTCATGGATACATGCAAGAATTTTTTGCTAATAGGGCTCTCAAAATAGTTATTACTCATACCATTCTAATTTCTTACCCATAAGTCATGATTTTAATTGTTTGTTATATTGTCAATGACTTGCTTTGTGAAAACTGAAAACTCAGCCAATCAGTGATGTGGGATTCAGGAATGCTGGAAAATTCTGGATGCATCTTCCTTTTCCCACTCATTTCTCCTCATTCAATGCAAGCAAATAGCCCAAGGAAGAAGAGAAAGTAAATTTTCTATCTCTCTTTAAGAAAGGAGATTTTATCAAATCTTCACTTGATACTCCATCTCTACCTTATAATTGACTTGTGGTAGGGGAAAGGGAGTTGTCAATTTTCAGCTTGGACATGTATTCCCAAATGGGACAAGTCTCCTAAATGCTATGGAAAAAAATATCCCTTTGGTTTAAGGCTTTGTTCCTTAAACCAGGAGGTGCCAAGTAAAATTCATGGGTGGCATAACTATTGCTATACATACACACATTAGTGAAAGTGAATTTATAAGATAGTAGGTCCCAGAGATGAGAGGCCTTAGTAAAACAGGACCATGGATGACTGTAGCCAAAGGGTTTGGGAATTGGAAAGCCTGGATTTGAACCTTGGTTCTTCTATTAGTTTCTGCTCCCCTGTGTGACAAGTTGCCTGGCCTTCACCTTCGTCACCTGTAAAGTGAAGAAAGAGACATAGACTAAGACTTCTTCCACTGTCCCCCTAGCAAGCCCTTTTGGAGTCTGGCAGCATTTGTTGGCATCATGTGGCCTGAGGACATGTGCAGTACGAATGGCAATGTGCTTTGTGTTCCGAACAGAGACTGCAGTGAAGTTGTGAGATGCAACATGGACAAGCACTGCTAGAAACACCTCAGATTCATTACACATTTGATTTTTCATTAATTTTCAGTCACTACACATTCAGAAACCTTTTTCCTGTTGTCAGATTTTCCAGTTTAAGAAGCATGGATAAGATGATCAATCTCTAAGATCCTTTCTTAGCTTCAAATGCCATGTCCTTAGCTTCCTTTGATAGAGGTGAAGGTAGAGAAAGGTCAAAATCTCAGGACCACAGTGGGGAGTCCTAGGTAACAGTGTGCAACCTAGGGCATTAAGGAAAGGCAGCTTCCTATTCCCTTGCTATAGAGGGGAAAATGGCACAGCTGGTCTTCTCCGCCACATGCGATGTAGTCTGATCTGTAATTAATTTTATCAGGAAGTTTGATCGATAGTAACTAACCCTGTACTCTGTCTTCATCTATAGCAACAACTCATAGGCAGATAAGACCACTTAGGTTCCCCAGAGAACATTTCATCCTTGAGGTCCCTCATCATTTATAGGTGATCACTGATCAACAGAGAAAAACCACAAAAAACCCCACGATTTACACACAAAAAAGTAAGGGACAAGGGATCAAATACCACCATGAGTCTCAGTTAAGATCAAAGTCCCATAGCAAATCCCAAGGCACTATTTGTAAATAACACTTGAATACTGCTCTCATGCATCTTGGCAGAATGTTTTAGAACAAATCACCAGCAACAGTAAATGAATAATGCTGCACTTTATACACTACCTAATGTTATATCCCCAGAGGTACAGTCACAGACCAGTGACCTCAGAATACATTTCATTTTACCTACAGATTTGTTTCCTTGTACTGATAATCCCTACGAAAACTCAGGATTATCGTGGGTTGGGATAGAAGATGGAGTGTGCCAATCTCAGTTCCACATAGCACATAGACAAGCCGCCAACTTTCAATGGAAAGTTGCTCACTCCTTTTCACACTCATCCCACTGAATCCCAGCTTGTCTAGAAAGACAGCTCCTCACTACTGAGCCAATGCCATACCCTATCTAATAAGATAAGGCAAGGCCAGACCTTTCTGATACCCTGTTCAAAGACAGACTAGGCTTTACCAGAACCTAGTGCCTGCTGGCTCCCCTTTTATCACCTGCCAGGTGCTGCTGGGCTGAGCCATAATGGGCAGAAGTAGTCTGTGACACTGAGGAGTCTGATGCCACAGAAAAGAGAAGTAGGTTGTCAAGGAGCCTCCCATGGTCAAAAGCCAAATTCTGAAGTTCCTGGCACTGCGTGGCTTCCTCATTTTGTTGTGGAAGTGATTTTGTTCCATGAAAAATACTTTCATTTGGAAATTTGGCTTACCTCACTCCAACCAACCTTCAAGGTTCTCTTGTTTTCTTCCTATTCTTCTCCATCTCTCCCTCCCTCTTCCACTCTTTGCTGCCCTCTCTTACCTTAGGTCTTAAACTCTAATATATCAGGCATTTCCAGTCCAAAATGGCAGTTCCCAAGGAGAGAAATCTCTTCCAAAAACAAATTTAGAAAATTACCAAAGGCACAAAGCTACCATTCCTTTCAAATTCCAACAATGGTTCCTAGATCTAGGACTCTGCACCCAACTTTGTGTCCTGAAAAATGTAACAATGATTTAGTAAGCACCTACTGTGTGCATTGTCTGTTTAAGGGCTAAAAACATTGTATTTAGATAAAACAGAATCCCTGCTCTCACTGAATTTAGTGCTTGCTAGATTTCTCCATATTCACCTCTACCTCAAGGACTCCATATGTCCAGAAATGAACTCCTCTTTTCTTCAGACCATATCCTCCTTCTTCCCTCCTCCCTCTCCCCTTCCTTCCTCTTTCTCCTTCTCCTCCCCTCTTTTTCTTCTTCTTCTTCCTATTCTTCCTCCTTTTCCTTGGACTCCTCTTCTTCCTCCAAAGTTGAAAAGGAGGAAGAAGAAGAGGGAAACAATAAAAATGAGGATGGAGAGAAATATGAAGAGAGCAGGATAAAGAGGAAAAAAGATAAGAATAAGGGGCAGCTAGGTAGTGCAGTGAGTAGAGAGCCGGCCCTGAAGTCAGGAGGACCTGAGTTCGGATCCAGCCTCAGACACTTAAACACATACCAAAAAAACAAACAAACAAACAAAAAACCAACCTAGCTCTGTGACCTTGGGCAAGTTACTTGACCCCAATTGCCCTTCAAAAAAGCAAAAAAAAAAAAAGATAAGAATAATGAAGAGAAGATGAAAGAGGATGAAGACAAGGAAGGAGAGGGGAAGATGAAGAAGAGAAGAGAGGAAGAAGGAGAGGGGCATCAAAGAGGAGAGATGGGGGAGGATAGAGAATTAAGAAAAAGAAGAGGGAAAGAAAGAAGAGTAGGAAGAGAAAAGAGTATTAAGAAGGGTAGAGTTTTATATGTAATTGGAAAATTAAAATATTTTAAAAGGGTAGAGGATGATGGTGAAGAAAAGCGGAAAATAAAGAAAGAGGAGAAAAGTAGAGGAAAGAGAGGGAAATGAAGGAGTGAAAAGGGATGATGATGGGGGAAGAAGATGAGATGAATAAGGATGATGACGAGAACAATGGGAAAGAATGGGAGCAGGCAGAGATGGGGTGCGGTTGATTATTTAATATATTCCATTGGAAAATGTCAGCAGAATTTGTCTTCAGCAAACATTCTCTGGTTTTATTAGACAGTCCTTCCCACCCCCACCCCTTCTCTTCTACATCCCTGTTTTAAGTTCTAGTCTCTTGGGCAGGGCAGGAGGACTTTTACAAGTGAAGCAAACTCCCTCAGTGAAATGCTTCCATTGCCATTTCGCTGTTTTTCATTTCCTTTCTGCAGCCAAACAAACCACAGAGAGCCCACCATGAGTCACATCTCCATTTCTGATAAACACAATCAGTGCAGATCCTTCTTCTCCCCCTTCTCTTGCTCCTCTGTCTTCTTTTCCACAGTGTGCTTTACCCTTGTGACCAATTAATCTCCTGACTTGTTATGCACTTACGTACTTCAGCATTTCTGTTGTCCTAGAATCTTAATCTCTGAGATCCTCTGCTTGTTCTTACTTTCTTTTGGCAGGCACATATTGCTCTCACTTTTCCTCCAACAATCCTTCACAGCTGGCTTTCATAAAGCCTTGGAAATTTGGGGGTTCAGTTGGCTCCTTTTTCTAGATGAAGAAACTGAGGCACAGAATGGTCAAGTGACGAGGTTAATCTGTGGTAGAATCAGAACTGGAGAGGGGGAGAACTTTGGATTTGAAGTCAGAGAAATCCAGTTCCAATGCCATTCTGCTACTTGCTACCTGTGTGATCTCAAACCAGAGATGCTACTCTATGGGCCTCGATTGTCTTACCTGTAAAATTAGAAATTTTGCTCTAAGGTTCCATTCTGCTCTAAATATGTTATTGTATGAATCTTTGAAATAAAAGTCAGGTCTCCTGGCTCCCAGTTCCACCATCTTTTCTCCAGCCTATGTTTTCTCTCAGAAACTAAAAGCCACAAATATGGGGCAATCCATTAATCAACAGTCATTTTTTAGCCTTCACTATGTTGATAGCACTGGACTAGGTGCTGGGGATATAGAAAAGGAAAGAAAACAACAACAAAATAAACAGTCTTCCCCTTCGTGCAGCTTCTATTCTAATGGAAGAGGCAGCATGCACAGAAGAAGTTACCTATGAAGTAGAAACAGATTGGATGGAAGGCAACCTATGGAAGGTGCTGGCATCTAGGGATGGGGGTGGGAAGGGAGACAGGACTGGGAAAGACCTCCTGCAGAAGACAGTGCTTGAACTGAATATTGAAGAAAACCAGAGATTTAAGTAAGTAGAAAATGGGAGGAAGAACATTTAGAGCATTAGTTAAGGTGGGCTCCGAGGCACAGAAATTGAATATGGCGGCTTAAGTAGGTGGGTATGACTGGACTGTAGTATGTACTATGAAAAGAGTACAGAGAATGAAGCCTGAAAATACAAGAAGGGGCCAGGTTGTAAAGAATTTTAAATGCTTAATAGAAGAGTTTATATTGATCCTGGTGGTAATAGGGAGCCACTGATGATTATTGAATTCCAGAGGTGGCATGGTCCAATCTACACTTTAGGAAAGTGACCTTGTCAGCTCTGTTGAGAATGAATTAGAATATAGAGATTCATGAGGTAGGGAGAATAAGAAGCCATTGAAAAAGTTCAGGTAAGATGTAATGAGAGCCTGAATCAGAGTGGTATTTGTGAGAGTGGGAAGACGAGGAAGAGTGTGAGAAATGGTGTGAAGAAAGAAACTCCAAGGTTTGACAGCAGATTGGTTATGTGGGACAAGTGAGAGTGAGGAGTCAATGGCAGTATGAATGTGGCTACTTTGAATGATAATGGGAACTTTCAGAAGAGGGATGGGTTTGGGCAGGAGAGAGACAAGGAGATGAGTTCTAATTTGCACATGTTTTATTGGAGGTGCCTGTGGGACATCCAATTCAAGACGTCCCATAGAGGCATGGTGATGCAGGACTGAAGCTCAGGAGGGAGACTGGGTCTAGATATGACATTCTAAGAAGCATTTGAAAAGAAATGAAAATTGGCTCCATTGGAACTGATGAGATCACCAACTGAGAAAGAGAGCGACACAGAGAGAAGACCCAAGCAGCTGTAAGATCATTGGGCATAAAGCCAGAATCCATGGGTTTAAATTCTCGTCCTAACACTGACTGGTTCTGTGTCCATATACAAATTAGTTCATGCATCTGTGCATCAATTTCCTCATCTGTAAATTGAAGAATAATAATACCCACCCTCTATACTTTACAAGTTGTTATGAGACTCTTTGGAAACTTAAAACTAGAGTAGAAAGGTGACATACCTGGATTGGGTATTTCTCTGTGATTTGGGGACAACATAGAAGGAAATGAACTTGTAAATACCTTAAAATTCAAACATTACTTCCCTTATTTTCAGGATTTGGGAACCATGGTTGTGGAACACTGGATATTAGGTCAGATGGCTGATAGTTGGTTATCTTTATTCAATTGCTTTCTTCCCCTTTCCTCTCTGGGGTGCCTAGGTGGCACAGTGGATAGACTTCCAGACCTGGAATCAGGAAGATCAAAGATCAAATCTGGCCTCAAATGCTTCCTAGCTGTAGGACCCTGGGCAAATCACTTAATTTTGTTTGCCTCAGTTTCCTTATCTGTAAAATGAGCTGGAGAAGGAAATGCCAAACCACTCCAGTATCTTTGCCAAGAAACACCCCCCAAAAAAGGGGGGGGGTGTTGAAAAGAGTCAGACACAACTGAAACAACAGAAAAACAATAACAACCATTCCTCTTTTCTCTCTTCCCCTCTCCTTTCTTCTCATCTTTTCCTCCCCCTCCATCTATTATAGTAGAAAGAACATTGAACTTGAAATCAGAAAACTCTACCTTAAATTCTCACTTCAGACATTTGCTAGCTGTGTGACACTGGAAAATCACTTGATTATTATTTTAATTTTTTCATTTTTAAAACAGGGATAATAGTCTACTTCACGCAGTTGTAAGGATCAAATGATAATAATAAGCATTAAATATTTTGCCAACCTTGAAGCATGGCATAAATGTCAGTTATTGTTATTTTCATTCTTATTACAATGGAGAACTGGGGTAAAGAGCTAAAGACATAGTTATAAATAAATATTATGTAAAAGACCAAAAACAACATTTTCTTTTTTATTGTGACTTTAATTGCAAACACAAACATTTCAGTATATAAAGATGAGCAAGAAAGAGGACTGTATAAAAAATTGAATTTAAGCCAAAAAAAAAAAAACTCATTAAGGGGAGGGGGGGAAAGGACATTCCAGCATTACATTCCTCTTTGCTTACCCTGGAGAAAAGAAAGAAGAGAAAAGAATTCAGGACAACTGTAAATAATTTAGTGTATTTTTTTTATTTGTACTTTCTAGACGAACACACACATCAGGGTTCCTGCCATAGCACCATGGCCTATTCAACCAGAGGCAGGGGAGCTTAGGTTGTGAAAATGAAATGATCCCCTTGTGTTTCCCCCCAGTACTGGAATGTTGGAGAGGGTTTTTTTTTTCTTTTGCTGATTTGTGTTGCTCTGGAACAGATCCTGTCCTTCAGCAATGGGAAGTGATAGGGAATGCTGGGGAGAAATTCATAGTGTCATTCTTGATGGAGGGTCCTCTTTAGGAGGATAGCTTGTCTTATGGAAGCCCACAGCCCTAGGACCATAGAGGAGGAAAACAGGCTGTAATAGAAGAAAGCCATGGGTTCATTGAATGTTAGAGGTGGAATTAACCTTAGTAAATACAATTAATGACTGGGGAAATAGATGAGAGAGAGAGAAAGAAGAGAAAGAGAGAGAGAGAGAGAGAGAGAGAGAGAGAGAGAGAGAGAAGAGAAGAGACAGAGAGACAAACAGAGACACAGAGATAGATAGAGACAGAGACAGAGACAGAGAGACAGAGTGAGAGAGAATGAGAATATGAAAGAAGAAGAATGGGGTATTAGGAACCATTGTTAGAATGCTGCCCATACTGGGATATCAGAACCATAGAGTGGGGCAGTCAGTCACAAAGCATTTATTAAGCTCTTATTGCATGGCAAGAAATGTACCAATCCCTGGAGGCACAAAGAAAAGCAAAAAACTCATTCTCTGACCTCAAGGACCCCTTTTTCTCATAGGGAAAGCAACATGCAAAAAATATACAGAAAAGATCTATGCATACAGTGTAAAATGGAAGGTAGTCTTATACAGAAAGCTCTAAGCAGTATTGGGGATGGGAAAATCCTTGTGCAGA
Organism: Gymnobelideus leadbeateri; assembly: GCA_011680675.1. Classification (NCBI taxonomy): domain Eukaryota; kingdom Metazoa; phylum Chordata; class Mammalia; order Diprotodontia; family Petauridae; genus Gymnobelideus; species Gymnobelideus leadbeateri. The sequence continues at coordinate 82,888 of WOXC01005965.1, read as the reverse complement.
TGGTGGATTTGAATTGTTTTGAATAAGTATAGGTAGATCTATGATTTTGGAGTCAGAGGACCCAAGCTCAAATAATGACTAATAATCAGTACTTCATCACATTCAAAACTAAGTGTGCTAAGTGTTAGGGATACATATAGAAAAGGCAGTCCCTGCCATCAGGGAGCTTACATTCTAATGGGACAGGCAATAGAGATGAGAGGCTTTAGCTGCAAGTCAGATGGAAAGGTCCTATGGTGCTCAAGGTACAGCAGCGAAGCAGATAGTATGGGCTCTTCTTTAATGCCATTTCCTCTGATGCTGAACCATTGGGCAGTGCCAAGGTCCTTATTAGAGTCAACTTTATTTTCTGAATTTTCAGTAGATTTAGATCTAGCACCTATGTGAGCAATTGCCAGGCTGCATGATCACAGAGGTGGCTTCCTAAGATGATGATTGTGGGCACTGTGCTGGAGGCATTTTTATTTCCAAGACTCTTGGGTTCAGGGTTCTAGTTTGTCTTCATCAAGGTCTGATGGAAGATGGTGGTATGATACTCTGGGATCTGATGCCTCCTCTCTCCTCTCTCTCCTTACTGCTTTAGATAGGATGGTCTGCTCATGCTATGACTAGCTGGGGTTCAGGTATTGGTGGGTGATACATCACATAAAGGAGATCAGATATATGCCCCCTATGAATCTGTAGTATAACAGATGTAGTGACTCTCATCATGTATAGATGTAGGCATAAATCGTAATATGAAAGTGGATTCTGTTCTAGGGAATGTAGTTTAAGAGTACTGATAAGCTGAAGAGTGTTTGTGAGGAGGATGGCCAAAATGATAAAGGGTTTGATTCCATGTCATATGAGGGTCAGAATTAAGGATATTTAACCTGGAAAAGAGAAGATTCAGGGAAGCAATGGTAGCTGCTTTCAGGAATCTTAAGCCACACAATGTAGAGAAAAAGGTCTACTTCTGTTTGGCCACAGAGGAAAAAAAATATGGAAATAGCAAAGAGGCAAATGTGGGCTTGGTGCCAAAAGAAACAGGATGTTCCTGCTTTGTGCTGGGAATAGTTAGTAAGATTGTGCCACCTGGCTGTGAGGTGCAGAAAGTTTTCCATGACTTCTACTTCACCAACTATTCATCAAAATTAAACACAGTATAATTATCTCCCTTTCTTAGAAATGAAATTATGAGCAGGAAAAGTCAATAATTAATTTAATATTTTAGGAACATTTAGACTTCTGAAGGTTTTCAGATGGTAAACGTCTTCCATTATCAACATACATTTCCTCTACCTCAGTTTATTATGTTAGAAAAATATTATACATATATACATTATACATATACTCCCTCTGGGTATGTGGTCTATAGTGTACTAGAATGATGATGCCTATGAAGTGTTCTAGTTCTCTCTCCCATTCTTTTCACCTAAATGTATTCCTTCAAGTTTCCATCCTTGGGTTCATAGAATTCCAGATGTCTGTTTTTGATTTTCAATGAGAAGCAGTATGGTACAGTAGCAAGAAATATGGTGTGTGGTGTCTGGAGTCAAAAGACCTTGGATCACTTCCAAGGCTACCTCTTACCTGAGTGTGCATGTAATAAGTGCCATGTCATTCAGCCTCCCTGGAGCTTTATTTTCTCATTTCTAAAAATGAAAGAGTTCAATTAAATGGCTTCTGAACTCCTTCCAGCTCTAGAGAAATGGTCCTAGAATCTGTAGTACTAGTTCCTAGTCTCTGTTGGCACTTATTTCTTCATCATATTCTTTATTGGTGAAGTAAGTAGAGGGAGTGTCTCAGAAGTGAGGTCTTCAGAAAAAGTATAATCTCTTGGCCATACTCATCAACCACAGTTTCCTGTCTCAGTCTGACCTGCTGAGGCCCAAGCCCTCAATCCCTCCATCTTGCATCAGAGTCACATTCATAACCCTGACTTGGACTCAATATCCCTGTTCTTCGGAGAAACATAGAAACACAATTCTGCTCCCCCACTCCAGAGCCCAGTGGGCACTTTGTGGAGAGCAAGAAACTCACATGAAGAGAAAAGAAAAAAAGAATTCAGGGGCCCTAGGTCTATATGGTCCTCTGAAGTGTTCTCAAGGAATCTGCTGTGTCTCACCATGATGCCTTTATTTTTTATTATTTAGGACATTTAGACTTCTGAAGGTTTTCAGATGGTAAAAGTCCTCTATCATCAACATACATTTGTGTTCATTTGTGATTGTTAAATTTAAATTAATAATTAAAAAGAAATCTGCCTTGAGTTATAGTCCTTATTTACACATTGAATATACACAATATACACAGTGCCTTACTCTCCGAGAAGAAATGTAAGTAAATAGGTATGTTCATACCCTGGAAGCCTCAACTTTCAAATTTGCAGGCTTATGGAAGAGGAGAGAAGCACAGGCTCATCTAAACACACTTTGGCTGTGTGCCTCATGTGGCTGCCTCTCCCATCCACCTACCTTATCACTGATTTCTTCCTCTCAACTTGAATCTCTTCTTATGACCTTGGGCAACTGACAACAGTTTTCTCAGCCTCCTTGTGAAATGGAGATAATAATAGCCCCTAACTCAGAATTGTTGTGAGCATCCAAAGGGATAACACATGTGAAGTGTTTCATAAACCTTCAAGTATCATATAAGTGCTAGTTATAGAATCTAGAGACGGAAGGGAACCTCAGAGATTTTAGGCTAATACTCTTGATTTAAGAGGTGAGGAAACTGAATCCTAGAGAGGGGAAGTGAATTACTTAGAGAAAATTAGTCAGGAACAGAGATAAGATTTGAACCCAGACTTTCTGATTCCTGATTCAGTATTTGGGGGGACAATAAAAATCCTTATAGATCATTAGTCTATATGGAGCAGTGAATGTGACTGGATGTGAAATGGGGTGTGTGTGTGTGTGTGTGTGTGTGGGAGAGAGAGAGAGAGAGAGAGAGAGAGAGAGAGAGAGAGAGAGAGAGAGAGAATGGTATACTTTCCTAAAGAACTAATGTTATTTTCTTTTGTGGGAGAAGTGATCTGATTACATTAGCAAGATGGATGGATTTATTTGGTTCCGATGACTGCTGGAAAAGAATATTTCTCTCTTTTCCCTGACATTCCCTTGTTCCAGAAGGAATTCCCATTTAGGCTAATTAGGCCTCGATCTCTCTTCTTCATTGGGGATCCAATAACTCATTAGTTTCCAGCTGGGTGATGCATTATGAGGGGGTGTCTAATTATCTTCATTTTGCAGGCAGCCTTGCCTACCTGTGGCCAGCCGATGCTCAGCCCAGCCTGGTGGCTAATCTCCATTGACTTAATGCCAGTGGAGAGGTGCAAGCTCATTCTTGCATCTGTCCCTTGTATTTCTCATTTCACTCATAAGTCAAAACTAAAGACTCTTACCACTCAGAGAGATGGAAAATGAGCACTATAACTCAAGGTAGATTTCTTTTTAATTATGAATTTAAATTTAACAATCACAGATGAACACAGATTTAAATATACAAAGAAAGAGGAGGAAAGAAGATTGTAAATGAAATAGTGCACTTCTGGTTGTTACAGTCAATATTTTAGATCCCAGGGTCATAGATGAAGAGTTGGAAGAGACCCCAGGTATTGCCTATTCCAGACCCTATTTTTACAGATGAGAAAATTGAGTCCTAGGTTTAAGTTTTCATTTAATTTAAAATATTGGCAACAAAATCACCCTGTTTGTATCCCCTTTAAACTTCATTTTTTACTTTTCTTCATTTCAAAATGTTTATTTATTGTGTACTCTCTCCCTCCCTCCCTCCATTTTTCCTTCCTTCCTCCATTCATTCCCATTCCCCACTCTCTTCCTGCCTCCCTCTCTCCCTCCTTCTCTCATTTCCTCCCTTCCTTTCCATTTTTTCCCTCAGTCACTTCCTACTAAATCATTCCTCAATCCCCAAAGAAGTCTTCCTTCATTACAAAGATGTAGTTATGAAAGACAGGCCAACACAGGTCTATGCCTTGCAATATAGTTCTCTTCCTGAAGTTCAAAGACAAATTTATCAAACAGAGATCTAGTAGAAGAGATTTTTCTTTGGATCCTCATTCTACCACCACCATATGTGATAATGGAAAGAACATCTCAGTTCTTTGGGATTCGATTTTCTTACCTGTAAAATGAGGGAATTAGATTAAATAATTTCTAAAATCCTTTTCAACCTTAAATCTCCGACTCCTTGATACTGTTACAGGGAGCATAGTATAGTAAAAAGAACTTTGAATCTGGGGTCTGAAGACTTGAATTTGAATCTTTGCTCTGCCACTTACTAGCTGTAAACTTAAAGCTTTGAGTAACCTCCTTGGGTGTCCATTTCCTCCTTTATAAAATGAGGGACAGACTAAATTATTTTAAGACAAAGAAAAGAGATTTTAAGTGGACTTTCTCAGTTGAGACTCTAGGGCTTCCTCAGGATCAGGTTCCCCAGTCAGTTGGTTATGAGTAGTAGAGTTCATCTCCAAGACCTATATTGATGATCCCTAATATAGCTTCTCTCTGTCTCACTTCCACTGTAGCTTCTGAGAGAATCCCATTGACTATCATCCAATCCAAGTTTAGCACTCCCCCTCCTTCAGAGGAACCTTTAAACTTTAGGCAAATTCAAAATTGTTTCCCATCAAGAAAAGGTAGAGTACTCAACCCTTGTAATTGGTTTCAAAAAGTAGCTAAGAGTTATTCACAAATTCAGAATCAAGAAGCCAAGATTTTGATGTGATCTCAGTAGCCACCTGGTCTATATCTGACAATGGATGTCCTTTACAATACCTCTGAGGAGTGGTCTCTAGTCTTTGTTTGAACATCATTGACAGAAGACCCCACCAACTCCTAAGGCTGCCCTTGCTGCTGTGGATATTAATTATAAGGTAGTTCGTCTTCCTTCTATCAAATCTCAGTTTTCTTTTTTTTTTTTCAACTTGTACCCATTGCTTCTGGATGTGTCCTATGTGCTAAAGACAATGTCTGATTCCTCTTCCAAGTGACAGCCTTTCAAATGTTTTAAAACATTAGTTCCCAACCACTTAGATTCTATTTTTCAGGCTAAACATTCCAAATTCTTCCAAATGATTCTCATGTCATGGAATAAAGGACCTTTGTATTTTAATTGTCCTCCTGTGGCTGCTTTTTAACTTAACAATGTCCTTAAACTTTGGTACCCAGAACAGAGAACACAATACTCCAGGAGGAGATTTCTAAGTAAGAATCAGAGGTCACTGGAATTTGAATTGAAGGTTATTTATTTGTCAGATCATAAATTTAGAGGTGGGGGGGATTCAGAAATGATCTTGTTCAACCTCCACTATTTATTTAATGTAATTTTAAAAATTATTTCTTTATTTTTAACATTGATTTTTTTTAAATTGAATTCCAGATTCTCTCCTTCCCTCTCACTCTCCCCCACCATTGTGAAAGCAACAAATGTGACAAAATTATACATTTGAAATCATGAAAAACATATTCCCATCTTAGTCGTGTTACAGAAAGATAGAAAGAAAAATAAAGTTGAAAAAACTGTGCTTTGTTTTGCATTCAGACTCCATGAATTCTTTCTCTGGAGGTGGATAGCTTTTTTTCATCATAAATCCTTCAGAATTGTTTTGGATTATTCTATTGAACATAATAACTAAATCATTCACAGTTGATCATTGTACAATATTGCTCTTACTGTATACAACAATCTCCTGGTTTTGCTTACTTTACTTTGCATCAGTTCATATAGGTCTTACCATGTTGTTTTTTTCTGAACCTCCCTCCCCATTTATTTCTTATAATTTAAAAGTCTGCATCACAATCAGATATCATATCATATTCAGTTATTCTCAGCTTGGTGGGTATCCCCTCATTTTGCTACCAGAAAAAGAGCTGCATAAATATTTTTGTAGATATAGGTCTTTTTCCTTTTTGTTCTTTATATCTTTGGGGTATAGATCTGGTTATGGTATTGCTGAGCCAAAGGGTACACATAGTTTTGTAGCCCTTTAGTTACAGTAACAAATTTCTCACCAGAATGGTTGGTTCACTTCACAACTCCACCAACGTTGTCTGAGTGTTCCAGTTTTTTCTGCATTTGTTCATCATTTGTCATTTTCATTTTCTGCCATATTATACAATCTGATAGGTGTGAATTGGCACCTCAGAGTTGTTTGATCTGCATTTCCCTAGTCAATATTATGTTAGAGCGTTTTCATATGACTGTTGATAATTTTGATGTCTTCTTCTAAAGATTATCCATTGATTTCTTTTGACCATTCATCAATTGGAGAATGACTCATATTATTGTAAATTTGACTCAGTTCTCTATATGTTTGAGAAATGAGATGTTTATCAGAGAAACTTCCCATAAAAATCTCCCTTGTTTCCTGCTTTCCTCTCAATCTTGACTGCATGTGTTTTGTTTGTGTAAAGCATTGTTAACTTAATTCGATCAAAATTACCTATTTTATATCCTGTGATCCTTTCTATATTTTGTTTGGTCATAAATTCTTCCTTGTCTATATCTAACATGGTAAAATTTCCCATGCTCCTCTAATTTGCTTATGATATAATTCTTCATGTCTGAGTCATGCACCCATTTTACTTTATGTTGACATATAATGTGAGAGGTTGATCTATTCCTAGGTTCTGCCAAACTGCTTTCCAGTTTTCCCAGAAATTTTTGTCAATAGTGAGTTCTTGTCTGAAAAGATTGGTTCTTTGGGTTTAGCAAACACAAGATTACTATCATCATTTACTATGTTTTGTGTACCTAACCTAGCCCACTGTTCCACCACTCTATTTCTTTGCCAGTATCAGATTGTTTTGGTGACTACTGCTTTGTAATACAATCTAAGATCTCGTCCTGCTAGACCACATTCTTTCACATCTTTTTAAAATTGATTCCATTGATATTTTTGACATGTTGTTCTCCCACATGAATTTAATTATTTTTCTAGCTCTGTAACATAAGTTTTGGTAGTTTGAATGGGATGGAACTGAATAAAAAGCATCATCTTTCTTATATTGGCTCAGGCTACCCATGAGCAATTAATGTTTCTTCAGTTGTTTAGGTCTGTCTTTATTTGTATGAAGTCTTTTGTAATTGATTTCATATAGTTACTGGATTTGTCTTAGTAAGTAGACCCCCAAGTATTTTATATTGTCCAAAACGATATTAATGGGAATTTCTCTCTTCCATCTTGCTGGACTTTATTGAAAATATATACAAATACTGAAGGTTTACATGGAATCATTTTATATCCTACAACTTTGTTCAAGTTATTGTTTCTTGGAGTAGAAACAGCATTTCCAATGTGCTCTGCCCCACACAAATTTCAAACAATGTGAAAGGGAGCTCCGAACAACTTCTGGAGCCACAGCACCCACAGAACAGCACAGAGAAGCTAACCTCCCACTGAGGACAGCTCAGCAGCCCTGCAGGAAGGACCAGCGCTGCACTTTGGGAGCCGGTAGCTCGCAGAGCTCGGGAAGGCTAGCCGAGCCGAGATTGAGCTGAGGTCCCCGTGAACCGAGGTTTTAGCCCCAGGGCACCAGGGCCAACAGCTGGCTGGAGGAACCCCAGAACACCAGGAGCTGTGGAGATTCCAGAATTATCAACATAGACATGCCTAGGACAAAGTAAGAGGTTAGTGTCCTATGGACTTTGGGAACTGTATTTGGGGAATGCGTCAGCTTCCTCCCCTGGGGGCTATAGGCCGCTGAGGAGACTTGCCATTTTGTAGTTTTTAGACGCCGCTCCAGCTCCTGGCCTGCTGAACCGTAGGGAGATCCAGTGATCACTCTTGGGGGGTAATCACTCTTGCTTTAACCTCCCTGGATCTGGATTGTGATCTAGGGTGGAAGTTGTGGGTGGGTTTACAGCTTGCCAGAAATCGAAGTCGCCCCCCACACGTTCAGGACGAAAATTCCTCTAGCTGGCCTTAAAGCCATAGTGTGGCAACAAGCCCAAAAGTCAAGTAATTAAATGGCAACATGCCAAGGCAAAAGAAACAGAAAAATGCAACCCTAGACTCCTATTTTGGGGGCATAGAGCAGGAAAAGGACTGTGAGGTCAGAAGTCCTGCTCCAAAAGCCCCAGGGGAAAACATGAGCTGGTTGCAGGCCATAGAGGACCTTAAGAAGGACTTTAAAAATCAAATAAGAGAAGTGGAGGAAAAATTGGAAAGAGAAATGAGAAGGATGCAGGAAAAGTATGAAATGAGGGTCAACAGCCTGACTGAGGAAAACAACACCTTAAAAAATAGACTAACTCAAATGGCAAAGGAGGCCCAAAAGGGCAATGAGGAGAAGAATGCCTTAAAAATCGAATTTGCCAGATGGAAAAAGAATCTCAAAAGTTCACTGAGGAGATTCATTCCTTCAGAGTTAGACTGGAGCAAATGGAAGCTAATGACTTTATGAGAAATCAAGATACTGTTAAGCAGATCCAAACAAATGAAAGATTAGAAGGCAATGTGAAATAGCTCATGGGAAAAACCACTGACCTGGAAAATAGATCCAGGAGAGACAATTTAAAAATTATTGGACTACCTGAAAGCCATGATCAAAGAAAGAACCTAGAAATCACCCTTCAAGAAATTCTCAAGGAAAAATGCCCTAATGTTTTAGATCCAGAGGGCAAAGTAGAGGTTGAAAGAATCCACAGATCACCTCCTGAAAAAGATCCCAAAAAGAAAACTCCCAGGAATATTATAGCCAGGTTCCAGAATCCCCAGATCAAGGAGAAAATACTACAAGCAGCCAGGAAGAAACAATTTCAATATTGTGGAAACACAATCAGAATAGCCCAGGACCTGGCAGCTTCTACACTGAGGGATCGAAGGGCATGGAATATGATATTCCAGAGGGCAAAAGAACTGGGCATGAACCCAAGGGTCACCTACCCAGCAAAACTGAGTATTTTGTTTCAGGGGAAAATATGGTCATTTGGTGGAATAGAGGACTTTCAAGCATTCCTGAGGAAAAAACCAGAATTGAATAGAAAATTTGACATCCAGATGTAAGAAGGAAGAGATGCCTGAGAAGGTAATCAGTGAAAAGAAATCAAAAGGAACTTATCAAAGTTGAACTATTTACATTCCTATATGGAAAAGCAATATCTGTGACTGATGATATCTTTCTCACTATGAAAATAATGGAAGAAGGGTGTGTGGTCATATGAGTACATATGTGAATGTGTGTGTAGATGGTTACAGTTATATATGGATAGAGGGCATAGGTTGAATTTGTTGGGAAGGGAGAATACTCAAGGGATGAAATTATGAGGTGAGAGAGGAAAGTGGCAAGAGGAGATGGGGAGAGACAGGGTAGGGTAAACTATCTCATGTAGAAGAAGCAAGGGGAAGTGTTTGTAAGGGGAGGAAGAATAGGAAGGCAAAAAGGCAAAACCACGTTCTCATTGAATTTGGTTCAGGGAGAGAATGACATACATGCTAAATGGGATATCTCAACCTGCAGCAGAATAGGGGGAAGGGGGATGAGGGGAGGGAAGATGGATGGGAGGGCATCCTTGGGGGGAGGGGTGGTTGGAAGTACCCACTATAGAAGAGGGACAGGATCATGTGGGGAATGGACCAGGTGGGGGGTGGGATGAGTGGGAGGGAATTATAAGCAGCCTTGTACAATATATCTACTATGATAATGTTTTGCATAGCTAGACACATACAACAGACACTGAATTACTTATCTCCCCAGAGGGAATGGGTGACAAGGGAAGAAGGAAGTGGATCTGAAAGTCGAGGTCTTAACATTAAATGTTTCAAATATATATAAATACTATTATTAATACTCTTTTGCTTATAATTGGAAGATAAGATGTGCAGGCGTTGGGACACAAAGATTGACCTTCCTCTAATGGAAAAGTCGAAGGGGGTATGGGAGAAGGTATGGGAGAGAGCAGATTGGAGGAAGCGATATCTTGTGGGCCTGCTATTCTGGGAGGTTGGGTAGGGGAATAACAGGGGGAAAATGATTGTAATTCAAAATGTGGCGAAAATGAATGATGTAAAACAGAAGTTAATAAAGCATTTGTTTAATAATTAAAAAAATAGACTAACTCAAATGGCAAAAGAGGCTCAGAAAGGCAATGAGGAGAAGAATGCCTTAAAAAGTCGAATTTGCCAGATGGAAAAAGAATCTCAAAAGCTCACTGAGGAGATTCATTCCTTCAGAGTTAGACTGGAGCAAATGGAAGCTAGTGACTTTATGAGAAATCAAGATACTATTAAACAGATCCAAACAAATGAAATAATAGAAGGCAATGTGAAATATCTCATGGGAAAAACCACTGACCTGGAAAATAGATCCAGGAGAGATAATTTAAAAATTTTTGAACTACCTGAAAGCCATGATCAAAAAAGAACCTAGAAATCATCCTTAAAGAAATTCTCAAGGAAAATTGCCCTAATGTTTGAGATCCAGAGGGCAAAATAGAGGTTGAAAGAATCCACAGATCACCTCCTGACAAAGATCCCCAAAAGAAAACTCCCAGGAATATTATTGCCAGGTTCCAGAATCCCCAGACCAAGGAGAAAATGCTACAAGCAGCCAGGAAGAAACAATTTCAATATTGTGGAAACACAATCGGAATAGCCCAGGACCTGGCAGCTTCTACATTGAGGGATAGAAGGGTATGGAATATGATATTCCAGAGGGCAAAAGAGCTGGGAATGAACCCAAGGATCACCTACCCAACAAAACTAAGTATCTTGTTTCAAGGGAAAATATGGTCATTCAGTGGAATAGAGGACTTTCAAGCATTCTTGATGGAAAAACAAGAGTTGAATAGAAAATTTGACATTCAGACACAAGAAGCAAGAGATGCTTGAGAAGGTAATCAAGGAAAAGAAATCAAAAGGAACTTATCAAAGTTGGACTATTTACAGTCCTACATGGAAAAACAATAACTGTGTTTGACGAAACCTTTCTCATTATGAAAATAATTGAGGAAGGGTACATGGCATATGTTCACAGGTATACATGGATAGAGGGCACAGGTTGAATTTGATGGGAAGGGATGATTATTATTTTTTTTGGAGGGCAATTGGGGTTGGGTGACTTGCCCAGGTTCACATGGCTGGGTTTTTGTTTGTGTGTTGGGTGTCTGGGGCCAGATCCGAGCTCGGGTCCTTCTGGCTCTGGGGCTGGCTCTCTGCTCACTGCGCCACCTAGCTGCCCCAAGGAAGGGATGATTCTTAAGGGGTGAAGTCAAGAGGTGAGAGAGGAAAGTGGCAAGAGGAGATGGAGAGAGACAGGGTAGGGCAAACTATCTCATGTAGAAGAGGCAAGGGGAAGTAGTTGCAGGGGAGGGGAAGAACAGGAAGGCAAAAAGGCAAAAGCATATTCTCATTGAAGTTGGCTCAAGGAGAGAATCACATACATACTAAATGGAATATCTTACCCTCACTCACTCTCCTGAGTAGGGGAAAGGGGGATGAGAGGGGGATGATGGAGGGGAGGGCATTCTGGGGAGAGGGGAGGTTAGAAGTACCCACTATCAAAGAGGGACAGGATCAAAGTAGGGAATGGACCAGGTGGGAGGTGAGACAGGTGGGAGGGAAATATAAGCAGTCTTTTACAATATATCTACTATGGTAATGTTTTGCATAGCTATACATGTACAACACATACTGAATTGCTTATCTTCTCAGAGGGAGTGGGTGACAAAGGAGAAAATGAATGGATTTGAAAATCGAAGTTTTAAAATTAAATGTTTCATAAGATGTCCAGGCAGTGGGGCTCAGAGATTCACCTTGCCCTAATGGCAGTCGAAGGGGGTATGGGAGAAGATATGGGAGAGAGCAGATTGGATGAGGGGATATCTGGTGGGACTGCTATTCTGGGGTGGTGGGTAGGGAAAAATGGGGGAAAAAATGTAGCTCATAATCTGGTGGAAATGAATGATGTAAACCAGAAGTTAATAAAGCATTTGTTTAATTAAAAAAAAAAAGAAAGGTGGAAGGTAGTTAGGTTATGAAGGACTTTAGAAACCAAGTAAGGTTTTAAATGTTATCTTGGTGGGAACCAATGGAATTTATTGATTGAGAAGGGAGGAAGCTGGGAAATAGCTAACACATGTCTATAAAAAATTTAAATGGAAAGAACAACCACCACAATTTAAGATGAATGTTGCAAAATAAAAAAGAACATTTATCATTTAAAAAAAGTTATTAATTGTTTCAGCTCATTTTTTAGTTGATTCTCTAGGTATATTATCATTATCTTCAAAGAGTAAAAGTTTTATTTTCTCATTACCTATTCTAATCCCTTCGATTTATTGTCCTTGTCTTTTTGCTATACCTAGTATTTCTAGTACAATACTGAATGATAGTGTCAGTAATAGGCATCCTTGCTTCACCCCTCATCTTACTGAGAAGGCTTCTAGCTTATTCCTGTTACAGATAATACTTGCTTATGATTTTAGCTTCTTTACTAGTATTTTATTTCAAACATTTTACATCACTATACATTATAGAGATTGATCTATATTTTGCTCTCTCTGTTTTTGTACTTCTGAGTTTAGGTATCAGAATCATATTTATGCCATAAAAGGAATTTGATAGGATTCCTTCTTTGCCTACTTTTACAAATAACTTATATTCTATTACAACTAATTGTTCTTTAAATATTTAGTAGAATTCATTTATCAACCCATCTGGGGATAGGGATTTTTTCTTAGGGAGCTTGTTGATGGTTTGTTCAATTTTTTCTAAGCTAGAGTAATTTAACTTTCTATTTCTTTTTCTGAGGAATATACATATATACAAATGTAAATATACATTTAAAATAGTAAATCTGAGCAATATACATGTATATATACATATGTAAATACACATATATTTGTAAACATTCATTTCAGTTAGATTGTTACATTTATTGTCATATAATTGGACAGAATAACTCCTAATAATGGCTTTAATTTCATCCTCTCTGGTGGTACATTTACTCTTTTCATCTTTGATACTTGCAATTTGGTTTTCTTCTTTAAAAAATAATCAGATTAATGCTTTGTCTATTTCTTTTTCACAAAACCAGCTCTGAGTATTATTTATTAGTGTTCTTAATTTCAGTTTTATTAATCTCTCCACTGATTTATAGGATTTCTAATTTATTTTTGAATTGGGGATTTGTTTTTTTTTCCAGTTTCCTAACTTTTAATTTTAAACATAGGGAAAATGTAGCCCAATGATAGCAAGTGTCTTGTTCAAGATCACAAAAATAAGTAGCAGTTCTATGTTTTAAACTCTAGTTCTAAGATTTCCCAAAACAGTCGATCCAATTCAATAAATATATATTAAACACTTATTATGTGAAAGGCACTGTGCTGGGTGGTGGGAATGCAAAAATAGATATGGAGCAGACAGTCCTTCTAAGTTTGTGGTCTAACGGGAGATGGTTGACAAATATGCAGATAACTATAAAATTGGGAAAAGTGAAATGTAAAAAAAAAAAAAGATTAGGGAAAGGGATAAAACAATCACAAGAGAGATAGACCACTCTTCCCCGGTAAGAAAATCGTGGAAAGCTTCATGAAGCAAATGTTTCCTGAATTGATCATGGACTATGGGAAAGATTTTAACAAATGGAGATGGATGCAGTTGGAGCCTATTCTGGGAAAAGGCAGGATAAGAATTGGGGATGCAAAGGGGATGGAAATTTCTGCCTAGAATGCAGAAAAATTAAGGTGAATGGTGATAAAAAAAACAGTTAATAAGGTGGGCATTTATATTCCTACTCCCTTCTCCTCTATCCAAATAAATCCCATTATCACAAGACACCATACAGGTATAAGTGAATGCTCTCCTTAACATCATTTCCTTGCTACAATGATTCTCACCATCCTCTGTTACCAATACCACCATTATCAACATGACTCACATTCTTATAGCATGTAAAGATTTGCAAAATATTTTTTCATAACAACTCTGTAAAGAAGGTAGTGATAGGATTATTAACCCCATATCACAGATGGATAAATTGAGGCTATGCTAAAGGAAGCCACTTGCTTAGAGACATACTGGTGTGAGTACCAGTGCTGAGACTCTGGTCCAATCTTTTTTTTTTAAAGCAATTGGGGTTAAGTAACTTGCTCAGGGTTACATGGCTAGTTATCTATGTGTGGGTGCTAAGTACGGAGGTTGGAACCAATCAAGGGTCCTCCCAACCCCAGGGCCGTCTTACTCACTGCACCACCTAGCCGTCCCCGGTCCAATCTTTTTTAATACAAAATCCAAGTGTCTTCTGTTATTTTATTCTAGCCTATGATCAGATACCCTTGTTGCTCACAATTCTTTCATTATCCTCCTAGTTGGACAACTTGGTTCTCTTTTGCTTCAGGAGCCCAATCTCCATTTAGTCCAGGACCCTCGTTCATCTCCTCAAGAAGTCTATTCCTTGTCAATCATCCACTCTTTGAAACTTTACCCTTGGCTCACAGTCCTTTCCTGTTTCACTAGATCCCATACACATCAAGACACAACCTCCTCAGAAGGTTTCTCAATGTTCTGTAAATAATGAAAATCACCCAGTATTTTTCACCTTTTAGAAAAGGCACAGAAAAATGACCTTTCAAATTTGAAACCTCTCTATACCTCACTCAGCCTTATTTGCTGATGTATTTCATGAGTTATTCATCTGTCTATGTCCCAGAAAATCCAACCAATTCTTTAGCGTGGATTGTGGAATGTAAAGGCGACTGGATTGGGAGCCAAACAACCTGGGTTTCAAATCAAGTTCTGCTGTTCACCATCTATGTGACCTTAATGACACACAGAGGTGGTCTAAATGCACACAGACATAATTTGAAGACAGCTCTAACAATGATAACCAGTAGTTTCTTACCTGTGGAAAAAGCAAGCTTCATTTTGTTATATGTAGTGTTATGCATATCTCATTGCCCCACCAGGTCATTCTCTCTAGTTGCCTCCCAACTCTGCTAAAAGAATGCACATATCATTAACCCATGTGAAGTTTCATACAAAATATCGACCTTTGACTTCTTTGGTTTCTTCTCCATAAACCATGTTTGACAACACTTCTTCCCCATTCTTTCTAAGTATATGTTTATTTAACAAAGGTGGGGTGGGACATTATTAATGAATTCTTAATGAAATTTCTTGATCTCTTAATTCTCTGCATAGACCAAAACCTGTAGTCACAAACATGAATGTCTTTTCACAATGCTTATCATGAAACATGATGTCGTGGGATGACCAAATATCCCATAAAATGTTGTTTTTTGTTGCCTTTAGATGCATCCACAAAACTATCTTCACTGAATCCTTTCTTCGTATCTCCAAGGAGAACCCGTGAACTGTCCTTTCAATGAACTACAACTTCCTTTTGTCTTCTAGTTTCATTTCTAACAAAAATATCAAGGTTGGTAGGATTCAAATTTCTCCAGTAGCATGTTTATTTCTTGGTCAGTGGTCAAGTTGGTCCCTGTTTTAAGGCATAGTTGCACTTATGTTTACAGATGATCTAAAAATTCTATGCTTCTTACACCCCTCTGTCCTCCTTTTTCATTAGCATGTTACTGCTTCAAAAGAGCCTCAAGGAGGCTCAAAGGATTGAAGGCCTCTTAGCATTTAATTGGTTTCATGGCTTACCATCACAGTGTTGAATCTATTGTTGGTGAGGTTCTCCAAATGTAGCCGGGATGTACCTTGGGAAGCAGACAGAGTCTAATACTAGGTAAGTCTACACCCCAGCCTTTTCTGCCATGGTAGACCCTGCCAAAACTGGCATTGTATTGCTATAGCCTTCAATCAGTCAGAGGCAATAAATATTTATTGTTGTTTCTCAGTCATTTCTTTCTCTCCATGACCCCATTTGGGGTTTTCTTGGCAGAGATACTGGAGCAGTTTGCCATTTCCTTCTCCAGATCATTTTACAGATGAGGAAACTGAAGCAAAAAGGGTTCAATGACTTGCCCAAGGTCACACAGCTAATAAGTGTCTAAGGCCACATTTGAACTCAGGAAGAACAATCTTCCTGACTTCAGGCCTGGCATTCTATCCACTAGCTGCCCTAAGTAATTTATTAAAAGATAACCATATACCAGGCATTGTGCTAAGAACAGGGGATATGGAGACCAAGCAAAAATAGGCCCTTACCTTCAGGAGCTTATATTCTAATATGCACAGCTCACCTACAAACCTGTACATTCCACCGAAGTTCATAGAATTACAGCTGGAAGGATCCTTAAAACCATCAAGTCCAAACCCCTAATTTTGCAGATAAGGAGACAGAGGATGAAAGAGGTTTGGCCAGTTTTCCAGGCTCATACACCAATTAGCGCCTGAGGATCTGAACTCAAGTTTGCCCAACTTGAAATCTATCATTCTATTCACAATGCCACCTAGCTGCCTTATAGAAGGCAGTGTTATAGGATGCAAAAGCACAAGCATCTAGGTGAACCAGGAAAGGGCTCCTGTAAATGGGGGCATTTGAGCTGAGGCTTGAAAGAAGCCAGAAGTTCTCAGAAGTACAGCTGAAACTACAGCCACTACCATGAAAGAACCATCCATCTCCCCGTCATGGCATGAGAATCAAATCAGATAATGCTGAAGAATATATGAAGCAGTGAGGTATATGATTTAGAGCTCTGGACATAGAGTTAGCCAGACTTAGGTCCCATCATGTCTCTGGGGTTCACTATCTATGTGTCTCTGAGCAAGTCACCTACCCTACCTCATTTATAGGTACCTACCTGCCTCAGTTTCCTCATTTGTAAAATGAGAAGAAATATTAACATTTGTAGAAGTTTTCTCATGGGGTTGTTGAGAGGATTGGATTGAATGAGAATTTGATTGAATCGGAATAATAATGAGAAAATAATGCTATTCAGACCTTAAGGCTCTCTACATCTTGATGATGATAGAAAACTACTTAAAAGTGGTTTAGAACTTTGAGAGATGGCAAGATTTTTTTTTTGCATCCTCCTATTTCTCTGGCTTCCTATCCTGGCTTATCTCTCTGTGTTTGGTTTTGTTTTAACTGGGTCAGCGGATTTTGATCCTATTGCAGCACAATGGGATGATATGATAGATTAAGCCTAGACAGTAATAATTAATTCCTGAACAGACTTAATTTAATTTCCCTTCTCAAATAAGCGCAATTTACCTCAGTAGAGGTGTGACACATCTGATTAGACACAGAGATGCTGGGGAGGAGCGGCCCTTCCAGAGAAGGAGCTCTGTTCCAAATGTGATAAGAGATCAAAGCCAGCCCACATTCACCATCATTGTGATTAGCCATCATTCAGCACAACCGCCAGCCAGCACAACTGCCATTCCAGTGGTCCCTCCATAGCTCTTTAATTGGAGAGATAATTATGCTAGAAGTTTGAGAGGAAGAAGGAGTCAGGGTTCAGCCCTCACTTAGCATTAAAATTACAAAGACAAAAAAAAAGACTAGTTTGGGATAATAATCTTTATAAGTCTTCATTCTTAACTCAGCACCAGGGTGCTTAGAATTCAACTCCAGAAGAATGCTGTGGAGAGTTTGGCGTCAGAGCCAGAGCCTTCAAAAGGCTCCCAACTCTCTGGGTAACATTCTGATTTTAAATTACTTTGTGTTCTTCTTCTGTTATTCATTTATTTTCTCCTTGAGTTCCAAAATTGGGGCTGCATTCATTAATTCTTCTAAATGAGCCTTTAGGCCTCAGTGGTTGTGTGCTATCATGGCCAGAGTGCTGGATTGGCCCTGTATCTCCCAGTTCAAGGAATCTTGTTCAAATCCTGGTTTCTGTGTGACATGGGTTAGGTCATTTCACCTCTTTGAAATTGTTTACTCCTCAACAAATAAGAGTATTGACTGCAGTGTGCCTTCCAGATCTAAACTATGCTCCTGTGTTCCTTCCTGGACCTTAGTTCCCTCTTACATAAATGAAGATCTTCAGCTAAAATTGCCCCTAAGGTCCCTTCTCACTCCAGATTTGTCATTTGCATGAAGCTTATGACTCCAGAACTGGGAGGAGCCTAGAATTTAAACTAGAGAATAATTTAGATTCAACTCAGAGTATTTGTTGAGCCCCTGTCTTTAGTTTGGGGATAAAAAGATAGTTACAACACAGGTCCTGCTCTATTCCCAAGGAACTGGTAGTATCACATGGGTGAAGGATAAATAATGGGCATGATGGAGAGGAAATACCACTGAGCCTATATGCATAAAACTGGAGTTCATAACAGCTTTTTCCAATAGATACCTGTATGACCTTGGGCAGATCGTGTAAGTTCAATGGATTACCACATACCACATTCTGTTACCACATTTGTAAACTGAGAGGGTGGGAATAGATGCATTCCAAGGTCCCTATCTTCTAAGGTCCTTTCTAGGAGGCAGCTAGGTGGCTCAGTTATAGAGTGCCAGACCTGAGTTCAAATCTGGACTCAGACACTCACTAGTTTGTGATCCTGGGCAAGTCATTTAACCTTTGTTTGCCTTAATCTGCTAGAAATGAAAATGATAAACCACTCCAGTATCTTTGCCAAGAAAACCCCAAATGTGGTCATGAAGATTCAGACATGACTGAATGGCTCAACACCAGCAAGGTCTAGTCCCATTCTTGATCCAGGAACCTACAGAGACCCTTATGATTCATGCCTCATTTTCCTCATTTAGCAAAGGAGGAAAATGAGGCATGAGTCATAAGGGACTCCTTATTAAAGGAGTTAAAGGAGAGAAGTGGATTAAATGTCCTCTAAAGTCCCTTCCAGCATTCAATATGATGCAATGGTTACAAAGAAGGGAGAGATGAGGTTAAAGGAAATGTCAAGATAATGTTCTAGGTGCAGTGTTAGGAGGTATGTGAGGAGACAGAAATCCTTTGCCGCTGTGGGCCCAGGAAAGGGGAAGGGTCCATGGGAAAGACAAGTCAGTTCTTGTAGGAGAGAGAAAATTCAGTAGATTCAGATGGGCTTTGGAGGAATAGGTAAAGAGTAATGCCAACTTTTTTCTCACTGTTGATTTCAAGCACACAGATTTTGAGCTAAATGAGACCTTAGCCCTCCTCCAAATTTTACAAATGAAGGCATTTAGTCACAAAAAGGTTACTAGACTTGCCTGCCAGCATGTTATTAAAGATCCAAATCCAGACGGGACATTAGAGGTCGTGTAATCCAACCTTATCATCTTTCAGAAGGGGAAACTAAGACACAGAGAAGTAGAAATTGATTATGTTTTCAAAAAGAAAAGAACTGGCTACAAAAATGGGAATAATCTCTCTGTGAACAAAGTCACAGAGAAGGAAAATGACTAGCCCAAAGTCACTTGGGGCTGAACTAGGGCTAAAACCAAGTTCGCTATATTCCCCCATCCTTGTTCCCTCCATGACACCATGCTATATTTTTTTTGAGGGAAAGATTTCTCCTTGTTTCAGGTATATACATCCAGTTTCCTGAAGCTTTTCAGCACTTGCTCAGCTGTCCCCCAGCATGGCTACAATGACGTCTGTTCTGTCTGTCCATCTGTCAGGCAATTTCAAGGCAGAGTGATAAGACTGCATGATCAGAGGTTCTTCACTGAACAGTGGGAAGAGGGAAGAGAAAACACCTCTTAATTGTGACTCACTTTAGCTTGGCTGAATTTTAATTAAGTAACAAGACAGAGGACACCATGCATTTCCGGCCAATTATGGCACACTGCAGGGGGGTTTGTAAAGTAGGAGGCTACAGGCTGAGCGACTTCAGAAGACCAACAATCCCTGCTGAAGCGCATGGCCCAGGGGGTCTTGCTGTTGTTATGAAACTCTATTTATCAATGAAAATAAGAAAATGAGTGTAAAGCCTTAAGAAGTTATTGTGATGGAAGGGTGAAGAAGCCCATGCCAGTTGCCATCAAATAATTCGAATGGGTAGGAAATGTCTTTGTCTGCCAAGCCCCAATCTATCTCCCTGTGGTTGACACCCAAAGGTGTCATAGTCAGCATTGGTCATTTGGATGGGCAACAGAGTGACTCCTGAGGTCCCTTCCTTTTCTAACATGCTTCATATTGTATTGTGGATCAAGAAGATAGAGGTTTGAACACTGCCTTATTCTGAGATTAGTTACATAGCACTGAGCAAGTCATTTCACCTATTGGGGCATAAGTGTCCTTTCTGGTAATATAGCTATGATAATGATAGCACCTCCCTCATAAGGATGTCATGGGTCCAAGAAAGATAATGTATGTTAAATGATGGAAATGATGATGAAGAGGAGGAGGAGGAGGGGAATGGCTAATAGTGATGGCAATAGTGAAGCTTATGGTGATACTAGATAAAAATGAGGGAGAGAATGAGGAAGAGGGTGAAGCTGGTTGTGATGGTGATACCGACATTGGTAATGATGTTAGTGATGCCCAGACTTATAATTTCATTGGTGAAGGAAAATCCCCTTAAGGAAACTCCCTCTAACCTAGCAGATCAGTACCTATTCTTGAACTTGAAGCCTTGAGAGTTTCTGAGGGCACTGAAAAGTCAAGTGACTTGTCCAGACACAACAGCTAGGATGTGTCAAAAGTGGGTCCACTCCAAATCTGTGGCTGGCTCTGACTCTAACCCTTGTGCCATGATGCCTCCATCACCCTTGTCAATCATCCTGTTCTTCTTCATCCTTCTCCTCCTTCTCTTTATCATTAGCATCAGCAGTAGCACTTGGCACAGTGTCTGGCACACAGTAAGTCCTTATTACACACTGGCAACTTGATTTCATAATGATTCCACTACTACCCCATTCCTAGTTATTATTATTAGTGTGATTAGGAAAGCAGACACTAAATCAGTGGTTCTCAAAGTGTGGGCTGCAGAACCTGAAGAATCTGATCGATGACCTCAAAGACCTTTTCAGTGGTCTTCCAAGTAAAAAATACATTCTAACATGGTAAATATTGATGAATGTAATCCACATGAACAAAAGGTCTTGGGGGCATCCGCAAAAAATTAAAGCATGTAAAGACATCCTGAGACTCAAACATTTGAGAACCACTGCAGTACACTGTCATATTTTTTTAGGAGAAAATGTATAAAGAAACATGGTTGTAAGCAGTATACTATTCTTTGAATGATACCCCTTGGGAGGAATCCATTCAAATTTGAATGACCTTCCAAGAACATTTTTAGGCTGTAGTGTTGGTCTGCTGGTCAGAATATCGGGGATGAAGTGGGGTTTGGGTCAGTGTAACCGTCCATTTCAAGGCAGCAGCAGTTGAGGGGAGGGGCCTGAATTTGAAATCAGAGCACCTGGACTTGAATCTTGCCTTCATTATTTAGGAGCTGTATTACTCTTTCTGGGTCTCAGTTTTCTCATCTAGAAGAGGAGGGGGTTGGACTAAATCAGAGGTTCTTAACCTTTGTTTGTGTCTCTTATGGCTTCCTTTGGTGAAGCCTATGGACTCCTCAGGAGAGGAAAATGTTTTGTTGCTTACCTTCATAATTGCAGGAAATGGCAGATTTCCATGAGGGTAGTGGAACTGGAGATGTGTTTGCTTTCCATCCAAGTGCACACAGACCCCCTGAAATCTAGCAAAAGATCTCTTGGGAAGTAGAGAGGTCTATAGACACAAGATTAACAACCCTTAAACTCATTGAAGTCCAATGTCTCATCCTACTCTCAGTCAATCATTCAAGCAATTAACTTACATTTGTTAAGCACTTACTGTAAGCTAGACACTGGCCATACAAAGACAGTTGGGAAGTTGTCCCTGCCCTTCAGAAGCTTGCATTTTGTGAGCAGAGATATTATACACATATGAAAGTATATAAAAACATTATCTTATGATACCAAGTTACTTCTCCCTGAGCCTTAGTTTCCGTATTTATTAATTGGAGGGGTTGAACTAGACCATCTCTCCAGTTCTCTCCAACTGTCAATCTGTTATATTCTGACATCAGAAAGACACTTTGGCTTAAAGTCACAAAAAAAGAATCATTGATTTAAAGCTAGAAGGACGCCCAAGGATCAAGGAGTCCAACCCCCTCATTTGACAGACATGGAAACTGAAACCTCCCCAAAATTAAATAATTTCACCAAAGTGACACAGGTAGCAAGTGTGAGACATGGGATTTGAACCTAGGTCCTGTATCAGAGCACAGTACCACACTGCCTTCCAGTTACCAAAGATCAGAACCATAATCTGTGGGCCTAGAACCATATACATTCAAGCACTTTGGATGAGGCCCTCTGGCCAGGTAAAGAGGATATAGAGTTCAGCATAGGGAAAGCAGGTATAGGGCACCGATTTCAAGAGGGGACTAACTGTTGAGAAACCTCCTGCCTCATCCTGGGAACTTGCATGTGCTTTCTTTTAGGATGGGAACTGATTTCCAAACATGGTTAGCCTGAGTCTTTCGAGCAGAGCTAAGCAGGAGCATGTAAAGAAATAGCTATGGCCTCAGGAAGACAGAACCCAGAGGAAACCTAGTCTCTAAGCTGGGAAGGAACTTGGAGGAACTCAAATTTAGGCAGTGCTAGAACTGAAATATTATCTATAATATTCCTGATCACTGGGTAACAATGCCTAGTAAATAGCATTTTATCATCCCCAAATCTTTTATCTTCCTTGTTTCATACAACACTGGGGAGACAGGAAGAGTGAACCTTAACCTTATTTTCCACATACCACAGATGTGGAAATTGAAGTTGATGTAGCTTCTTTGTCACCAAACTGTGGATGTCAGGAATCAAAGTTAGAGACATACAATGAAAGAGGGCTTAAGGGAAGGCAGGCAGCAGTCAGGATGGTCCAGCAGAACGGTGGCTGTGCTCCCTCACCCACATCCCATCTGGGCAGCCCTGAGTAAGTCATTCCATGTTCCTTGGGCTGTTTTTCTATGACCTCTGGGGTCCCTTCCACCTCTGTGGCTCCTAGGTCCTAAATACTAACACAGGCCATGATCACCATGGTTCTCAGGACAGAACTTTCTAAGACCATGTACTTTAAAAGGAGGAAAGTTATTTAATTCTCCCATTGGGCAGAGCTGATGAGATTCCATATTTAGAACCAGAACTATTTAGAATGCTTGGACTACATGTTTTCCTCTCTATAAATAAAGCACAGAAGTTGAACTTATTCTCAAATTTTTGACACCTTTTCCCACCTGAAACAAAGTAGCTAAAATATTATTTAAGCCAAGGGATCATGACCTTGGCCTAATTTGCTAAGATCAAAGACTGGAATTGTTTTCTTCCTGCTTCCTTTATTCTGTTGTGGATCAATTTCCTTGAAAAGTTAGAGATATCTTCATTGATTTTCAAATCCCTCCCTCCATCCTCCAGTCAATGCCAAGTTCAGGGTTGCTACAGGTACTATTTGTCTTATTGATGTAATTTCTCATACTTTTGCTGCTGACTGGCCTTGGATCAATGGTATTAATAATATAACTGGTATCTTTCTATCCTTTCCTTGCCCCTCAGCTCCCCAATTATGCTGCAACTTTAATCTCCATCTTAAAAGCCTTCACCATTAAAAGCCTTCACCATTAAAAGCTTCCTTCAGATGTAAAGTCAGCTCTGGCCCCACCTGAAGAAGCTGGTAGGAATCAAGAAAAGGATGATAATTTTGTGCTAATTCAAGACTCTTGAAACTCAAAGGGGGAAGAGGGACAGAGAGCAGGGTAGGAGGAAGGAGGGAGGGTGGAAGAGGGAAAGAGACAGAGATAGAGAAACAGAGAGTGAGTCATACTGAGAGAGGTTTATTCCTCGACAATCATCTGAATCTCGGGGTCACTGTGAATTTCTGAGTGAACTATTGTTTGCCATGGAGTAAGGAGATGGATTCAGATCACAGCTCTTACATTTGCTCCCAACTTGACCTTGGATGAGTCAGTGAGAAATGGTATGGTGGAATGGATGGAGTGCTTCAGTAAGTTTCTTATTTTAGTTCTTAGGTAAGTAGTTTCACCTCTTATAAGTTTCCTTATGTGTAAAATGAGGGGATTGGGCTAGATGTTCTCTGAAGTACCTCCCAACTCTTATTCCTTGGGCCTATAAAGTCATTTAGTCTCTATTATGCCTTAGTTTCCTCATCTGTGACATGAGGAGTTGATCTTAAATGTTGGAATGGGTGTTGGAAAATTAAACAATAATGCATTATTGGTAAAGATGTATACTGATTCTACCATTCTGGAGAAAAATTTGGAATTATGCTATAAAACCATGCATACCCTTTGCTCAAGCAATACCATCACGAGATCTGTATCCCAAAGATATTGGAAAAAAAGGAAGAGAACCTATATGTTCAAAAATATTTAGAGCAGTTCTTTTAATGGTGGCAAGGGATTGGAAATGGAAAGGATGCCCATCATTTGGGGAATGGCTTAACAAGTTATTATACATGATTGTGATGGAATATTATTGTGCTCTAAAAAATGATGAGAAAGATGCTCTCAGAAAAAACTTTGAAAGACTTACACAAACTGATTCAAAGTGAAGTGAGCAGAACCAGGAGAGCACTGTACACAGTAATAGCAATATTATATGATGATCTTCTGTGAATGACTTTTAGCCGTTGTCAGCAATTCAGTGATCCCAAGGCAATTCTGAAGGACTTATAATGAAAGGTACTGCCCATATGCAGAGAATGAACTGGTGGAGGCTGAATGCAGACAAGAGATACTTTTTCTTTACTTTCTTTATTTTTTCTTTTTTGTCTCTGTTATATTTCACGGCATGACTTACACAGAAATGTGTGTTAAATGAGTACACATGTATAACCTATGTCAAACTGCTTGACTTCTCAGTGAGGGGGGTAGAGAGGAAGGGAAAGAATTTGGAACTCAAAAACGGGGGGAAAAGAATATAAAAATATATAAAAATATAAGAATATTGTTTTACATGTCATTAGGGAAAAATAAAATATTAAATAAAAATAAGAAGTTGATCTTAATGACCTCTCTAGTCCTTTCCAGCTTCACATATATTATTCTTCCATCTTTCTCTGGGCCTTCTCCCTTTACCCCACTTGTCAAAAGGGGCTCCTCCCCTCAGTCATTTCCAAGGTATCTTTCATATTTGACAATTCCTGGTTCTCTGATGTTCACATGCTAAAATGCTGTGTTCTGAAGAAAGACACTCAGACTTCTTGGCTTTATTTTTGTTCTTGGGGTTTAACCTTGAATGAGTGGCTTTTAACTCACATGATAGATCTAAAAGGCTGAGCCAGAAAGCCGCATTGTAAACATCCACAGGTTCGTTTTAGTCATTCTGATCTATGACAGATCATTCACTAAAAATAGAAACCATATCCCTTTACATCTGCATACACCCTGTTCTTCCCTATTGCCTAGAACCAAACCTTGAAGGTACATTGAGCTGGGGAGTGATATTTCCTAACAAATGAAGGACATAGCTTAAAGCTTTTCACATCCTAAAAACTGGGGCTGTTAAAGTTGGAAGGGGGCCTCTAGGGCACTTAGTCCAACCCCAAAGCAGACACCCCATGCCAAGGCTTCTCTGGTCATCAGACTTATTTCTGTTATCTCCTTAACAGAGATCACTACTTCACAAGGCAATTCATGGCACTGCTAGGTAACATAAATTGTTTCCTAAATTATATTTGCTATATTTAACTGGCATATATTTCCAATATAAGGAAATAATCCCTTCTGTAGTGTCTGTAATATGTAGTTATCTTACCTTAGTATTTAAATGTGTCTTGTAACAGAGAACTTGCTATCTTCGTGGGGTGGTAGGCTATTTGATTCTTTGGTAGTGGGGTGGGTTGAGAGGAATAGATCTGTGAATTCATCAGTATAAATAAGGTACCCCAGTTATAGAAACTTCATCCTCCAATGTAGATGGAAAATAGATCTGTGAATCAGTTTTACAGGCTCCTTAGAAGTCAAGATACTGGCTGTTGTGGAAGTAGATTGTCTTTGGAAGGCATTGTAGCACCTTCAGGCCAACTGCAATCCTGAAAACTTGTCACTAGAGAGGCGGAGACACTATGCGAGGTAAATGTAACCTAGAGCAAGTTAAGGTCAAGCTAAGCACTGTACAGGAGATTCTCAGTCTAGGGAAGCCCTTAGTAAATCTCTACTTAAGAAGGTCTTGACTCTAACTTGACTCTAACTGAAGTCTCCCTCTGTAAAGAGCAAACTATTCCAGCCAGTGTCTACTGTTGCACACCTGGGTTTCAGAAGTGACAAAGAAAGGCAGTATCTATGGATATGTTGTCTCTAGATATTCTTTGATCACCTCCATCCACATAAGCAGACTGTGAGGATGTTCCATTTTGTCAGACCATGAGAACCCTTTGAAACCACGAAGATAAAACTGTACATGGTTATATGACTAGTCTGTCTCAGAGACATACCTGGAGCTTCCTGTCTCCAAAACAGCTGAATGGTTGTTCTCCATTCTACACTGGACCTCGCTCCTTGAACGTTCTGCTTAGGAGTTCTACTTTTTTTCTTTCTGGGACCAATTATAGGGGTGGAGAACCTGCAGCCTTGAGGCTATATGTGGCCTTCTAGGTCCTTGGGTGCAGCCTTTTGACTGAGTCACAGTTTCGCCGAACAAATCCCCTTTATAAAAGGATTTGTTCTGTGAATTTCAGTCAAAGGGTCACCCTTGAGGAACCAGAGGCCTTCATGTGGGTTTGAGGGCACAGGTTCCCCACCCCTGAACCAGAGCAATTCTACTCTCTTTCCCCAATGATAGTCATTAAGACAAATACTGCACCCTCAGGATCCAGTATAATCCATTTCTTCAAATGTTTGTCTAAACTCTTCTAACTTACACTTTAATTCCCAAAATACAAGTGTAGAGGACATAGTGTGGAATGTAAAGATACACAGGCCCTCAGTTCCCATCCCAGTGACCTTGGGGATAAGTCACATAACTCCTCCAGAGTTGAACTTGCTATCTACCAAATAAGGGATTAGAACTCTAAGTTCCCTTTTAGGGGCAGAACTTTGTTCCTAGGTGAATATACTCAGTTCCTTCCATTGATCCCCAAAAGTGATAGTTTTAAATTTCCTCACTGTCCTTACTATTCTTTGCTAGATTCTAATTTTCTCCTCTTCAAACACAGATCTTAAAACAATGGCCTGAATATAGCTTAATCGGTATAGAATGCAGCAAAGCTGTTTCTTCCTGTGACCTATTCTCTAGATTTCTTTTAAAGTAGACTAAAATGGCATTAGCACTTTTAGTAATCATATCACACTAGTAACTTATAATAAGCTGTAGTCCATTAAAAATCCCAGTAGTTCACCTGCTGGAAAATGAGATAAAGCAATTTCCCATGCAGGTAAAGCAACTGACCATAATGAGGCCATAATTTCAGAGGTATAAGTAAGTACCCCAAAATTAAAAGTCATAGAATTATAGAATCTTAGAACTGGGCCATCTTTGGGCAGCCACTAGAGGTGATGCTTTCATACCCTATCCCTGACATGGGGTCATCTAGCTTCTCTGTTTGATTCTTATAACAGGGAGCTCACTACATCACAACAAATCATTCCATTCTTTTCTTAAAAATAAATTTGTTGTCTACTTTAAACATTATTTTTTTTTAAAGCAATTGGGGTTAAGTAACTTGCTCAAGGTTACACGGCTAGTCATTATTTTTATGTGTGGGTGCTCATTTTCTGAGGCTGGATTTGATCTCACCTCATCCCAACTCAGAGGCCGGTGCTCTTACTCACTGCGTCACCTAGCCGCCCCTACTTTAAACATTCTTTTATTTTTAAATTTTGAGTTCCAAATTCTTTCCCTCCCTCCAATCCTCTCCCATAGCCATTGAGATGATGGTAAGCAACATGATATCAATTATACATGTGAAATTATGTAAGACATATTTCCATATTAACCATATCACAAAAAAGCATGAAAAATAAAGTAAGAAAATTATACTTTAATTTTCACTCAGAGTTCATTACTTTTCTCTCTGGAGGGGGATAAAATTTTATTTCATTCTGGGTCCTTCAGAATTGTCTTAGATTACTGTAATGATCAGAGTTGCCATGTTGGTCATCATTACAACATTGCTGTTGCTCTACATGACCATCTTTTGATTCTTCTCACTTCACTTTGCATTATATAGGTCTTCCATATTTTTTTTCTAAAACCACCCCCTTCCCTGTAATTTCTTTTTTCCCCTGTAATTTCTTATGGCATAATAGTATTCCATCACAATTTTATGTACACTTTGTTCAGCCACTACCTAACTGATGAGCATCCTCTCAAATTCTAAGTCTTCCCTACCACCTACCACAAAAAGGGCTGCTACAAATATTTTTGTACATATAGATCCCTTTCCCTTTTCTTTGATCTCTTTGGGATACAGAAATAACATTGGTGTTGCTTGGTCAAAGTGTATGCATGGTTTTATAGCTCTTGGGCATAATTCCAAGCAGTCACACCAGTTCACTACACCAATAACAATTCATTCATGGGGCAGCTTGGTAGCACAGTGAATTAGCACCAACACTGAAGTCAGGAGGACCAGAGTTCAAATCCATCCTTAGACATTTAACACTTACTAGCTGTGTAACCTTGGACAAATCACTTAACCACAATTACCCTGCCTTCCCCCTCCAAAAAGACAAAAAAACAAATCCCAAAACCAATTCATTTATGTATTTATTTTTTTCTCACCCCCTTCTGAATTTGTCATTTTTGATAGATGTGAGGTGGTGCCTCAGAATTGTTTCAATTTGCCTTTCTTTAATCAGTAGTGATTTAGAGCATTTTTTCATATGGCTGTAGATAACTTTGATTTCTTCTGAAAACTGCCTGTTTATATCCTTTAACATTTACCATTGAGAGATGGTTTATATATTTATAAATTTAACTCAGTTAAAAGTTAACTCAGGAGGGGTGGAGTCAAGATGGTGCAGTAGAAGTGCCCCAATCACTTAAAAGATATATATACATACATATATATATACATATATATATATGTGTGTGTGTGTGTGTGTGTGTGTATGTATGTGTGTATATATATATATATATATATGTATATATATATATATATATATGTATATATATATATATATAAAAAAGGGTGGCTAGGTGGTGCAGTGAGTAGAGTGCTGGCCCTGGAGTCAGAAGGACCTGAGATCGGATCTGGCCTCAGACACTTAACACACACAAACCAAAAAAAAAAAAACCTAGCCGTGTGACCTTGGATGAGTTACTAAACCCCAATTGCCCTCCAAAAAGCAAATAAAATAAAATAAAATATATGTAAAAAAAAATCCCTCTAAACAAACTTTAGAACTACACAACCCACAAAGTAACAAAGAGAAACCTCCCACTAAAAGAAGCCTGGCAGGCAGACAGGAAGGGTCTATCACACCAAGCTGGGAGCCGAGCACAGTCCAGCATGAGCCATGCAGGTTTTAGCCCCAGAGCAGCCCCAACCAACCGTGGCCTGAGCAGACTTCTATGGCGATTTCCAGACTTCTCAACCCATAAATGGCAGAGGCAAAGTAAAAGGTCAGTGTGGAACTCTGTTGGAACAGGGGGGAACTGAAGAGCGCAGTCTGCCTAATGCCCCTGGGAGAAGAAGTGGCTGAGGCACAGTGGCCATGTGGCTCTTTCTAGAACTCCTGGCCTGAAGATCATAGGGGGACCAACAAACCATTCAGAGGGTAATCACTTTTGCTTTAACCTGCTTTGGTATGGATCACATTCTTGGGGTGTGTGACCAGTAAGCCAGAACTTGTGGGGGCTGTGGAGAGGGCACCCTCCTAATAGCTCTGGCAGCTGTGAAAACCCCAGTGATTTGGGACAAAGCTCTCTCCATTCAGGAAGCAGAATTCTAACATGGCAAAGAATTCAAAAGTAAAGTAATTGGCTGGCAATATGAGCAAGCAGAGGAAGCACAAGCAGACCATAGAATCCTTTTTGGGGGGACAAAAAAGATCAAGGCATGGAGCAGGAGGAAGATAACAAAGTCAGAACTCCTGCATCAAAAACTTCCAGGAAAAATATGAACTGGTTACAGGAGGAGGAGCTCAAGAAGGATTTTAAAAATCAAAGAGAAGTGGAAGAAAAATTGGGAACAGAAATGAGAATGATTCAAGAAAATCATGAAAAGCAAGTCAACAGCCTCCTAAAGGAGACCCAAAAATTACACTGAAGAAAATTACACCGTAAAAATAGACTAACTCAAATCGCAAAAGAGGCCCAAAAAGCCAATGAGGAGAAAGATGCCTTCAAAAGCTGAATTTGCCAGATGGAAAAAGAATTTCAAAAACTCACTGGAGAGAAGAACTTAAAAATTGGATTGGAGGGGCGGCTAGGTGGCGCAGTGAATAAGGTACTGGCCCTGGAATCAGAAGGACCTGAGTTCGGAGCTGGCCTCCAACACTTAATCCATACAAACAAAAACCTAGCCGTGTAACCTTGGGCAAGTTACTTAACCCCAATTGCCCTAAAGGGTTGGCTAGGTGGCGCAGTGAGTAAGAGCGCCGGCCTCGGAGTTGGGATGACCCGAGATCAGATCTGGCCTCAGAAAATGAGCACCCACGCATAAATAATGACTAGCCGTGTAACCTTGAGCAAGTTACTTAACCCCAATTGCTTTAAAAAATAAATAAATAAATAATTAGATTGGAGCAATTGGAGGCTAATTATTTCATGAGAAATCTAGATACTATAAGACAGACCCAAACAAATGAAAGAAATAGAAGGCAATGTGAAATATCTCATTGGAAAAACCACTGACCTGGAAAATAGACCCAGGAGAGATCATTTAAAAAATACCTAAAAGCCATGATCAAAAAAAAGAGCCTAGACACCATCTTTCAAGAAATTCCCAAGCAAAATTATTCTAATATTCTAGAACCAGAGGGCAAAATAGAAATTGAAAGAATTCACCAATCGCCTTTTCAAAAATATCCCAAAAAGAAAACTCCTAGGAATATTATAGCCAAATTCCAGAGTCCCCAGGTGAAGGAGAAAATACTGCAAGTAGTCAGGAAGAAAAAATTTAAGTACTGTGGAAACACAATCAGGATAATATAAGACCTAGGAGTTTCTACATTAAGGAATCAAAGGGGTTGGCATATGATATTCAGGAGCTCAAAAGAGTTAGGACTAAAACCAAGAATCACCTACCCAGCAAAACTGTGTATAATGCTACAGGGGAAAATATGGTCATTCAGTGAGATAGAAGATTTTCAAGCATTCTTGATGAAAAAACCAGAGCTGAACAGAAAATTTGACTTTCAAATACAAGAAGCAAGAGAAGCATGAGAAGGTAAACAGGAAAAAAAAATCATAAGGAACACATTAAAGTTGAACTATTTACATTCCTTCATGAAAAAATAATAATTGTAACTCATAAAACCTTTTCTCAATATGAGGATAGTTGAAGAGAGTATATGTGTGTGTGTATGTATGTATGTATGTATATGTTATATATACATACATATATGTATGTATGGGAGGGTGTATGTGCATATAAATATGTATGTGAGTGTGGGAATATGTATGTTCACATATAGATAGACAGAGGGCACAGTATGAGTTGACTATGAAGGGATGATATCTAAAAAAAATAAAATTAAGAGGTGAGAGAAGAATTTAGTGGAAGAAGGAGAAAGGGAGAGATAGATTAGGGTAAATTATCTCATATGAAAAGAGGCAAGAGAAAACTGTCACAATGGAGGGGAAAAGCAGGAAGATGAAAGGGAATGGGACAACCTGATTCTCATTGAATTTGCTTAAGGAGGAAATAACATACATACTCAATTGGGTATCTTTATTTTTTTTTACATTTGAATCATTTAATTTTAAGACTTCGAATTTCAGATCCATTCCCTTCCTTCCTTGTCACCCACTCCCTCTGGGAAGATAAGCAATTCAGTATGTGTTGTACATGTATAGCTATGCAAAACATTACCATAGTAGATATATTGTAAAAGACTGCTTATATTTCCCTCCCATCCATTCCACCCCCCACCTGGTCCACTCCCTACTTTGATCCTGTCCCTCTTTGAAAGTGGGTACTTCCAACCTCCCCTCCTCCTAGAATGCCCTCCCCTCCATCATCCCCCTTCTCATCTCCCTTCCTCCTACTCTCCTACAGGGTGAGATATCCCATTTAGTATGTATGTGATTCTCTCCCTGAGCCAAATTCAATGAGAATAGGGTTTTGCCTTTTTGCCTTCCTGTTCTTCCCCTCCCCTGCAACTGCTTCCCCTTGCGTCTTCTACATGAGATAGTTTACACTATCCTGTCTGTCCCCATTTCCTCTTGTCACTTTCCTTTCTCACCTCTTAACTTCACCCCTTAAGTATCATCCCTTCCCACCAAATTCAACCTGTGCCCTCTATCCATGTATACCTGTAAACATATATACACACATTCTCATATGTATTCATATGTCCATATACCCTTCTTCAATTATTTTCATAACGAGAAAGGTTTCATAGACACAGTTATTGTTTTTCCATGTAGGAATGTTAATAGTTCAACTGTGATAAGCTCCTTTTGATTTCCTTTCCCTGATTACCTTCTCAAGCTTCTCTTGCTTCTTGTACCTGAATGTCAAATTTTCTATTCAACTCTGGTTTTTTCCTCAAGAATGCTTGAAAGTCCTCTATTCCACTGAATGACCATATTTTCCCCTGAAAAAAGATACTCAGTTTTGCTGGGTAGGTGATTCTTGGTTTTAATCCCAGCTCTTTTGCCCTCTGGAATATCATATTCCATGCCCTTCAATCCCTCAGTATAGAAGCTGCCATAGTAGGACTCTGCCACCAGACAGGAGAGTTTCCATCCAAAACGTGGGATCTTCACAACTTCTGGAGGCTGGGTGGCCTCTGTAAAGCCTCCAAACATTCTGGCAAGCTGGTTACCCAACCCAAACCTCCACCCCAGACCACAATCCAGATCCAAGCAGGTTAAAACAAGAGCGATTAACCCCCAGACTGATTTCTGGCTCTCTCTACAGTTTGCAGACCTGGAGCTGGAGTTGCCACTGATGCTGCAAAATTGCCTCTGTGCTATGTTTCCTCAGCAGCTTTTCGCCCCCAGGGGAGGAAGCCAACGTGTTCCCCAAATACTGGTCCCAAAGTCCATAGGGCACTAACCTCTCACTTTGTCCTAGGCATATCTGTGCTGATAGTCCTGGAATCACCACAGCTGCTGGTGTTCTGGGGTCTTTCCAGTTGGCTGCTGGCCCGGCCACCTGGGGCTAAAACCAGGGCTCACACGGGCCTGAGCTCGGCTCCCAGAGTGCTGTGCTGTCGGTTCCCAGTGAGCTGTGCTGCCCGCTCTCAGAGCACTGCGCTGGCCACTCCCTGCAGGGCTGCTGGGCTGTCCTCAGCAGGAGGTTAGCTTCTCTGTGTTGTTCTGTGGGTGCTGGGGCTCCAGAAGTTGTTCAGATTCCCCTTTCACATTGTTTGGAGGTGGTGTGGGGCAGAGCAACTTGGACATGCTGTTTCGGCTCCGTCATCTTGGCTCCGCCACCTCTTTTTTATTTTTTCAATTGGGTATCTTACCCTCCAGGAAAATAGGGGGTTAGGGGAGTAGAAGGGGGAGGATAGAAGGGAGGGAAGATTGGGGGACAGGTAGTTACAAGCAAACATTTTTGAAAATGGATAGGGTCAAAGGAGAAACTAAAATAAGTGGGGGGTGGGATAGGATGGAGGGATATATAGTTAAGTCTTTCACATTACAACTACTAAGGAAATGATTTGTGTAACTACACATGTACAACCTATATTGAATTGCTTATCTTCTCAGTGGGGGTGGGTGAGGAGGGAAGAAGTAAAAATATCTAGAATTCAAAGTTTTAAAAACAAATGTGTAGAATTTTTTTTACATGAAACTGGGAAATAAGATATACAGGTACTGGGGTATAGAAACCCACCTTGCCCTACTAGAAAATTAGAGGGGTGATGGGGGAGCATATAAGAGAGAACATATTGGGGGAAGAGATATTCAGTAGGCTTACTATTTTGGGGTGGGGGTAGGGGGAAGACAGGGAGAAAAAATTGTAACAAAATCTTGTGGAAATGAATTTTGAAAATTAAAATTAAATAAATAAATAATGCTTTTTTTAAAGTTAACTTGGTTTGCAGCCTTGAGCAGAGACTCACTATTTTTTTTATATTACTCCATTACAGGAGTGGCTAGGTGGCACAGTGAATAGAGCACTGGCCCTTGAAGTCAGTAGGACCTAAGTTCAAATCTGGCCTCAGTAACTTAACACTTAATAGCCATGAGACCTTGGAAAATCACAACCCAATTGCCCTCCAAAAAGCAATATATATACATATATATATACACACACACACACACACATACATATATGTGTATATATATACATATATGTGTGTATGTATGTATATATGTGTATATATGTGTGTGTGTATGTATGTGTATGTATGAGTGTATGTATATACACATATATATAGGCACACACATATATACGTATATATGTATGTATGTTTATATGTATGTATTTATGCATTACTCCATTGCCTATGAAACTTCTGAGCAAAATGTAATTTCTCTGATTATCCCTTTCTATTAGGTCTATTTTTTCTTTTGTTTTTGCTTTGCCTGAGATCATGACTGCTACCCCTCCCTTTTTGTTTCAAACTTCAACTGATGCATATTAGCTTTTGCTCCAGCCCTTCATTTTAACTCTGCGTGTATCTGTTTTAAATGTGTCTCTTATGAACTACATTTTATTGGATTCTGGTTTCTAATTCAGATTATTTATCTGTTTCCATTTTATGGATAAACTCAGCCTATTCACATTCATAGTTATAATTATTAAATGTGTATTTCTCTCCATCTCATTTTCTTTTCTTTCTTCCTCTATCTTCCTTTTTATCCTGTCCATACTCAAACATCTCTTTTGCTTCTAAACACTGTCTCCCTTACGCTGTCCTCCCTTTTATCGCTACCCCCTTTCCTCTAGTTGCCTTTCACTCCTATCTCTTTGCTTGATGAGATAGATTTCTATGGTCAACTGAGTATGTATATATTCTTCCCTCTTTGAACCAATTCTGATGAGAATAAGATTCAAGTATTTCCTTATATCCTCCCATTTTCCCTTCCATTATAAAAGCTCTTCCTTACATGCTTATGTGAGAAAAAAATTCCCCATTCTATCTATCCCTTCCCCTTTATCTAGTGCATCACTTTCTCACCTGCTCACATTTTGGAGATCATTACAATATAGTTGATACATCCACATGCCCTCTGTCTACATAAACCCCTTTTAACTACCCTAATAATGATAAATTTCTTAAGAGTTACATATGTCATCTTCCCATATGGGAATATAAACAGTTTAACTGTATTGAGTCCCTTATGACTGCTCTTTCATGTTTACAATTTTATCTTCTCTTGAGTCTTCTCTTTATATGTCAAATTTTCTATTCAGCTCTGTTCTTTTCATCAGAAATGCTTGAAAGAGGGCAGCTAGGTGGCGCAGGGAATAGAGTACTGGCCCTGGAGTCTGGTGGACCTGAGTTCAAATCTGGCCTCAGACACTTAACACACACCAAAAAACAAACAAAAACCAAACCTAGCCGTGTGGCTTTGGGCAAGTCATTTAACTCCAATTGCCCCCCAAAAAACAAAAAAAGGAAAAATGCTTGAATTCCTCTATTTCAATGAATATTCATTTTTCCCATGGAGGGTTATACTCAGTTTTATTTGGTAGATTATTCTTGGTTGTAATCCTAGCTCCTTTGTCTTCTGGAATGTCATATTCCAAGCCCTCTGTTCCTTTGACATTGGTGCTGCTAAATCTTGTGTGACTTACTGTGGCTCTGTGATATTTGAATTGTTTCTTTTTGGCTATATGCAATATTTTCTCCTAGACTTGGGAATTTGGCTATACCATTCCTGGGAGTTTGCTTTTGGGGATCTCTTTCAGGAGGTGATTGGTGGATTCTTTCAACATCCCTTTTACTCTCTGAAGCTAAGGTATCAGGGCAGTTTTCGTTGACAATTTTTTGTCTAGACCTTATTATCATGGCTTTCAAATAGTTTAGTAATTCTCAAATTACCTCTCTTTGATCTGTTTTCCAGGTTAGTTTTTTTTTTCTAATGAGATATTTCACATTTTCTTATTTATTTTTCATTATTTTGACTTTGTTTTATTGTTTCCTGATGTCTCATGGAATCATTAGCTTCTATTTGCCCAATTATAATTTTTAAGGAATTATTTCTTCAGTTAATTTTTGTACCTTTTTTCCCCATTTGGCCAATTCTGCTTTTTAAGTTCTTCTCTTTAGTGGATTTTGTGCCTCTTTTACCATTTGGTCAGTTTTATTTTTTAAAGTATTTTCTTCAGTATCTTTTTTCCTCTTTTATCAAGCTATTAGTTCTTTCATAATTTTCATAATTCACTCTCATTTCTTTTCCCAATTCTTCTACCACTCTTATCTCTTCAACTCTTCTAGGAACTCTTGTTTGGTTTTGGTTCAGTTTTCCTTCAAGACTTTTTTTGTAGCTGTTTTCACAATGTTGTCTTCTTCTGAGTTTATGTCTTGATCTTCCCTGATACCACAGTACTTTTTTATGGCCAAATTATTATTTGTTATTGTTTGATCATTTTCTAGTCTATTTCTTGACTTTGAAATATATGTTAAAATTGGGCTCTGCTCAGCTGGGAGCAGAGAGGCACTATGCCAAGCTTCAGGTTTTTTGGTGCTACAAAAAGCTTCAGAGCTAGATCTGGGTATCTGCAAGTTTTCAGTACTTCCAAGGTGGTGTCATCCAGGGAGAGGTGTGGTTACTGCTCTCCTGGTCTGTATTCTGGTCTACACTCTTGAAGGGCCTCTAATCCCCTGCAGCCACAAGTACTAATGTTCCTATTTGCTTGACTGGTTTCCAGCACTCCTCCCTGCCCTGGAACTGTGACCCAGGACTATATATGGAAAATAGAGTTTCTGAACAGTGCCAACTGCACCAAGTTCCAGAAAAGGGTTCCCTGAAATTTGTTTCTGATTAGTTGTCTGAACTTCTTACTCTCTCTAGGCTTAGAACTTCCAAAGCTGCTGCTCCTGCGGCCAATAACTATCTCTGGAAGAATACTATAATAGAAGGTAAAGTCTTCATGTGTCCATAAGTCATTTAAAAGAGAGAGAACTGTTATGGGTTGATGGCTATTATTCATTGTTTTTCTTTATTCTCAAAGAGCACCATGACATAAGAAGGTGATGTAATGAATTGCCAGTGAGTTGGATTTAATCAAGGGAGGGCTGTGAAAAGTAGCCAGCCTTACCGTCTCCTCAGGAGTCATCTGGGTCCAGTGGCAAGATATAGATTAGGTCAACTGGAGATGCCCCCAGATGCAGTGGGAGACATTAGAAGGGGTGCCAAGAGATATCTGAATGGATGGGATCATAGTGGGAAGATAGCTACCTTCTCTGTGCTGAGGGCTACAGTAAACTTTATTGAGAGGCACAAAGGTCTGACTCTCTTCAGTATCCATGGATCTCAGTGCAGGTCCTACCATGTCATTACATGACTCAATAAAATCCGAGACATCCCTGTCACTTCCAGTATCAAACATAAACTCTGTTTACCATAACAAACAAATGAATGAATAAATAGATAGATAGATAGATAGATAGATAGATAGATAGATAGATAGATAGATAGATAAGATGTTGATGTATTTTCTATTAGCATTACCTGAATTTCCCCCTTTGCCCTTCCCTTCTGCCAGAGAGTCATCTTATACAATAATGACCATAATGCTTTCCTTTTTCAATCCTCTGTAATCTATACCCAAGTAAACTATTCAGGCTTCCTTTGTATATACATTGCTCCCATTCTCCCACTCTGGAGGCCAGCCAGTGTGGCCTTCTTGCTCCTCTGCACACATGGCACTCCATCTCTCATCTCTATCCCTTGGCACTAGCCATCTCTGCCTGGAATATACTTTCCACTCTCTCTCTTAGAAGCCCTTGTTCCTTCAAAACTCATCCCAGATGACTCTCCTCTTCCCAGACAGCCTACCTCCCCTGCCATATGCACATGCTGTCTCATGCATCTCTGTCATTCAGCACAGTAACTGGCACGAAGTAAGAATTCAGTAAGTATTGTTTCTTCCTTGCTCATTGGAGTAGGGAAAGGACATAAGTTGGTCAGGGGTTTTAAAGCTGTCAAAAAGAAACAACACATGGTATAGTGGATAAAGGGTTAGATTTGGAATCAAGAATGATCTGAGTTCAAATCCCACCTCAGGCACTTATCAGCTGTATGACTCTGGGAAGGTCACTTCATTCCTAGGGGCCTCAGTTTCCTCATCTGTTCGATGAAGGTGTTTAACTTTATGGTGCAGTGCACAGAATTCTGGGCATAGAGTCAAGATAGCTTGAATTCACATCCAACTTCAGATTCTTACTAACTGTATGATCCTAGGTAAATCACTTAACTTATCTGCCTTAGTTTCCTCCACTGTAAAATGATGTGGAGAAGGAATTGGCAAAGCATTCCAGTATATTTTCTAAGAAAACCTCAAGATGGGACCACCAAGAGTCAGATGTGATTGAAATGGCTGAACCACAACTTTCTGACCCCAGGTCCATGACTCTCTACTGTACTACCTAGCTGCCTCAGAAAAGGCATTAATTTCCAAAAGTTTCACATCTTTTCTGCAGAGCAGGCTTAGGATACATGGAGGGCTGAGAGAGGTATGACTATGGAGGTAAGACAAGGACTCCCAAAGGTCCCTGAAGATCTTAGAAACAGCCTTTTTATACTCCATAATTTTGCTAAGGAGCAGTCAGGACACATCTAACATGTGAAGTCTGTTCAGATTTAAACTTCAGATCCTGGAAGGACAAATGAGTGAAAGGACAGTCACACAAATACAGTGATAAAGAGCATGTCCCAGTCCTGTGGAGCTGAGGGAATTTCCCAGATGGGGTTGTTAAGCCTAGTTCTATTGAGTGTCTTATCTCCATTAATGATTGGGAAGAAATGAGCAAACAGTAGAGAGATTAACTCCACAGATGGCCTTAAATTGAGAGGATTGTAAATAGCAATGAATAATGAGAAATCACACAGAGACCTAGAAAAGTAGGAATTGGTGAGGCAGTTCCATCAAAGGATTCCAGAGTGGAAGGGACCTCAGAGGTCATAAAGACCAATATTGACGTCAAGATTACAAACTCCTCTAGGCAAATGTCCATTCAGAAACCAGTGATGGGAAACTTGCTACCGGCTGAGGCACTGATTCCTTCTTTCAGCTCCAATAATTCTGAAGTTCCTTTTTATATTGAGTACAAATCTTCTTCCCTGCAACTTCCACACAATAATTCTAGCTCTGCCCTTTAGCCCCTAACACTACATGTTTAATGCCCTCTTCCATAAGGCACCCATTCACATATTTGATGGCAGTGTTAATATCATCCTAAATCTTTCCCTCTCCAGGCTATACTTCTCCGGATACTCCAACTAATTCTCATATACCAAGGTTTCAGGCCTCATTACTAGCCCAGTCATGCTCGTGTGGACATTTCAAACATTGTCAACATCTATTACTGTGGCATCTAGCCCAGAGATGCTGTGTTAGGCCTGGGTCCTGAAGGAGGCCAGATAAAAAGAAAGGCTCCATATGCATGAAAATATTCAATATTTTGTACTAATAAAGAAGAGATAGCTAGGTGGGGTACTAAATATTGCACTTGGTCTGGAGTCAAGAAGACCTAAGTTGGAATCCAGCCTCAGATACTTACTAGCTATGTGATCCTGGGTAAGTCATTTGGCATGTTTCAGCTTCAATTTTCCTCAATTGTAAAAGGGGGATAATTATAGTATCTACCTCATAGGGTAAGACATCATGCTGACACATTTGTTGTTCTTTCATTTTTCAATCTTGTCTGACTCTTCATGAACCCATTTGGGGTTGGCAAAGATACTAGAGAGATTTGCTATTTATTTATCTAGTTCATTTTACAGATGGGGAAACTGAGGCAAACAGTGTTAAATGACTTACCAGGGATGCACAGCTAGTAAGTATCTGACACCAGATATGAACTCAGGGAGACTCATCTTCCTGACTCCAGGCCCGGCATTCTATGCATTGCAACACTTAGCTGCCCATGCTTGGTACATAATAGGCACTTACTAAATGCTTATTCCTAACTGGGAATTAATTATATGGCCATTGATGCGAGAAAGACTAAAATTTTGTGGTCCATAAATATAATGGCAATAGGAAATATATTCTTCTTCCTCTAAGGGTCCCAGAGCACTGACACACCTACACCCAACTCAGGTTAACTGCTTTCACAGTACCTGGCCTAAGGTACTCCATTGGTGATAGTAGCATTCAGCAGACTCAAAGGACTCCCAAGATCTCTGTTCCCCTACCTCCCCAGCTGAATTTGTCCCCAGTGCTTAAATCCCCAGTTACATGTATACTATTATGCCTATTTTGATGATTAACAAATAGACCTGAGAGGTGAAGTGGTTTGCCCTAGGTCATATAGCTAGTAAGGGACATAATAAAGGCTAAAAAACTTTGATTCCACATCCAGCACTCCTCCCACAATCCCTCACCCTGTCTTCTGAAATTCACTCTCCTCAAGAAGATTATGTTCTTTCAGCTTCACAACACAGCATTCCTTTGCTTGTCGAGCACAAACTCTAAAGTGATGTGGTAACTTCCCAAGATCCTCATTGTTTCCCCTTCATAAATTGGTTCCTTTATGTAAAGTTTGATTTGCATCAAGAATAATAGCTCTCTTTTGTTCAAGATGAATTGTTAGTATAGAAACTCAGACTTTATTATTATAGTCACTGTTTCTGCTTTTATCAGAAGGAAACCCAGCTACTTGAAATCTCTCATTATAACTACATTCTATCTTTGTGCTAGCTAATCATTCATAGCCTCCATCTGACCAGGCTGTGAATAGTTATATTTCCACAATATCACCTTTTCTTTCCTTGAAGAAAGTTTCCAAAGAAAAATGTGCTTTCTTGACATATGGTACACTTTACCTTTTCCTCCTGGACTATTACTTTTGAACCATAACTTTTGAAAAATCTATAAATTGTTTTGGTTCTTCTTACTTCACTCTGCCTGTGTTCACAAAGTCTTATCAGCCTTTCTGAATGGTCCTCAGTAGGATGTAAATTGCTTGAAGGAAGGATTTTTTCACTTTTTTATTCTATATATTTCTATATTGAAATATAATGTATATTTCTATATATAATATATATTAAAATACAGTATATATTTCTGAACTTAGCATAGTGCCTGGCAGATGACAAGCACTTAATACTAGCTTATTGGTTGATTGGTTAATGGTTCCTGATTGCATTTGAATGTTTGTCTTTGTGTTCATCCAATTCCAGTTTAAAACACTCTTGAGTAGATAAAAATTCAGTCTACTTATACTTCCCCTTCCTTAATCCATTTATTTATTCATTTATTCATTCATTCATTCATTCATTTATTTATTTAATTCATTCATTCATTTATTGACTTATTTATTTATTTATTTTAAGCAATTGGGGTTAAGTAACTTGCTCAAGGTTACACGGCTAGTCATTATTTATGTGTGGGTGCTTATTTTCTGAGGCCGGATTCGATCTCGGGTCATCCCAACTCTGAGGCAGGAGCTCTTACTCACTTCGCTTCCTTCCCCCATTTATCTTTAGATGTATATTGTACTTGTTCTAGAGACAATGATTCCTGTATCTTAAGTCATGGTACAGAGATTTAAATCCCACTGCTACCTCCTCTTCTGCCAACTGTTCATTTCCCATGGGTTCATTTTCCAAAGTCTATTTCAATGACTGGAGATAGCACCATTACTTTGGCTCCTTGTTTTTGCTATACTTCACAATCCCCAGATCAGGGGTTCCTATCCATTTTGTGGCATGAAGCCATGCAACAACCTGGTGAGGCCTATAGGCCCTTTCTCAGAATCATTTTTTTTTTTTTAAAACAAATACTTTATTAACTTCTGTTTTACATCATTCATTTCCACCAGATTTTGAGTTACAATCATTTTCCCCCCATTATTCCCCTACCCAACCTCCCAGAATAGTAATCCCACAAGATATCGCTTCCTCCAATCTGCTCCTTCCCATACCTTCTCCCATACCCCCATCGACTTTTCCATTAGAGGAAGATGAATCTTTGTATCCCAATGCCTGCACATCTTATCTCCCAATTATAGGCAAAAGAGTATTAATAATAGTATTTATATATATATTTGAAACCTTTAATGTTACGACCTCGAATTTCAGATCCATTTCCTTCCTCCCTTGTCACCCATTCCTTCTTGGGATATAAGTAATTCAGTATATGTTGTACATGTCTAGCTATGCAAAACATTATCATAGTAGATATATTGTACAAGGCTGCTTATAATTCCCTCCCACTCATCCCACCCCCCACCTGGTCCATTCCCTACATGATCCTGTCCCTCTTCTATAGTGGGTACTTCCAACCTCCCCTCACCCCAAGGATGCCCTCCCATCCATCATCCCTCCTCTCATCCCCCTTCCCCCTATCCTGCTGCAGGTTGAGATGTCCCATTTAGTATGTATGTCATTTTCTCCCTGAACCAAATTCAATGTGAATGTGGTTTTGCCTTTTTAGCCTTCCTTATTCTCCCCCTCCTTTGCACCCACTTCCCCTACATGAGATAGTTTACCCTACCATGTCTCTCCCCATCTCCTCTTGCCACTTTCCTCTCTCACCTCATAATTTCATCCCTTGAGTACTCTCCCTTCCCAACAAAATCAACCTATGCCCTCTATCCATATATAACTGTAACCATATACACACACATTCACATATGTATTCATATGACCACACCCCCTTCTTCCATTATTTTCATAGTGAGAAAGATATCATCAGTCACAGTTATTGCTTTTCCATATAGGAATGTAAATAGTTCAACTTTGATAAGTTCCTTTTGATTTCTTTTCCCTGATTACCTTCTCAGGCATCTCTTCCTTCTTGTGTCTGGATGTCAAATTTTCTATTCAATTCTGGTTTTTTCCTCAAGAATGCTTGAAAGTCCTCTATTCCACTGAATGACCATATTTTCCCCTGAAACAAAATACTCAGTTTTGCTGGGTAGGTGACCCTTGGGTTCATTCCCAGTTCTTTTGCCTTCTGGAATATCATATTCCATGCCCTTCGATCCCTCAGTGTAGAAGCTGCCAGGTCCTGGGCTATTCTGATTGTGTTTCCACAATATTGAAATTGTTTCTTCCTAGCCGCTTGTAGTATTTTCTCCTTGATCTGGGGATTCTGGAACCTGGCTATAATATTCTGGGAGTTTTCTTTTTGGGATCTTTTTCAGGAGGTGATCGGTGGATTCTTTCAACCTCTATTTTGCCCTCTGGATCTAAAACATCAGGGCAGTTTTCCTTGAGAATTTCTTGAAGGGTGATTTCTAGGTTCTTTCCTTGATCATGGCTTTCAGGTAGTCCAATAATTTTTAAATTGTCTCTCCTGGATCTATTTTCCAGGTCAGTGGTTTTTCCCATGAGATATTTCACATTGCCTTCTAATCTTTCATTTGTTTGGATATGCTTAACAGCATCTTGATTTCTCATAAAGTCATTAGCTTCCATTTGCTCCAGTCTAACTCTGAAGGAATGAATCTCCTCAGTGAACTTTTGAGATTCTTTTTCCATCTGGCAAATTCGACTTTTTAAGGCATTCTTCTCCTCATTGCCCTTTTGGGCCTCCTTTGCCATTTGAGTTAGTCTATTTTTTAAGGTGTTGTTTTCCTCAGTCAGGCTGTTGACCCTCATTTCATACTTTTCCTGCATCCTTCTCATTTCTCTTTCTAATTTTTCCTCCACTTCTCTTATTTGATTTTTAAAGTCCTTCTTAAGGTCCTCTATGGCCTGCAACCCACTCATGTTTTCCCCTGGGGCTTTTGGAGCAGGACTTCTGACCTCACAGTCCTTTTCCCGCTCTATGCCCCCAAAATAGGAGTCTAGGGTTGCATTTTTCTGTTTCCTTTGCCTTGGCATGTTGCCACTTAATTGCTTGACTTTTGGGCTTGTTGCCACACTATGGCTTTAAGGCCAGATAGAGGAATTTTCGTCCCGAACGTGTGGGGGGCAACTTCCGTTTCTGGCAAGCTGTAAACCCACCCACAACTTCCACCCTAGATCACAATCCAGATCCAGGGAGGTTAAAGCAAGAGCGATTACCCCCCAAGACTGATCGCTGGATCTCCCCACAATTTGTAGGCTGGGAGCCGGAAATGCCTCTGAAAACTACACAGTGGCGTGTCTCCTCAGCAGCTTCTAGCCCCCAGGGGAGGGAGCTGACGCATTCCCCAAATACAGGTCCCAAAGTCCATAGGACACTAACCTCTTACTTTGTCCTAGGCAAGTCTATGTTGATAATTCTGGCGTCGCCACAGTTCCTGGTGTTCTGGGGTTCCTCAGCCGGCTGCTGGCCCTGCCGCCCTGGGGCTAAAACCTCGGCTCACGTGGACCTGGGCTCGGCTCGGCTCCTGTGTTCTGCGCGCTGCCGGCTCCCAGACCACTGCGCTGGTCCTTCCTGCAGGGTGCTGGGCTGTCCTCAGCGGGAGGTTAGCTTCTCTGTGTCGTTCTGTGGGTGCTGGGGCTCCAGAAGATTTTCAGAGTCCTTTTTTACATAGTTTGTGGAGAATCTGGGGGCAGAGAGGCTTGGACGAGCTGTTTCTACTCCGCCATCTTGGCTCCGCCCCCTCAGAATCATTTTTTTAATCACATAAAACAAAATACATAGGATTACAAAGAAAACAAATCATATTGAAATACAATTGTCTACATATATAAAAAAAAACCTCCCACAAATCCTCAGACCCCCAGGTCTAAATTGGACATTGAACATTAAAGGGATGCCCATAAACTGAGGAATGGCTAAATAAGCTGTGGCATGATTGTAAAGGAAT
This sequence comes from Gymnobelideus leadbeateri, assembly GCA_011680675.1. NCBI lineage: Eukaryota > Metazoa > Chordata > Mammalia > Diprotodontia > Petauridae > Gymnobelideus > Gymnobelideus leadbeateri. The sequence continues at coordinate 38,043 of WOXC01005965.1, read as the reverse complement.
ATTATTGTTCTATAATAAATGACAAGCAAGATTATTTCAGAAAAACCTTGAAAGACATACATGAACTGATGCAAAGTGAAGTGAGAAGAACCAGGAAAACATTGTACATAGTAATAACAATATTGTATGAGGGAGATCTGTGAATGGTTTCGCTATTCTCAGCAATACAATGATCCAAGGGAATCCCAAAGGATTAATGATGAAGCATACTCTCTGCCTCTAGAAAAAGAATTGATATTGTTTGAATACATATTGATGCATGCTCTTTTCACTTTCTTTCATTCTTTTTCTGTTATTCTAGTCTTTTTATAAAAAAATTACTAATATGGAAATGTTTTACGTGATTGCACATCTATACTCTATATCTGATTGCTTACCATCTCAAGTTGGAGAAGGGGGGGGCGGGAGAGATGGAATTTGGAACTCAAAGCAAAATAAAATATTTAAACTTGTTTTAACATGCAATTGGAAAAAATAAAATATCATATATTTAAAAGTGAGTCATGGTCATAAGGTTCAATAAAGGTTGGGAGGCTCTCCATGATGAGTTGGATACAATTCTATGAAGTAAGTTCATTATATGACTCAGTACATATCATCCTCTGTAACATGATTTCCTCCCACTGATGGTACCTGTGGGCTCAAAGGTACTAATCCATCCTCTATGGATCATTCAGGATATAACCCCAATGTTTCAGAAATTCTTTCTGCTTCCTTTCTTTCCTTTATCACAAGTATATGCCCTCTTTCTTTTTGGCAATGATGTATTATGTTTTTAGCTTCCTCAGAATTTTTTTGTTTCTCATTAACTTTAATCTGGGGTCATTTCATCCATCCTATCTAAGAACTCTTCCTTCTCCCTGAAGAGTCTGAGAGAAGAAGTACATGTCTCCAGTACTTAGGACTCCTCTAAGAGTGAAAAAAAAATGAAATTCAACAAATGCACAGCTGTTGATTGTTTCCAGATGAAACATGGGCATAGTATAATGTCATTACATGTCATTAGAACCAAACCCCCCATACTTTCTTTTCCTCTGAAATCTTGAGTCCTCGGTTCTCTGAAGTTCCCCTGATGAAATCCTATCTATATCAAACTGTCTGAATACCAGACCAGCTCAAGATCCTTCCCCCCGGGCCACTGAGTTCAGAATTCATGGATGCTTGACAGTTACGTCTCTCAAACTGCTTAATGTTTTATTTATGTTTCTGTAACCCATGGTTTCATTGACTTAAGAACTCACAGAAAAGAAGTTCCCTGCACCAATACTGATAAGCAACTATTCTAGGACTTGGACTATTACAGAACTACCTGAGGCACCAAGAGATAAAATGACTGGCCCAGGGCCACAGCACCAGGATACGCTGGAGTGGGACTTGAAGTCAGGTGTTCCAGGCCCTACAATCAGCTTTCTGCCCATTATACCACACTGCTCTATTCATTAAACCACATCATAATTTAGATGACAAGTGAATTCAGTACTAGTAATCAGCAATTAATGGAAGCCTGCAAATAACTACTGGATAGGGGCATCTAGGGGGCGTAGTGGTTACAGAGATGGGCCTAGAGTCAGGAACACCTGAGCTCAAATCTGCCCCGTGCAGCCATAGGCAAATCACTTAGTTTCTGTTAAGTGTAAAATGGGAGGTTGGCAGGGGAATAGCACCTGTGAGAATCAAATGAGCTAACATTTGTAAAGCACCTAGTGCAGTACACAGAACATAGTAGGTGTTTTAGAAATCCTTCATTCCTCCTTCCTTCCCTCCTTCCCTCCCTTTTCCCCTTCCTCTCTACATCTTTTTTCACTCCTTTTCTTCCTCCCTCCTTACCTCCCTTCTCCTTTTCTTCTTTCCTCCCTCCCTTTTTTCCTTCCTTCTTCCCTCCTTCCCTTTCTTTTTCCTTTCTCCCTTCTTCCCTTTTCTCCCTCCTTCCCTCCCTCCATTCCTTCTTTCCTTTTTTCTTCCCTCTATCCTATTTTCCCTTCCTTCCTTTATTCCTTCCTTCCTTCCTTCCTTCCTTCCTTCCTTCCTTCCTTCCTTCCTTCCTTCTTTCCTCTAATGATATCTCTCCCTTGCAAATTTTGGGAAGAACAAAGAGGCAGAGTGGTAGATGGTAGATAAGAGTATGAAACAGTGAATCAGTCTAGAAGTCAAAAAGACCTAGATTCAAGTCTTACCTCTAGTACATAGGGACTGTACTTAACCTCTCAGTGCTGGAGGCAGCACTCTAAGATTACAAGTTTCAGTGAAGGTGCCACCCTCAGGTTTCCCTAACTCAGGAGTCCTCTATTTAAATGAAATCACAGTCAAACATATTAAAAGGCATTAGATTTACTTTTCTTGGCCCTAAATGCTAGAACAATGGGTAAAAGTCAGAGGGAGACAGACTTAGTGAAATAGCAGCCAAATATTCCCAATGATTAGAGCTGTCAAGAAGTAAAATGGGAAAATACTAACAGGGTGTTGCCTTTCCCAGAACTAGACATCTTTAAGAGGAAGCTGGATGATAATAAAGTATTCCTAATGTCATAAATAGGATTCATGCTTTGGCTAAGAATTAGACTGGATGGTCTCAGAGATCTTTATAACTCCAAGATTATTTTAGTTTAGTTTTTTTTCCTATTTCATTTCCTCATTTCTCTTTTCTATTATCTCTCACCTCTCTTCTGCCTTGGCCACCAGAGATAATCAGTGTCTATATGCCAATATTTAACATACATTAAGTTGTTGTTGTATCAATTCTTGTTGATTGATTGACTGGCTGCTTGTTTGATTAAAACTGAATCCTTCAAAATGGCACGACAGATGGGACCAGAAGACTCATATTCAATATCAGTCAGAATGCAGATACTGTTGTCCCATGGGGCCAAGACCACCCCATATTCCATGAGTGGGCATGAAGTCAGGAAGCTCTAATCACAGCATTTTGGAAGGGAAAGGGTAAGAAACTTGACATTTAAATAGCTCATGAGTCCTGGATTAATTCACCAAATGTCCTCTCTCCTTCTTTCACTCCTCTGTTCCACAGTGGACTCACTCTAAGACTTTGGACAGTGCATTCAGGGTCTTTGGCTGCCTCTCAATATCTGAATAAACAAGCTTTCTTTCTATAGAATGTGCTCTTTCACAGAGGGATGCTTCACAAATCATTGACTTGATCAATGTGGGTACTCCCTTCAGAGACATAAAATGAAAATCCTCCATACATAAGTTGTCGTTCTGCATGAATTTCTGTGACTGAAAGAGAAAAAAAAATCATGGCCAACTCTCTGATAATGAGCTTTTCTGCATTGACCTTGGCTGGCTGTCCTTGAAGGTTACATATAAACATAATATCATAGTTCTAGAGCTGAGAAGAGCCATAGGTGCTATGTAGCCCCCCCTTTGATTTTATAAATGAGGAAACTGAAGCTCATAAAGGTTAAGTGACTCATCTAAAATCTGCATGGGGAGCAGATCGAAGAGTTAGGATTGGAACTCGTCAATGGACTTCAAATGAAGAAATATTTCCATTTTACCGCACTGCCTAGGCTAACCCAAATTGTAATGGGTTGTGTTTACAGGATTCTCATTACTACAGAGCTTCTATCAGAAGATAAGATCATAGAATCAGATACTGCAGAGAACTTAGAGATCATCTAGTCTAACTCCTCCATTTGACAGATGAAGGGGAAGATAACCATTTATTTGATATGTAGTGAGGATTCCTGTTCAGGTGTGAGCTGAACTAGTTGTCTCTGATACCACTTGACATTTTGATGCTATGTGATTTCAGGGCATATGTCCATGGCTTTTAGCTATGCCATACAGGTTGGTCTTTCTGCAGGGGATTTAGTAGGGCATCCTGAATGCTTGCCCCACTGCGTAGTCTTATAAGCAGTGTGACTACTGACAGCCCTCCATTTGTAGGCAAAAGCAGCCTGAGAGCTATAAATAAATATCCCACCCTTAAAAAAAGAACAGAGAGATAAAGAGACAGAAAAAATATGGGAAGGGAGGAATAGTCATGAGTTGGACTATCTAATATAAAATGTATTTATTTTTTAATAATATATTTTTATTTTTTCCCAGTTACACATCAAGACAATTTTAGAACCCATTTACAAGATTTTGAATTCCAAATTTTTCTCCCTCCACACCCCTCTTCCAAAAATGGCAGCAATTTGATATAGGTTTTACACACACACACACACACACACACACACACACACACACACACACACACACACAGAAACACACACATATACATACACATATGTATATATACATATATATACTATCATGTAAAACACATTTCCATATTAGTCACTGTTGTAAAAGAAGAAACATATCAAAAAAAAAAAACATGAAAAAGAATAAAGTAAGTGAAAAGTATCCTTTGATCTGCATTTAGAGTCCATCAGTTCTTTATCTGGATATTGATCACAATTTCCTTCATGAATCCTTTGTACTTTTCTAGGATCATTGTGTTGCTGAGAAGAGCTGTCATTCATAGTTGATCATCACATGGTGTTGCTGATACTGTTTACAATGTTCTCCTGGTTCTGTTCATTTCACCTTACAACAGTTAGTACAAGTCTTTCCAGATTTTTCTGAAATCTACCTGTTCATCATTTCTTATTGCACAATAGTATTCCATTACATTCACATTCCATGGTTTGTTCAGCCATTCCCCAACTGTTGGACATCCCAACCATTTCTAATTCTTTGCCACCATGAAAAGAATTGCTATAAATATTTTTACCTATCTGGGTCCTTTCCCCTTTTTTATGATCTCTTTGAGATACAGACCTAGTAGTAGTAATAGATCCTTTGTTGGATCAAAGGACATACAGTATGATTGCCCTTTGGTCATAGTTTCAACTTGCTCTCCAGAATTGTTGATTCAGTTCACAACTCCATCAACAATGCACTGGTGTTACACTTTTCCAACATATTTTCCAACATTTATCATTTTCCATTTTTGTGATGTTAGCCAATCTCATAGGTGAGAGATGCTATCTCAGAGTTGTTTTAATTTGCATTTCTCTAACCAAAATTTATTTAGAGCACTTCTTCCTGGGCCTATAGATAACTTTTGTTTCTTTATCTGAAAATTGCCTGTTCATATTGTTTGACCGTTTATCAATTGGGGAGTGACTTTTATTCTTATAAATTTGACTCAGTTCTCTATATATTTGAGAAATGAGACCTTTATCAGAGACACTATTAAGATTGCTTCCCTGCTTTCTACTTTCTTTCTAATATTGGTTGTATTGGTTTTGTTTGTACAAAAGCTTTTTAATTTAAGATTTTTAATCTTTTTAATTTAAGATTATCTATTTAAATTTTCTGAAGCTCTCTAGTTCTTGTTGGTCATGAATTCTTTCCTTCATAGATCTTACAGGTAGGCTGTTCCTTGCTCTTCTAATTTACATAAATGATGTCACTCTTTATGTCTAAATCATGTACCCATTTTACCTCAGCTCATTTTACCTAGCTTTGACATACTTAATTTAATTCTCATTCCATATCCACATCCACATTCTAAAGTTTCATTAAAATTTGACATTGAAGGCTTTTAAAGGTCTTTCTAGCCCTAACAGTTCCCTGGTTCTATGAAGTTCTATAGTTTTTGACCAAGAATTAAAATTCCAATATGAGGATCTATGACTGAATATTTACTTCCACAATTTCAAACACTCTTTTATGACAAACTAAAAGGAGACCAAAGAGATTTGCTGATGGGAAGTGACTTTTGCTTGAGTCCAGGGACTTGAGTACTTCTCATGGGAAGTAAGATGAGATGTTGGTCTACACCTAGTTGTGTCCTATTGTTTTCCAGTTTTCGCCAGCAGTTTTTGTCAAATAGTGAGTTCTTCTCCCAAAAGTTGCAGTCTTTGGGTTTATCAAACACCAGGCATAACCTGTATTTTTAAAAGAAAATATTGAGACTAAAAATAAACTCTCATTGCTAAATAAGCTAAGGAGATGTTTACAAACAGACTATAAATACAGAAAGCATGTGGGCATCCGGGAAGAAACAGAAGGCTGAAAGATACCTCCTAAGGCTATTTTCTCCTGGTGCTCGCCTCCAGGCAGATCTCTACCTACTGCTTCCAAACAGATGGCAAGCTCTCTGATTCTCATCATTTGCCAGAAAAGGTAATTTCATTCCCCTTTCCAGGGGCCTGTTGTAGAGACAGACAAACCATGTGGTCAAAAGACTTTATGCTTAGTAAGTGAGCAGGATTTGGACTCAGGGAGGATTAGGCTATGAAGCTTCTAATACATAATCAACTCTAACTCGGTTTTTAAAAGGAATTTTTGGATTTTAGCAATGAAAAAGAAACTTTAGCATTCAGCATTGAGATAATAAACTATCAGAACTAGAAGAGACCCTTAGAACAGGGGTGGGGAACCTATGGCCTCAGGCCACTTGTGGCCTTCTAGGTTCTTAGGTTCAGCCATTTGACTGAGTCAAAGTTTCATGGAACAGATCCTTTTATTAAAGGGATAAGTTCTGTCAAGTTTAGATTCAGTCAAAGAGCCACACTTGAGGATCTAGAGGGTCACATGTGACCTCAAGATCACAGGTTCTACACCCCTGCCTTAGAAAATGGCAAAACTGGAAGGGATCATAGGATATAAAATGTCAGGGTTGCAAACGTCCTTTGGATCAAGAATGTCACAGCTGGAAGGGATCTTGGAACATGGAATGTCAAAGCTGGAAGAATCTTTACTAAGTATGGAAAATTTCAGAGTTAGGAGGGAACTTAGAATCAGAGTACCAGAACTAGAAAAGACAGAATTGTGTTTGCAGAATCTCAGGATTGGAAGAAACCTGAGGAAATTAAGTCCAACCTGTACTTGGACAAGACAACACCACATATCTGACAAGTGACCATCTGGCCTTTGCTTAAAGACCTTGAGTGAAGGGTAATTCACTACCTCCTGGGGCACCCCATTCAACTTTCCGACACCTCTAATTGGTAGGATGTTTGTCCTTATAACTAATTAAAATCCATCTCTTTGTAATTTCTCACTGATCCTTGTTTTCCCCTCAGGCTTCAAAAAGAGCAAGCTTAATCCCATAGAGCATAAAATGATAAATTATAGAATATATACACTGGAAAGAAGTTTGGAGTATGGAAATGAGAACTGAGAAAGATCTCAGAACATCAAATGTCAGAACACAGAATGTCAGATCTGAAATCTGAAATCTGAGGTCATGGTGTATGTTAAGGGGATTCAGGTTTCAAGGGATTTGTTCTCTGAACTCAGTAATTCTATGTGCATTTGTAGACCATTTTCCCCTCTGAGACTTAATCTTCTCTGTAAAATGAAATGGCCTCTCTCAGCTCTGACATTCCATATTCTAAGGTCCTTTCCATGTCATTTTCTGTCTTCTAAGGTCCCTCATAGCTTGAACATTCTTTTATCTAAGCACCAGTCCCCCCACCCAGCTTGGATCTACCATGTTTTAAGATGACTCCTAGCTCTGACATACTCCCTTTAATTTCCCTTCCATAGCCACATCCACATTCTAAAGCTCCATCAAAATTTGACATTCAAGGTTTTTTCAGTCTTTACAATCCCCTGGTTGTATGAAGTTCTTCAGTTTTTGACCAGGAATTAAAATTCCAATTTGAGGATCTATGACTGAATTTTTGCTTCCACAACTTCAAACACTCTTTTATGACAACCTAAAGGGAGATCAACGAGCTTTACTGATGGGAAGTGACTCTTGCTTGAGGCCAGTCACTCTAATACTTCTGATGGGAAGTATATTCCCCTTTAATAGAGGTCTAAACAATCCCAAGCATCTATATCTCTCTACAACAGGCCATTGTAGGCCTCTAGGATCATAGAGCTGGAATTGGCTAATAGGGCCCATTACAAGAGGCTTTCTTCTGCTCTTTATGACCCTGGATGATGTTTTGGGAAGTCGGTGTTCCCCTTTTTAGCAAGCATAGTAGGGTACCTAGCTAGTCTCTTATATTTAAAACAACCAACCTTCTTCAAGGGTGGCCTCCATATTTCAAGGTATGGAAGTACTTCTCAAGGTACTTCAAAGTACTTCTCTGTCACTAATTTCCAACTGAAATCTCTTTGGGGATTTTTTTTTTGGTGCCTTTCTTTTTATATTCGTAGACTCTTAGAGATGGAAAGAACCATTCGCCCCTATGTGAATAAGTTCTCAATTCAACCAAATGGAAAAAGAAATCTTTAATCTGCCCTTGGAGACTTGAAGGGATGACTCTAGCTCACAAGATTGTTCATTCCATTTTCAAATACTTTTTGGTTAGCAAGTTGTGCCTTGTCTTGACTGCAAATCTTTACTCCTTTCTGCCTCCCCTATTCTACTTTCTGATGCCAATATAGGTGGGCATAGAGCAGGAGTTCTCCAGCACACTCAGCTCCAACTTTATGTACTCCTATTGATAATAAAAATTTTGCCCCTTGTGAATGTTTCCTTAATCTAATTCTTTTTTTTTCTATCAATAGTAACATTATAGCTAGCCTTTATGTTTTAGTATTGGCAGTATATATGTGTGTGTGTATGTATGTATATACATATATATATACACACATATATATGCATATATATATAAATATATATGTGTATATGTATATACATACATTGTGTATATGTGTGTGATGCCCACAACAGCCCTGTGATTTAGGTACTATCCCCATTTTACATATGAGACAAAAAAGAGAGGAAGAGGTTCAGTGCCAAAGCCCACTGAAGACACTGACCAAATACACACCTTAGTCTCCTCTTTTTCAGGTTAAACATCCCTATTTTTTTTCCACCAATTCTTGCATGATTTGGTTTGAACCCCTTTATTATCTGTATTTTTCTCTTCTAAGGGATTTTTTTTCTTTTTTTTTCCAAATGCTTTATTAACTTCTGGTTTACATCACTCATTTCTGTCAGATTTTGAGTAACAATTTTTCCCCATTTTTTCCCTACCCACCACCCCAGAATAACAGTTATACTGGATATCCCCTCAACCAATCTGCTCTCTCCCATCTCTTCTCCCATACCCACTGCGACTTTTCCAGTAGGGTGAGGTGAATCCCTGCACCCCATTGCCTGTACATCTTTTTTTTTTCTTTTTGGAGGGCAATTTGGGGTTAAGTGACTTGCTGGAGGTCCCCCAGCTAGTTTTTCTGCTAAGTGTCTAAGGCCGGATTTGTGCCACCTAGCCACCCCATTGCCTGCACATCTTATCTCCCAATTATATGCAAAATAGTATTAATCATAGTATTTATGTATTTTTTTAAATTTGATTTTAAAAGGAAGATAAGCAACTCAGTATATGTTGTACAGGTGTAGCTATGAAAATATTACCATAGTAGATATATTGTAAAAGACTGACTATATCTCCCTCCCTTCCATCCAACCTTCCACCTGGTCCACTCCCCACCTTGATCCTGTCCCTTTCCAAAAGTGGGTGCTTCTAACTTCCCTCCCTCCCAGCCAGCCCTCCCCTCTACCACCTTCTCCCATCCCCCTCCCCACCACATTCTGAATAGGATGGGACACCCTATTTAATATGCATGTCATTCTCTCCCTGGTCCAAATTCAATGAGAATAAGGTTTTGCCTTTTTTGCCTTCCTGTTCCTCCCCTTCCTTGAAACCACTTTCCCCTGCCTCCTCTACACATTACAATTCAACCCATTGTCTCTCCCCATTCCCCCTCACCACATTACTCTCTCACCTCTTAATCTTACCTTTTAAGTATCATCCCTTCCTATTAAATTCGACCTGTGCCCTCTATCTATGTATACCTGAAAACATATATACACACATTCACATATGTATTCATATGCTCATTACCTTCTCAAGCATATCTTGCTTCTTGTGTCTGAATGTCAAATTTTCTATTCAACTCTGGTTTTTTCTCTATTCCACTAAATGACCATATTTTCCCCTGAAACAAAATACTCAGTTTTGCTGGGTAGGTGATTCTTGGTTTTAATCCCAGGTCTTTTGCCCTGTGGAATATCATATTCCATGCCCTTCAATCCCTCAGTGTAGAAGCTGCCAGGTCCTGGGCTATTCTGATTGTGTTTCCACAATATTGAAATTGTTTCTTCCTGGATGCTTGTAGTATTTTCTCCTTGAACTGGGAATTCTGGAACCTGGCTATAATATTCCTAGGAGTTTTCTTTTTAGGATCTTTTTCAGGAGGTGATCAGTGGATTCTTTCAACCTCTATTTTGCCCTCTGGTTCTAAAACATCAGGGCAATTTTCCTTGAGAATTTCTTGAAGGATGATTTCTAGGTAGCCCGTTCATATTTTCATATGGAGCTTTTGGTGCAGGATTTCTGACCTCACAGTCCTCCTCCTGTTCCATGCTTGGATCCTCTTTGCCCCCCAAATAGGAGTCTAATGTTTCATTTTTTCTGTTTATTTTGTTTCCTTTGCCTAGGCATGTTGCCACTTAATTACTTGTTTTTTGGGTTTGTTGCTACAGTAGGACTCTCCCACGAGACAGGGAAGGTTCTGTCCCAAATGTTGGGGTCTTCACAACTTCCGGAGATATTAGTTGGGTGGCCTCTGTAAAGCCACCAAACATTCTGGCAAGCTGGATACCCACCCCAAGACCTCCACCCCAGACTTCAATCTAGATCCAGGGAGGTTAAAGCAAGAGTGATTACCCCCCAAGACTAATCGCTGGATCTCCCTACAGTTTGCAGGCCAGGAGCTGAAGCTGCCACTGAAAGTGCAAAATGACATGTGTGCCTTGTGTCTTCAGCCACTTCTCACCCCCAGGGAAAGAAGCTGATGTGTTCACCAAATACTAGTGCCAAAGTCCATAGGACACTAACCTCTCACTTTGTCCTAGGCATGTCTGTGTTGATAATTCTGGAATCGCCACAGCTGCTGGTTTTCTGATGTCCATACAGCTAGCTGCTGGCCTGGCCACCCTGGGGCTAAAACTGTGACTCAGGAGGGCCTGGGCTTGGCCCCCAGAGTGTTACACTGTCAGCTCTGCACTGTGCTGGCTGCTCCCAGAGCGCTGTGCTGGCTGCTCCCTACAGGGCTGCTTGGCTGTCCTCAGTGGGAGGTTAGTTTCTCTGTGTCATTCTGTGGGTCCTGGAGCTCCAAAAGTTGTTCAGAGTCCACCTTTTACATTGTTTGGAAGTGGAGTGGGGGAGAGCACCTTGGAAGTGCTGTTTCTACTCTGACATCTTGACTCCTCCTCCCTGAGAATCACATCTTAATGACCTTTATGACTCTGCATGATGTTTTATTTGGTTGATTAATCTTCCACAAAGACCCACCATTTTAAGAAACACAAAAGTAAACATGAGCCAATTGAAGGTTAAAAAAAAGCATCTGTGTAATTTCAGGGGATCTTGAGTAAGCCTTTAAGGTTATAGGGCAGAGTCTCAGATTGTAGTCTTGTCAGACATTCAACCTAGGCTGTATCAGAATGGTCTTATCAGTACAACCAACGTCCTTACTGGAAGACTGACCCTCATGCTGCTGATGGGGGAGGGGGGACATGTCCAGTATTGCACTAAGACAAGATAACCAAAGAAATGAAAATAAAAAGTGTGTCAGGCTCTCTCCCACCTGGTCAGTGTACTAGAGAAAGGGATCCATTGCTATGCTCATATGAAGGACATTCCTTCAGACCCTCAGACATAGCATACCTTTGTCTTTACCAAATCTTCAGGATTTCTCTATAAAAAACCCTAGTGCAAGATTTCAGCCAATCAGTTTGGTATATAATTGAGAACTGTTCTTGCTTTTTCTTAAATGCCCCCAAATAATGCCACAGCACTGAAATATATTTCACTTGTGTCCTTTATCACCCTAGAAATTCTGGGAAAGGGAAACACAAAATTGGCTTTAGGGAGAGGATATTTACATGAGAATCTCAGAAATTCTGGGAAAGGGAAACACAAAATTGGCTTTAGGGAGTGGATATTTACATGAAAATCTCAGAACGTTAGAGTTTAAAGACATCTCAGAACCTGCAGTCATGGAAACTGTGCTGGATTTGCAGATGAAGGAGCCTGGTTTGAATCTTGCATCTGACACTTACTAGGACCTTAGTTCCTTCATTGATAAAAAGAAAGGATTAAGTGAGATGATCTCTTAGCCACCTTCAAACTCTAAATACTTAATGTTATAAACAAGAATTTACTCTATAGCTTCTCTGACAAGAAAGCATCCACATTCTGTGAGACCTTGAGGAATGCTAATCTTAGCATCTCCTGAGGCAGACCATTTTACTTTTGGCAAACTCTAATTGTTAGGAAGTTGTTTTGATTTTGAAATCTGATTCCTTGTAGCTTTCATACATCCCTCCTAGATCTGTCCTCTGAAGCCAAGCATGGCATATTTAATTCATCTTCCATGTGACAGCTCTTCAAATATTTATTTTTATTTTTTGCCCTGTTTAGTATTTCATTTTTCCCCAAATTCATGTAAATACAATATTTAAAATTGTCTTTTAAAACTTTGAGATTCAAATTATCTCCCTTCCTCTATCCCCATTTCCCTCATTGAGAAAGAAAGCAATTAAATATAGGTTATATATTGTATTCATGCAAACCGTATTTCCCTATTAGTCATGTGAAAGAAAACAGACAAAAATGCTCAAGAAAAATAAAGTAAAAAAGTATACTTCAGTCTGTATTCAGACACTATCAGTTTTTTCTCTGGGGATGGATAGAATTTTTTCATCCTAAGTCCTTCAGAATTGTCTTGGATCATTGTATTGTTCAGAATAGCTAAGTCATTCACAGCTGATCATCTTACAATATTGCTGTCGCTTTGTATACAGTACATGTTACTTTGTATCAGCCCATGCAAGTCTTTCCAGGCTTTTCTGAAAGCAACCTGTTCATCATTTCTTATAGTACAATAGTATTCCATCATAATCATATAACATAACATGTTCAGTCATTCTCGGGTTGATGGGCATCTCCTCAATTTCCAGTTCTTTGCCACCAGAAAAAGAGCTGCTCTAAATATTTTCCTTTTTATTGTTTATCTCTTTTGGGACACAGACCTAGTAGTGGTATTTCTAGGACAAAGGATATGCCAGTTTTATAGCTCTTTGGATATAGTTCCAAATTACTCTACAGAATGGTTGAACCAGGTCACAACTCCACTAACAATGCATTACTTTCATTTTTCCCACATCCATTCCAACACTTATCATTTTCCTTTCCTGTCCTATTAGCCAACCCAATAAGTATGAGGTAGTGCCTCAGAATTGTTTTAATTTGCATTTCTCCAATCAATAGTAATTTAGAGAATTTTTAATATGGCTATAAATAGGTTTGATTACTTCATCTAAAAACTGTTCATATCTTTTGATCATTTTCCAATTGGTAAATGGCTCTTATTTTTATAAATTTGACTTAGTTCTCTCTATGTTTGAGAAATGAGACGTTTATCAGAGAAATTTGCTTCAATTTTTCCCACTATTATGATTACTAACTATATTTCCCTCCATCCTATTCCCCACCCCCTCATTTATTCTATTCTCTCTCTACTTTCTCTTTGTCCCTTCTCAAAAGTGTTTTGCCTCTGACTAACACCTCCCCCAATCTGCCCTTTCTTCTATCACCACCTTCTTCTCTTATCCTCTTCCCCTCCTACTTTCCTGTCAGGTAAGATAGATTTCTATACCAAACTGAGTGTGTATATTATTCCCTCATTGAGCCAATTCCAATGAGACTAAGGTTCACTCACTCCCTCTCTCCCTCTCCATCTTCTGCTCTACTGCAAAAGTTTTTCTTGCCTCTTTTATGTAAAACACTTTGTTCCATTGCACCTCCCCCTTCCCCTTTCACCCAGTGCATTACTCTCTCATCTCTTAATTTTGTATTTTTAGATATTATCCCTTCATATTCAACTCACTCCTGTGCTCTCTGTCTATATATATATATATATCCCTTCTAACTGCCCTAATGATGAGAAAGTTCTTATGAGTTCTGGTATCACCTTGTTCTTCAAATATTTTAAAACAGTTATTGAATCTTCTAGGTATCTTTTCTTCTCTGGAGTAAACATCCCCAGAACTTTCAACAGATCCTTGCCTGACATGGTCACAAAACTCCTTACCATCCCACTTATCTTTTGGATATTCTCCTTCTTGTCAATATCATTTCTAATGTACAGTGCCTGAAATTAACCCAACTCCTTACCAGTACTAAAGGCTGGAGGTGTTGGTAGGACAAATAACCCTCACCTGTTTAACCTGTAAGTTTTTCTGCAAGTCTAATCTAAGGATGGTAGAGAAGTCATAAACTATCATAGGAAGAAGGAACATTGACTGGTACAAAGGAGAAGATCAAGAAACACTTATTGATTACCTAGTTCATTGATCATGCCATTTGGCATTATAATGATTTTGTCACCATCAAAAATATTAGTGTGTGCAAAAAAAGAGTAAAAAATAGTGTGTGTGTGTGTGTGAGTGAGTGAGAGACAGAGACAGAGAGGGAGCAGGGGAGGGATAAAGAGAGAACAATAGCACATAAGACATAATAAATTAATGGCTAAATATGAATATGAAGAGAGGATCTAGGCAGCACTTAGAAGTCTTAGTTTACATTATGGGCATAGAGCCATTTAGTGGCAGTGATGGCATGGGAGAATTAATGAAAAGCATTTTGTTAAGTACTAACTATGCACCAAGCACTTTGTTTGAAGAATACAGCAACAAGCAAACAACTGATATTTATATGAATATAATGTATTTATATAGCATTTATATAATATTGTAATAGCTTCAAAATTTTCAAAGCTCTTTACAAATAGTATCTCATTTTATCCTCACAACAACCCTGGGAATTAAGTGCTATTATAACCCCCTTTTTTTACAGATTAAGAAACTGAGGCATAGAAAACTGTTGGTGCAATGGATAGTGTATTGGACCTGGAATCAGGAAAATCTGAGTTCAAACCCTGACCTGGACTCTATTAGTTATTACTTGGCAAATTACTTAACTTCTTTTATCCTCAGTTAGGTGTTGTTGTTGTTAGGGGAGGTTTGGGAATATGGGTTTTTGCTGCATTGTTTATGGGTATCAACTTCAGGTTATTGTAATGAATTTGAATTTCTGGTTTTGGAACTTGGTTTTCTGGTATTTGAATAAATGCTTTGGTTCTGTCCTCCATGTGGAGAACCTGTTACATTTTGTGATTCACAACTATAGCAGCATATTCATGTGTGTGCACTGTGAATATCACATTGGTGTTACACATGGGTAGGCCAAGCTAATATAATAAAAATGACAATTTTACCGAAATTAATTTACTTATTCAGTGCAAAACTACCAAAAATATTTTATAGAGCTAGAAAAAAATGATTTAAAAATTTTCCTGGAAGAACAAAAGGTTCAGAATATCAAGGGAATTAAGGAAAAGAAATGCAAGGGAAGGTGGCCTAGTTGTACCAGATCTTAAATTGTATTATAAAGCAGTGATTATTAAAACTACTTAGTACTGGCTAACAAATAAAGTGGTTGGTCAGTGGAACAGATTAGGTATGCAAGACACAGTGGTCAATGAATATATTAATTTACTATTTGATAAATCCAAAGACACCAGCTTCTGGGATAAGAACTCACTATTTATCAAAAACTGCTAGGAAAACTGGGAAATAGTATGGCCCAAACTAGGCATAGACCATTATCTTATACCATATAACAAAAGAAGGTCAAAATGGTTGCATGATTTAGACATAAAGATTTATACCATAAGCAAATGATCTATGGAGAAAGGAAGAATTTACAACCAAACAAGAGATAGAGAGCACTATGAAATACAAAATGGATAATTTTGATTACATTAAATTAAAAAGGTTTTCCACGAACCCAACCAAGATTAGAGGGAAAGTAGAAATCTGGGAAAAGTTTTACAGCCTTTGTCTCCAACAAAGGCTTCATTTCTCAAACATATAGAGAACGGAGTCAAATTTATGAGAATACAAGTCATTCCTCAATTGATAAATGGTCGAAGGATATGAAAAGGCAGTTTTCAGATGAAGAAATTAAAACTATCTATAGTCATATGAAAAATGCTACAAATCACTATTGATTAGAGAAATGCAAATTAAAACAACCATAAGATAGTACCTCATATGTATCAGATTGGCTAATATGACAGAAAAGGAAAATGATAAATGTGGAAGAAGATGTGGGAAAATTTGAAGACTAATGCATTGTTGGTAGAGTTGTGAAGAAATCCAACCATTCTGGAAAGGAATTTGGAACTATGGTCAAAGTACAATTAAACTGTACATACCCTTTGATTCAGCAATACCAGTACTGGGTCTGTATCCCAAAGAGATCATAAAAAAGGGAAAAGGACCGCATGTCCAAAAATATTTATAGTTCCTATTTTTGTGGTGACAAAGAATTGGAAATTGAGGGAAATGGCTGAACAATTTGTGGTATATGAATGGAATGAAATAGAATACCATTGTTTCATAAGAAATGATGAGCATACAGACTTCAGAAAAAACCTGGAAAGAGTTATATGAACTAATATTGAGTGAGGTAAGCAGAACCGGGAGAACATTGTATACAATAACAGCAACATTGTGTAGTGACCAACTTTGATAAACTTCTCAGCAATGCAATGATCTAAGACAATTCAAAAAGACACAAGATAGAAAATGCTATCCATATCCAAAGATAGAACTTTGGAGTTTCAATGCAGATCAAAGAATATTAATTCCTCTCTTTTTTCTTTCTTATGCTTGCGCGGGGGGGTGGGGGTAGGGAAGAAGGGGGAAAATTTGGAACTCAAAATCTTATAAAAGTGAATGTTGAAAACTAAAAATAAATAAATAAATTTAAAAAAAGAAACCACATGGCAAACATTCAGAGAAGCCATGTGTAGAAAAAGAAGAAAACTGTGAGTCACCCTGGGTCCGCATGCTTCTCCTTCTAAGCTGTCAAGAAATCAGGGGACAGTTCATTGTTCCTGTTCCAGAAAGGAGGCAAAGCAAATGGAACCAATCCATTACCATTTACCTATCTAGTTACTGACTTTCCACCAGTGGGAAGGATTGAATTCATTTGTATGTGTGTATGTATGTGTTGGAGAGAGATATTAACACCCGCCACAGCTGCCACCATTACAACCTGCAAGTGGAAGTGTCCCTTTTAAGGATGGTTTGTGTTCTAGTTCTATTAAAGTATATAGGCATTTAACATGGTTTTAGTACAAACCATTAGATGGGCAATTTGAGACCGAGAGAAGAGAACTAACCCAAAGAAAGAGGAGGTTTTCCCCAGCTTAGGCTGTAGGATGACTTTTGTAATGTCTCAGATGTCCAGTGCCACTAGACTGCTTTATCAGCCCTGGAGAGAAACTTAATGAGGCAATGAGACAGTAGCAGTATGAAGTAGAGGATGTTTGTTCAGGTAACCCCTCCCCACCTGCACACAAGACCACTATCCTCACCTGAACACACTTCAGTAGGAAGTTGTCTAAATGTATTCTACCTCCCCCAATGTAGATCACAACCCTTTTATGCCTTCTCCTCCTATTCCATTCATTGAATCACAGAATCTCAGAGTTGAAAGGGACCCCAGTGACCATTTTTAACTAGAAAAGAATTACCTTTCCACCAACCTGGACAAGGGGTCATCCAACCTTTGTTGAAAACCTATTATGCAGAAGGGTGGAGGTATCTGAAAGCTACCCTTTGCATTATGGGAAAACCCTTAATGTTAGGAAGCTTTTCGTGGTATCTCACCTAAATCTGCCTCCTCACCACTTCTACCCACTCTTGCTTCTGCCCTTTGGGACCAAGCAAAAAAAAAAAAAAAGATTAAGCCCTCTTTCATGACAGACCTTCAAATGCCTAAAAATAATGATCATATCCCCTTTATATTCTCTTCTCCAAGTTAAACACCCCAATTTTCTTCAGCCAATCCTGAGAGGGCTTGATCTCAAGGCCATTCATCATCCCTGTACATTCTCCAGCTTAGCAATGACCTGAAATGTGGCAGGCAGAATTGAACACAATCCTGATGTAGTTTGACTTGGGCAGAGCACAATGAGATTATCTCCTCTTCAAACCTGGATGCTATTTCTCTCCATGTCACGTAAGATCAAATTCCAGGACTACCTCTTTCAAAAAGCTTTCTTATAGATCATTTTCTTCTTAATGTTCAAAACCACTCAGGAAAGAATGACTCTGTCCAAATGCGGACATTGCAAAGGTGAATAGACTCATGTAAAAGAAAGATGTTTGAACAGGCTAGTGTCTCTATAATTATGCATCTAATAAAAGGGTTAGTTTTTTGTGTGTGTGAATTTCTTATTAGTTGGTCATTAAAGGCCTAATTACTCGTTAGAATGGGTGAACAGGGAGGGATTTTCTGTAGACTTGATTTGGAATCTTAATTGCAATGCAGATGGAATAAGTCTGAGTGCTATTCTGCTTATATTCCCAAAGACCTATTTTCTGTAAGGTTCAAACACATATATAGGCACATTTCAGACAATTCTAAGAGACCAAGGAGCATGGAAAGTTGGGGCAGGGGGAGGAAGGCTGTGCATTCACTGAGCTAGGCACAGAACAGCTGTAACCTGTGAAAGGGGAGGCAGGGTTATCCACTGGAAAATATATATATATGGTTTGTATATTGGAGAGAGAGTGGAGAAAAGACAATCTGGAACTTGGGAATAAATGAGGATAAAGTCGATGGTGGGGGTAGGGACAAAGATATATCTGTGTTACTGGTCATAGAATAGATATTAAAAAGGATTAGAAGATAAATTCTCCAGATAAACTTCTTCCAGTTTTGATAGAAGCCTGTCTCTTCATGTTAAATTTCATCTTCCAGTATGTAGAGGGATCTTGAAAATAGAGTGAGAAGGCATAGATATTAAATAAAAGGATGTGGGGCAAATAAGGAACTCACAAAGAAGTTGTGAATCTTAGAAGTTTGGGGAAGAGGTAATAATAGTATTAAAGTAAATAAATAATAAAATATAGTAAAAACAAATAAAATATAAAAAAGTAATAATAGTAATAAAGGAAACTCTGAATTAGACAGTAGCTATCATCGATATCCCTTGCTGGATCCTCATGCAGGTTATATGCAATAACTGGCTATATCTCCCAAGGATCTGTCCTGAGTCCTCTTATTATGTTTTATATGGTGAACTCATCAGCTATCATGAGTTCAATCATAATACCTATGCAATCAATTAACAAATCTAGATATGCAGCCCCAGTCTCTTTTCTGATCTACAGTCCCACAACATCAACTGCTTTTTGGACATCTCCAATTTAATGTCCCACAGGCATCTCACTTCTAGTCACATCATCCCCTTCCTAATCAAAAAACTCCTATTGCTTCCTACCACCTGTGTGGTATTCAAAGCTCTTAATAATCTGACCACATTTCTAGTCTTCTTATGCCTTACCTCCTCCTAACCATGTACATATACATATATAGTACATGTATGTTATATATTAATACATAATGCAATTACATTTGTTATATTAAAACAGTGATCATATATTATGTTATTGATTGATATTGTTATTAATTTATATAATTATATGTTATATAATAATACATGTATAATATTATATAATACAATATATCTATACAAATTATATATAATGTTATATGATTATTGCATAATCATATAACAATTATTTAATATAATGCAAATATCTTAATATGTTTGTATTATAAATAATTTTCAGGTTAACATACTTAGAGACATAGAAAATGAATACATGTCATGAATTTGGGGAAAGGAGTTAAGAGCAGCTCAAAGACCTAAGGATAATTTTGAAAGAAATAGGAGACCTAAATTCTGGGATTTTTAATCTCTCGCTTATCTGATCTCTTCTTCATCAAAATGACATTCCCAGGTCACAGGTCTGAACATGTCACCCCCTGCTAAAAAAGCATCAGTGTCTCTCAGTTGCTTCTGGGATAAAATCCCAATTCCTGTCATCTGGGGGCTCAAACACATTTTTTTTTTAAAGCAATTGGGGTTAAGTAACTTGCTCAAGGTTACACGGCTAGTCATTTGATTTATGCGTGGGTGCTCATTTTCTGAGGCCGGATCTGATCTCGGGTCATCCAAACTCCGAGGCCGGCGCTCTTACTCACTGCGCCACCTAGCCGCCCCTTTAGGGCAATTGGGGTTAAGTAATTTGCCCAAGGTTACACGGCTAGGTTTTTGTTTGTGCGGATTAAGTGTCAGAGGCCGGCTCCGAACTCAGGTCCTTCTGATTCCAGGGCCGGCGCTCTATTCACTGCGCCACCTAGCCGCCCCAACACATTTTTTTTAACAAATGTTTTATTAACTTCTGGTTTACATTATTCATTTCCACCAGATTTTGAGTTACAATTTTTTCCCCATTTTTCCCCTACCCTCCACCCCAGAATAGCAGTCCCACAAGATATCCCCTCATCCAATCTGTTCTCTCCCATATCTTCTCCCATACCCCCTTTGACTTTGCCATTAGGGCTAGGTGAATCTCTGTGCCCCAATGCCTGCACTTCTTATCTCCCAATTACATGCAAAATAGTATTAATAATAGTATTTAAATATTTTTAAAGCATTTAATTTTAAAACTTTGAATTTCATATCCATTCCCTTCCTCCCTTTTCACCCTCTCCCTCTGGGAAGATAAGCAATTCAGTATGTGTTGTACATGTATAGCTATGCAAAACATTACCATAGTAGATACATTGTAAAAGACTGCTTATATTTCCCTCCCACCCATCCCACCTCCCAACTGGTCCATTCCCTATTTTGATCCTGTCCCTCTTCTAAAGTGGGTACTTCCAACCTCCCCTCCCCCACAGAATGTCCTCCCCTCCATCATCCCCCATCTCATCCCCCTTCCACCTACTCTCCGGCAGGGTGAGATATCCCATTTAGTATGTATGTCATTCTCTGCCTGAGACAAGTTCAATGAGAATGTGGTTTGGCCTTTTGCCTTCCTGTTCTTCCCCTCCCCTGCAACCATTTCCCCTTGCTTCTTCTACATGAGAAAGTTTACCCTACCCTGACTCTCCACATCTCCTCTTTTCCTCTCTCACCTATTAACTTCACCCCTTAAGTATTATCCCTTCCCACCAAATTCAATCTGTGCCCTCTATCAATGTCTACCTGTAAACATATATACACACAATCACTTATGTATTCATATGCCCATATACCCTTCTTCAATTATTTTTATACTGAGAAAGGTTTCATCAGTCACAGTTATTGTTTTTCCATGTAGGAATGTAAATAGTTCAACTTTAATAAGTTCCTTTTGATTTCTTTTCCCTGATTGATAAGGTTCTCAAGCATCTCTTGCTTCTTGTGTCTGAATGTCAAATTTTCTATTCAACTCTGGTTTTTTCCTCCAGAGTGCTTGAAAGTCCTTTATTCCATTAAATGACATATTTTCCCCTAAAAAAAACACAGTTTTGCTGGGTATGAGATACATGGTTTTAATCCCAGGTCTTTTGCCCTGTGGAATATCATATTACTTGCCCTTTTTATGTTTACTTACCCTTTTCTTTTTTCTTTTTAATTTTTTTATTTTAATTAATTTATTAGTTTAGTTTCAGTAAACAAGATTCAATTCCATAGTTCCTTGATTTTCAAATTTCCTTTACTTCCCTCCCCCCTCCCCCCACGACAGCATATAGTCCAGTATAAGGATCTGCAAATGCATTCATATTAGACATTATTCCAATTACAAAGGCGTATTGTACTAGGTGGGATGAAAGATGGTAAGGAAGAAATAAAACCAGACAATGAAAAGAACAAGATCATTTAGTTTGCTTCCATCAGGATTCAGACTCAGTTCCTTCTAGTTATATCTCTGGATGGCACATTTCTCACTTTCCTGAGTCTTTCGGGATTAACTTATATCACTGCATTGCTAAAAAGAGTCCAGTCTGTCATAGTTGGTCATCACAGATATGGTATGTCTGTGATTGTATACAAATTTCTTCTGATTCTACTCTTCTCGCTCAGCATCAGTTTGTATAAGTCTCTCCAGGTAATTATGAAATCCGTCACCTCCTCGTTTCTTATAGGACAATAATATTCCATTACATTCATATACCACATCTTGTTTAGCCATTCACCAATTGATGAGCACCCATTTAGTTTCCAATTCTTTGCAACCACAAAATGTGCTGCTAAAAATATTTTTGTACATATGAGTCTTCCTCCCACTTCTATGATCTCTTTGGGATATAACCCTAGAAGTGGTATTGTTGGGTCAAAGTGTATGAAATTATTTACAATCCTTTGGGCATAATTCCAGATTGCTCTCCAAAATGGTTGGATAAGTTCACAACTCCACCAGCAATGTATTAGTGTTCCAGCATTTGTCACTTTCTTGTTTTGTCATCTTAGCCAATCTGACTGGAGGAATGTGGTATCTCCGAGTTGTTTTGATTTGCATTTCTCTAATTAATAGTGATTTAGAGCATTTCTTCATATGCTTATAGATATCTTTAATTTCTTTCTCTGAAAACGTCCTGTTCATATCCTTTGACCACTTATTAATTGGGGAATGACTTGTATTCATATAGATTTGGGTCAATTCTCTATAAATTTTAGAAATGAGTCCTTTATCAGAGACACAAGTTGTAAAAATTCTTTCCCAATTTCCCATCTCCCTCTTGATCTTGGTTACATTGGCTTTGTTTGTACAGAAGCTTTTCAATTTAATGTAATCAAAATTATCCATTTTGCATTTTATAATGATCTCTAATTCTTGTTTGGTCCTAAAGTCTTCCCCTCTCCACAGATCTGTCAGGTAAACTACTCCTTGCTTTCCCAAATTGCTTACAGTGTCATCCTTTACACCTAGATCATGCACCCATTTGGACTTGATTTTGGTATATGGTGTAAGATAATGGTCTATGCCTAGTTTCTGCCATACTGTATCCCAGTTTTCCCAGCAGGTTTTGTCAAATAGTGCATTCTTATCCCCCAAACTGGGGTCTTTGGGTTTATCGAACAATAGATTGCTATATTCATTAACTGTTGGGTCTCCTGCACCTAATCTATTCCATTGATCCACTACTCTACACCTATGCCAGTACCAAGCAGTTTTGATGACTGCTGCTGTATAATACAGATTAAGATCTGGCATAGCTAGTCCACCTTCCCTAGCATTTCTTTTCAGTAATTCCCTTGATATTCTAGACCGTTTGTTTTTCCAAATAAATTTTGTTATTATTTTGTCTAACTCTAGAAAGTAGTTTTTTGGTAAATTGATTGGTATGGCACTAAATATATAGTTTAGTTTGGGTAAAATTGTCATTTTTATTATATTAGCTTGACCCAGCTATGAGCAATTGATATTTTCCCAACTATTTAGATCTGATTTTATTTGTGTGAGAAGTGTTTTGTAGTTGTGATCATACAGATTCTGGGTTTGTTTTGGCAAGTAGATTCCCAAATATTTTATAATGTCTACAGTGACTATAAACGGGATTTCTCTTTCTATCTCTTGCTGTTGACTTTCATTAGAGATGTACAGGAATGCTGAGGATTTATGTGGGTTTATTTTATATACTGCAACTTTGCCGAATTTATTCATTGTCTCTAGTAGTTTTTTACTTGATTCTCTAGGATTCTCTAAGTATATCATCATATCATCTGCAAAGAGTGATAGCTTGGTCTCTTCTTTGCCTAATTTGATTCCTTTCATTTCTTTTTCTTCTCTAATTGCTACTGCTAGTGTTTCTAGTACCAGATTGAATAAGAGCGGTGATAGTGGACACTCTTGTTTCACTCCTGATCTTATTGGAAAGGCTTCTAGTTTATCGCCATTGCATATAATACTTGCTGATGGTTTTAAATAGATGCTATCAACTATTTTAAGGAAGGCTCCATTTATTCCTATACTTTCTATTGTTTTTAATAGGAATGGGTGTTGTACTTTGTCAAAAGCCTTTTATGCATCTATTGAGATGATCACGTGGTTTCTGCTAGCTTTATTGTTGATGTGCTCAATTATACTGATGGTTTTCCTAATATTAAACCATCCTTGCAATCCTGGAATGAATCCTACCTGATCAGAGTGTATTATTTTTGTGATAAGTTGTTGGAGTCTTTTGGCTAATATTTTATTTAAAATTTTTGCATCTAAATTCATGAGGGAAATTAGTCTATAATTTTCTTTCTCTGTTTTATCTCTTCCTGATTTAGGAATCAGTACAATATTTGTGTCATAGAAAGAGTTTGGTAGGACTCCTTCTTCACTAATTTTCCCAAATAGTTTGTAGAGTATTGGAATCAATTGTTCTTTAAATGTTTGATAGAATTCACTAGTAAACCCATCTGGCCCTGGAAATTTTTTCTAGGGAGTTCATTGATGGCTTGTTTGATTTCTTTTTCTGAGATGGGGTTATTTAGGTAATTCACTTCCTCTTCAGTTAATCTGGGCAACTTGTGATTTTGTAAATATTCATCCATTTCACTAAGATTGTCATATTTATATGCATACAATTGGGAAAATAATTCCTCATTATTTTTTTGATTTCCTCTTCATTAGAGGTAGATTCACCCTTTTTATTTTTGATACTCATGATTTGGCTTTCTTCTTTCTTTTTTTTGTCATATTGACTAAGGGACTATTAATTTTGTTGATTTTTCATAAAACCAGCTCTTAGTTTTATTTATTAATTCAATAGTTTTCTTAATTTCAATTTTATTAATCTCTCCTTTGGTTTTCAATATTTCTAATTTAGTACTAAATTGGGGATTTTCAATTTGTTCTTTTTCTAGCTTTTTCAATTGCATGTCCAATTCATTGACCTCCCTTCTCTCTGCTTTAATTAAGTATGCACTCAGGGATATAAAACTTCCCCTGAGAACTGCCTTTAGTGCATCCCACAAATTTTGGTATGTTGTTTCATTATTATCATTCTCTTGAATGAAGTTATTGATTGTTTCTATAATTTCTTGTTTGACCCACCAATTTTTTAGGATTAAATTGTTTAATTTCCAATTAGTTTTTAGTCTATCTTTCCATGGCCCTTTATTGCATATAATTTTTATTGCATCATGATCTGAGAATGATGCGTTTAATATTTCTGCCTTTCTGCACTGGATTGTGAGGTTTTTATGCCCTAGTACATGGTCTATTTTTGAGTATGTACCATGCACTGCTGAAAAGAAAGTAAATTCCTTTTTATCCCCATTCAGTTTTCTCCAGAGATCCATCATATCTAGTCTCTCTAAGATTCTATTCACCTCCTTAACTTCTTTCTTGTTTATTTTGAGGTTAGATTTATCGAGTTCAGAGAGGGGGAGATTAAGGTCCCCCACTAGTATAGTTCTGCTATCTATTTCTTCCTCTAATTCCTTTAACTTCTCCTCTAGGAATTTGGATGCTATACCACTTGGTGCATATATATTAAGTAGTGATATTGCTTCATTCTCAATGGTGCCTTTTAGTAGGATATAGTTTCCTTTCTTATCTCTTTTAATTAGATCTATTTTTGCTTTTGCTTTATCTGAGATAAGTATTGCTACCCCTGCTTTTTTTACTTTAGCTGAGGCATAATACATTTTACTCCAACCATTTACCTTTACCCTGTGGGTATCTCTTTGTGTCAAATGTGTTTCTTGTAGACAGCATATTGTAGGATTATGGTTTTTAATCCATTCTCCTATCCGCCTCTGTTTTATGAGAGAGTTCATCCCAATCACATTCAAAGTAATAATGACTATCTGTCTGTTCCCCTCCATCCTATTCCCTCCCCTGTTTGTTTTTGTTTCTTCCTTCTCCCTTCCCCTCCTTGAAGTTTTCCTTTTTGACCACCCCCTCCCTCAGTGTTCCCACCCAGTGATCCCCCTTCTTAACCCACCCTCTCCCCTTACTACTGTTTCCCTCCCTTCTAATCCCCCCCTTTAGTCTCCTCTTTTTCACCCCCTTACCCTTCCACTTTATATAGGACGCAATAAGTTTTTATACTTATCAGTTATTTTTTGAAGTTCTTTTTTTAGGGAGGTATTTTCTCCAACTGCTTCACTGAGACGTTTTTCCAAGTTGGTCACTGCCTCCCTGATTTGGTCTTTAAAATTTTTCTTAAGCTCCTCCAAGAATGCTATGTGGGCTTGGGACCAGATCATGTTTCCTTCTGTGGTCTCAGGTGTGGGTAGAGAATCTATATTGTCCTGTGTATTTTGTTGTTCTTGCACTGCATAGTATGCTCGAATAGACTTTTTTGCCTTCCCCTTCTCAGCTTCTTTTTTTCCCATTGTGACTTCCTGTTTCTTAGTTTCTCAGGCTATGAGTTTAGGGCCTGATCCTTGACTTTGAATACCTCTGGGTGGCTAGTTTATGGCTAAGTCAGGGAAGTCAATGAGGGATGTAGATGTGTAGGTGTGGGTGAGTCTGACCACTTCAGATTTCTGCCTCTATACCCCTGGGCTATAAGTAGGCTTTTGTTGGTGAGGTGAGGTGGGGCTTGTTTGGACCCCACCCTCTCTTCTCTTCAGACTCCTGGCTGTCTCAGTTACACCCCTTCTTGGAGACTCTCAAGCCTGGGGCTATTTCCATTAACTTGGGATTTCAATCTGGGTGGGAGACTTATCTTTGGGTTTTCTGCTTCATGAAGGAGGGATGGGAGAATCAGAGCAGCTAGAATTTACTTTGCCATTCCAGCCCCTGTATTATACAGGCAGGCAGTTTCTAAACTTCCAGGCTGGGGGCCAAATGCAGCCAGAGAAGCTGCTCTTTCCACTGAGGGCCCAACTCTCCTACCTGGCTCCAATGATCCTACAAGACTGAGAGATGACTGTGATTCGTCCTCAGTAAGTCTGCAGGCTGGGGCTTTTGCTCTCTCTGGTGTAGTCTAATTGTCTGCTCTTAGGTCTGAGCTGTGCAGACCCTACACACTCTGCGCTTGAGCAGTCCAGACACACTGAGCAACCTCCTGGGCTGTACTCTGCCACACTTCGTCTTCCAGTGGGCTCCGACACTCCGGAATCTGCTCAGATTCACCCTGTGAGCCTTAGTGACCAAGGAGCTCAGAGAGGTTACTGCTTCCTTTCTGCTATCTTGGCTCCTCTCTCATATTACTTGCCCTTTGATCCCTCAGTGTAGAATCTGACAGGTCCTGTGCTATTCTGATTGTGTTTCCACAATAATGAAATCGTTTCTTCCTAGCTGCTTGTAGTATTTTCTCCTTGATCTGGGAATCCTGGTTATAATATTCCTAGGAGTTTTCTTTTTGGGATCTTTTTCAGGAGGAGATCAGTAGATTCTTTTTTTTTTCCTTTGGGGTTCTCAATTTATATTTTTATTTTTTTATTAACAATAGTATTTATATATATATATATCTGAAACATTTAATGTTACGACCTCGAATTTCAGATCCATTTCCTTCCTCCCTTGTCACCCATTCCCTCTTGGGAGATAAGTAATTCAGTATATGTTGTACATGTCTAGCTATGCAAAACATTGTCATAGTAGATATATTGTACACGGCTGCTTATAATTCCCTCCCACTCATCCCACCCCCCCACCTGGTCCATTCCCCACATGATCCTGTCCCTCTTCTATAGTGGGTACCTCCAACCTCCCCTCACCCCAAGGATGCCCTCCCATCCATCATCCGTCCTCCCATCCCCCTTCCCCCTATCCTGCTGCAGGTTGAGATATCCCATTTAGTTTGTATGTCATTTTCTCCCTGAACCAAATTTAATGTGAATGTGGTTTTGCCTTTTTAGCCTTCCTTATTCTCCCCCTCTTTTGCAACCACTTCCCCTTGCTTCCTCTACATGAGATAGTTTACCCTACCCTGTCTCTCCCCATCTCCTCCTGCCACTTTCCTCTCTCACCTCATAGTTTCATCTCTTGAGTATTCTCCCTTCCCAACAGATTCAACCTACGTCCCCTCCTGTATATAACTGTAACCATATACACACACATTCACATATGTATTTATATGACCACACACCCTTCTTCCATTATTTTCATAGTGAGAAAGATATCATCAGTCACAGTTATTGCTTTTCCATATAGGAATGTAAATAGTTCAACTTTGATAAGTTCCTTTTGATTTCCTTTCACTGATTACCTTCTCAGGCATCTCTTCTTTCTTGTGTCTGGGTGTCAAATTTTCTATTCAATTCTGGTTTTTTCCTCAAGAATGCTTGAAAGTCCTCTATTCCACTGAATGACCACATTTTCCCCTGAAACAAAATACTCAGTTTTGCTGTGTAGGTGACCCTTGGCTTCATTCCCAGCTCTTTTGCCCTCTGGAATATCATATTCCATGCCCTTCAATCCCTCAGTGTAGAAGCCGCCAGGTCCTGGGCTATTGTGATTGTGTTTCCACAATATTGAAATTGTTTCTTCCTGGCTGCTTGAAGTATTTTCTCCTTGATCTGGGGATTCTGGAACCTGGCTATAATATTCCTGGGAGTTTTCTTTTTGGGGTCTTGTTCAGGAGGTGCTCTGTGGATTCTTTCAACCTCTATTTTGCCCTCTGGATCTAAAACATCAGGGCAGTTTTCATTGAGAATTTCTTGAAGGGTGATTTCTAGGTTCTTTCTTTGATCATTGCTTTCAGGTAGTCCAATAATTTTTAAATTGTCTCTCCTGGATCTATTTTCCAGGTCAGTGGTTTTTCCCATGAGATATTTCACATTGCCTTCTAATCTTTCATTTGTTTGGATCTGCTTAGCAGCATCTTGATTTCTCATAAAGTCACTAGCTTCCATTTGCTCCAGTCTAACTCTGAAGGAATGAATCTCCTCAGTGAACTTTTGAGATTCTTTTTCCATCTGGCAAATTCGACTTTTTAAGGCATTCTTCTCCTCATTGCCCTTTTGGGCCTCCCTTGCCATTTGAGTCAGTCTACTTTTTAAATTGTTGTTTTCCTCAGTCAGGCTGTTGACCCTCATCTCACACCTCTCCTGCATCCCTCTCATCTCTCCTTCCAACCCCTCCTCCACTTCTCTTACTTGATTCCCAAAGTCCCTCCTAGGGTCCTCCATGGCCTGCAACCCGCTCATGTCTTCCCCTGGGGCTTTTGGAGCAGGACCCCTGACCTCACAGTCCTTTTCCCGCTCTATGCCCCCAAAATAGGAGTCTAGGGTTGCATCTCTCTGTTTCCTCTGCCTTGGCATGTTGCCACCTAATTACCCGACTTCTGGGCTTGTTGCCACACCATGTCTCCAAGGCCAGATAGAGGAATTTTCATCCCAAACATGTGGGGGGCAACCTCCGTTTCTGGCAAGCTGTAAACCCACCCACGACTTCCACCCCAGATCACAATCCAGATCCAGGGAGGTTAAAGCAAGAGCGATTACCCCCCAAGACCAATCGCTGGATCTCCCTACAAATTTGCAGGCCGGGAGCTGGCGCTGCCTCTGAAAACTACAAAATGGCGTTTGTCCTCAGCAGCTTCTAGCCCCCAGGGGAGGGAGCCGACGCATTCCCTAAATACGGGTCCCAAAGTCCATAGGAGACTAACCTCTTACTTTGTCCTAGGCAAGTCCATGTTGATAATTCTGGAGTCGCCACAGCTCCTGGTGTTTTGGGGTTCCTCCAGCCAGCCGCTGGCCCCGTGGCCCTGGGGCTAAAACCTCGGCTCACGTGGACCTGGGCTCGGCTCGGCTCCTGCGCTCTGCGCACTCAGCGCTGCCAGGTCCCAGACCGCTGCGCTGGTCCTTACTGCAGGGCTGCTGGGCTGTCCTCAGCGGGAGGCTAGTCTCTCTGTGTCGTTCTGTGGGTGCCTGGGCTCCAGAAGTTGTTCAGAGTCCCCTTCCACATAGCCTGGGGGGAATCTGGGGGCAGAGCAGCTTGGTTGAGCTGTTTCTACTCCGCAATCTTGGCTCTGCCCCACCCCAGATCAGTAGATTCTTTCCACCTCTATTTTGCCCTCTGGGTCTAAAGTATCAGGGCAATTTTGGAGGATGATTTCTAGGTTCTTTCTTTGATCATGTCTTTTAGATAGTCCAATAATTTTTAAATTATCTCTCCTGGATCTTTTTTCCAGGTCAGTGGTTTTTCCCATGAGATATTTCACATTGCCTTCTATTCTTTCATTTGTTTGTATCTGTTTAATAGCATCTTGATTTCTCATAAAGTCACTAGCTTCAATGTGCCATCCAGAGATATAACTAGAAAGAACTGAGCCTGAATCCTGATGGAAGCAAACTAAATGATCTTGTTCTTCTCATTGTTTGGTTGTACTTCTTCCTTACCATCTTTCATCCCACCTAGTACAATATGCCTTTGTAATTGGAACAATGTTTAATATGAATGCATTTGCAGACCCTATACTGTACTATATGATGTCATGAGGGGAGAGGGGAGGGAAGTAAAGGAAATTTGAAAATCAAGGAACTATGGAATTGAATCTTGTCAACTGAAACTAAACTAATAAATTAATTTAAAAAAAAAATAAAGTCACTAGCTTCCATTTGATCCAGTCTAGCTCTAAAGGAATGAATCTCTTCAGGGAGCCTTTGAGATTCTTTTTTCCATCTGGCAAATTCGGTTTTTTAAGGCATTCTTCTCCTCATTGCCCTTTTGAGCCTCCTTTGACAGTTGAGTTAGTCTGTTTTTTAAGATGTTATTTTCCTCAGTCAGGCTTTTGACTGTAATTTCATTTTCCTGCATCCTTCTCATTTCTCTTCCCAATTTTTCCTCCACTTCTGTTATTTGGTTTTTAAAATCCTTCTTAAGGTCCTCTATGGCCTGTAACACACTCATATTTTCTTTTGGGCCTTTCATTGTAGGACTTCTGACTTCACAGTCCTCCTCCTGTTCCATGCTTGGATCCTTTTTGCCCCCAAATAGTAATCTAATGTTGCATTTTTCTGTTTATTTTGTTTCCTTTTCCTAGGCATGTTGCCACTTAATTACTTGACTTTTGGACTTGTTGCCACAGTAGGACTCTGCCACTAGAAAGGGAAGCTTCTTTCCCAAATGTTGGGGTCTTCACAACTTCCGAAGGTATTAGTTGGGTGGCCCCTGTAAAGCCTCCAAACATTCTGGCAAGCTGGATACCCACCCCAAGACCTCCACCCCAGACCTCAATCCAGATCCAGGGAGGTTAAAGCAAGAGTGATTCCCCCCCGCAAGACTGATCACTGGATCCCCCTACCGTTTGCAGGCCAGGAGCTGAAGATGCAACTCCTGCTGCAAAATGGTTTCTGTGCTGTGTCTCCTCAGAGGCTTCTCGCCCCCAGGGGAAGAAGCCGACATTTTCCCCAAATACTGTTCCCAAAGTCCATAGGGCACTAACCTCTCACTTTGTCCTAGATATGTCTGTGTTGTTAATTCTGGAATCGCCACAGCTGCTGGTGTTCTGGGGTCCCTCCAGCCAGCTTCTGGCCCAGCCGCCCTGGGGCTAAAACTGTGACTCAAGTGGGCCTGGGCTCAGCTTCCAGAGAGCTGGGCTGTCGGCTCCCAGAGCGCTGTGCTGGCTGCTCCCTGCAGGGCTGCTGGGCTGTCCTCAGTGGGAGGTTAGCTTCTCTGTGTTGTTCTGTGGGTGCTGGAGCTCCAGAAGTTGTTCAGAGTCCCTTTTACATGATTTTGAAGTGGTGTGGGGGAGAGAGCACCTTGGAAGTGCTGTTTCTACTCCACCATCTTGGCTCCTCAAACGCATTTCTGACATCACCCTTCTCCCTCTTGGCGTTGCTCTTCATATATACTGCATCTCACTTTAACTGGATTACTTAATGGTTTTGTTCTCACTCTGCCCTTTCTCCCACCTCCATGCTTGAATGGATGGAACAGTTAGTTCCATTAGTATGATAAGCAATTGCAGTTCCATAAGATAGCTACAACAATTTGTTATTGATTCATTAATGCAGCATTGATTTTTGTTCACCATTAAGATTATTAATGTATCTGTTATTGAATTATTAAATTTACCACAGCTTGAAGGGGGCTGTGAGGAAGCATGGTGTACTGAAAAGACCCCTGTGCTTCGAGTCAAGGAGACTAGACTTGGAATGTTAGGCAGGCTAGTGTTGTCAGTTTCCCCATTTGCAAAATGGGAATAACAAGACTTTCAGGACATGCAAGAGGAAGAAAGAACTTTGTGAACCTCAAAATATTTTAGAAATATGAGTTATTATTATTAGATACCAGGCAATGTCAGTATCCCATAAGTTAGGGAACCGGGCATGATGAGCTCTGAGTTGGAATGAGCTCTGTAACTCATAGAGGGATGATGGGACTTTTTCCAAGGTGCTGAAATCCATTTAGCTTGTTTCCTCCCTCAGGAGATATGATTCTTCTCCTAAGCTACTCATTCTATGGCTTTAGCTTTACCTCCAATACAGCCCCTACTTATTTAGCAGAAAATGGCCCAGATTGACTCATCTTTAAAACCAACTATAACATTTGCTACACTGTCTTCTGTTCCCCTAACATTTCTAGGCTTTTGAATTCAACCTCCAAAACATGCTAGCCCACTACATATACACATATGCATAAACACATACATATATGTATGTATGTGTGTGTGTGTGTGTGTGTGTGTGTGTGTGTGTGTATGAATTAGGCCTTAATGTTGTCAACATTTGTAACCAGAAAAAAAAGCTGAGTCTTCAAGGAATCAATTATAATGTTGATTAAAATCAATCAACAAACTTTTATTAGGAAACTCTGTGGCTTCCACCTTCTACCATTCGTGTAAAAGGGGACTCTGAACAAACTTTGGAGCTACAGAGCCCACAAAATGATACAGAGAGGTTAACTTCCTCCTGAGGAAAGCCCAGCAGGCTGGCACGAAGCAGCCAGCAAAGCACACTGGGAGCCGAACCTAGCTCTGTGTGAGCCAGAGGTTTTAGCTCCAGGGTGGGCATGGCCAACACTGGCTGGAGGAACTTCAGATCACCAGCAGCTGTGGTGGACCAGAATTATCAACACATAGATGTTAAGGACAAAGTGAGAGGTCAGTGCAGTGTGGACTTTGGGATACAATAGTTGGGAGTGCATCAGCCTCTTCTTCTCGGGTTAGAAGCCACTGAGGAACGATGGTGCAGCCATCACCAGGTGAGAGCTTCAGCTCCTGGCCTGCAGAGTGTACGGGGACCAAGCAACAAGTGTGATGGGTAATAGCTCTTGTTTACCCTGCTTGGATCTGTATTGTGGTCTAGGGTGGAGGTCCTGGGATGTGTGACCAGCTAGCCAGAGTGTGTGGAGGCTTCAGAGAGGGCACCCAACTAATACCTCTGGCAGCAGAGGAAAGCTCAGCATTTGGAACGCAGCTCCCCTGTATGGTTAGCAGAGTCCGACTGTGGCAAAAAGCCAAGGGGTCGAATGACTGAGTGGCGACATGACCAGGCAAAGGAAGCAAAACAAACAGAAGAATCCAACATTACACTCCTATTTGTGGGGCAAGAAGAATCAAAGCATGGAATAGAAGAAAGACAGTGAAGTCAGAACTCCTGCACTAAAAGCTTCCAAGAAAAATACGAGCTGGTTACAGGCCATAGAGGACCTTGAGAAGCAGAGAAGAGAAGTGGAGGAAAAATTGGGAATAGAAATGAGAATGATGCAAGAAAATTATGAAATGTGAGTTAACAGCCTGACGGAGGAAAATAACACCATAAAAAAGAGACCAAGCCAAATGGCAAAAGAGGCTTAAAAAGGCAATGAACAGAAGAATGCATTAAAAAGCTGAATTTGCCAGATGGAAAAAGAATCTCAGATGCTCACTGAAGAGAATCATTCCTTCAGAATTAGATTGGAGCAAATGGAAGCTAGTGACTTCATGAGAAATCAAGATGCTGTTAAACAGATCCAAACAAATGAAAGAATAGAAAGCAATGTGAAATACCTCATGGGAAAACCTGGAAAATAGATCTAGGAGATATAATTTAAAAATAATTGGACTACCTAAAATCTATGATCAAAGAAAGAACCTAGAAATCATCCTCCAAGAAATTCTCAAGGAAAACTGCCCTGATGTTTTAGAACCAGAAGGCAAAATAGAGGTTGAAAGAATTCACCAATCACCTCCTGAAAAAGATCCCCAAAAGAAAACTCTTAGGAATATAATAGCCAGGTTCCAAAATTCCCAGATCAAGGAGAGAATATTACAAGCAGCCAGGAAGAAACAATTTCAATATTGTGGAAACACAATCAGGATAACTCAGAATCTAGCAGCTTCTACACTGAGGGATTAAAGGGCCTGGAATATGATATTCTGGAGGTCAGAGGAGCTGGGATTAAAAGCAAGAATAACCTACCCAGGAAAACTGAGTATCATGTTTCAGGGGAAAATATGGTCATTCAGGGGAATAGAGGACTTTCAAGTATTCTTGAAGAAATAAAAAACAGAGTTTGATAGAAAATTTGACATTCAGATACGAGAAGCATGAGAAAATAAACAATGAAAAGAAATCAAAAGGACCTTATCAAAGTTGAACTATATATATATATATATATATATATATATATATATATATATGTGTGTGTGTGTGTGTGTGTGTGTGTGTGTGTGTGTGTGTGTGTGTGTGTGTGTGTGTCTAATTTGAAGGTATATGGGTATATGTATACATATGTGAATGTGTGTATATATGTTTACAGGTGTATATAGAGGGCACAGGAACAATTTAATAGGAAGGGATGATACTTAAAAGGTGAAATTAAGAGGTGAGAGAGGAATATATTGAGAGAAGATGAGGAGAGGCAGAATGGGGTAAGCTATTTCATATAGAAGAGGCAAGGGAAAATGTTTACAATGGATGGGAAGGATAGGAAGGCAAAAGGGAATGGGTCAACCTCATTCCCATTGAATTTGACTCAGGGAGGAAATGACGTACACACTAAATAGGGTATCTCACCCTATAGGAAAGTAGGGGATTGGGGATGAGAGAGGGTTGGTGGAAGAGAGAGCAGGCTTGGGGGGGAGGGAAGTTGGAAACACCCACTTTTGAAAAGGGACATGATCAAAGTAGAGAATAGACAAAGTGGAAGGTGGTATAGGCGGGAGGGAAATATAGTCACCCTTACAGTATATCTACTATGGTAATGTTTTGCATTAGCTACACATATACAACATTTACTGAATTGCTTATATTTCCAGTAAAGGTGGGTGACAAGTGAGGTAGGAAATGAATTTGGAATTCAAAGTTTTTAAATCAAATGTTTGAATATATATATATATATATATATATATATATATATATATATATATATATACATATAGATAGATAGATAGATAGATATAGATATATAGATAGAGATAGAGATAGATATATAGATATATATATGGATATATATGTGTATGTATGTATGTATGTATATGTGTGTTTATTTTATATCCTGCAACTTTGCCAAATTTATTTATTGTCTCAAGTAGTTTTTTACTTGATTCTCTAGGATTCTCTAAGTATATCATCATATCATCTGCAAAGAGTGATAGCTTGGTCTCTTCTTTGCTTAATTTGATTCCTTCCATTTCTTTTTCTTCTCTGATTGCTACTGCTAACATTTTAGTACCAGATTGAATAAGAGGGGTGATAGTGGACACCCTTGTTTCACTCCTGATCTTATTGGAAATGCTTCTAGTTTATCCCCATTGCATATAATACTTGCTGATGGTTTTAAATAGATGCTATCTACTATTTTAAGGAAGGCTCCATTTATTCCTATACTTTCTAGTGTTTTTAATAGGAATGGATGTTGTACTTTGTCAAAAGCCTTTTCTGCATCTATTGAGATAATCATGCGGTTTCTCCTACTTTTATTGTTGATATAATCAATTATACTGATGGTTTTCCTAATATTAAACCATCCTTGCATTCCTGGAATAAATCCTATCTGATCAAAGTGTATTATTCTTGTGATAAGTTGCTGCAGTCTTTTAGCTAATATTTTATTTGAAATTTTTGCATCTAAATTCATGAGGGAAATTGGTCTATAATTTTCTTTCTCTGTTTTATCTCTTCCTAATTTAGGTATCAGTACCATATTTGTGTCATAGAAAGAGTTTGGTAGGACTCCTTCTTCACTAATTTTCCCAAATAGCTTATAGAGTATTGGAATCAGTTGTTCTTTAAATGTTTGATAGAATTCACTAGTAAATCCATCTGGTTCTGGAGATTTTTTTCCTAGGGAGTTCATTGATGGCTTGTTTGAATTATTTTTCAGAGATGTGGTTATTTAAGTAATTTACATCCTCTTCAGTTAGTCGTGGCAACTTGTATTTTTGTAAATATTCCTCCATTTCACTAAGATTGTCAAATTTATGTGCATACAATCTGTATCTCACAACTGGACCCAGATGAGGCTAGAGGAGAATGTGAGGCTGATGACTTTGCATAGTCCTCCCTCGTTTGAATCTGGTTCACTTGCATATTCCTCAGGAATTTCTATTCCTCTTCATTTAATCTGGGCAACTTGTATTTTTGTAAATATTCATCCATTTCACTAAGGTTGTCATATTTATGTGCATATGATTGGGAAAAATAATTCCTAATTATTGTTTTGATTTCCTTGTCACTGGAGGTAGATTCATCCTTTTCATTTTTGATACTCATAATTTGATTTTCTTCTTTCTTTTTTATCATATTGACTAAGGTTCTATCAATTTTATTGTTTTTTTTCATAAAACCAGCTGTTAGTTTTATTTATTAATTCAATAGTTTTCTTAATTTCAATTTTATTAATCTCTCCTTTGGTTTTCAATATTTCTAATTTAGTACTAAATTGGGGATTTTCAATTTGTTCTTTTTCTAGCTTTTTCAATTTAATGTCCAATTCATTGACCTCACTTTTCTCTAATTTCTTCATGTAAGCACTCAGGGATGTAAAATTTCCCCTAAGAACTGCCTTTAATGCATCTCAAACATTTTGGTATGTTGTCTCATTATTATCATTCTCTTGAAGGAAATAACTGATTGTTTCTATAATTTCTTGTTTGACCCACTAATTCTTTAGGATTAAATTGTTTAATTTCCAATTAGGTTTTAGTCTATCTTTCCATGGCCCTTTATTGCATATAATTTTTAGTGAATCATGATCTGAGAATAATGCATTTAATATTTCTGCCTTTCTGCACTAAATTGTGAGATTTTTATGCCCTAGTACATGGTATGTTTTTGAGTATGCACCATGCACCACTGAGAAGAAAGTAAATTCCTTTTTATACCCATTCATTTTTCTCCAGAATTCCATCATATCTAGTCTCTCTAAAATTCTATTCACCTCCTTAACTCCTTTCTTGTTTATTTTGAGGTTAGATTTATTGAGTTCAGAGAGGGGGAGATTAAGGTCCCCCACCAGTATAGTTTTGCTATCTATTTCTTTCTCTAATTCCTTTAACTTCTCCTCAAAGAATCTGGATGCTATACCACTTGGTGCATATATGTTAAGTAATGATATTGCTTCATTCTCGATGGTGCCTTTTAGCAGGATATAGTTTCTTTCCTTATCTCTTTAATTAGATCTGTTTTTGCATTTGCTTTATCTCAGATAAGGACTGCTACCCCTGCTTTTTTTTTTACTTTAGTGAGGCACAATAAATTCTACTTCAGCCTTTTACCTTTACCCTGTGGGTTTCCCTTTGTTTCAGATGTGTTTCTTGTAGACAGCATATTGTAGGATTATGGTTTTTAATCCATTCTGCTATCCACCTCTGTTTTATGGGAGAGTTCATCCTATTCACATTCACAGTAATGATGAGTCCATCCATCCTATTCCCTCCCCTGCTTATGTTTTTGTTTCCTCCTTCTCCCTTCCCCTGCTTGAATTTTTCCCTTTTGACTGCCCCCTCCCTCAGTGTTCCCACCCAGTGACCCCCCTTCTTTATCTACCCTCACCCCTTACTACTATTTCCCTCCCCTCTAACCCCTTCCTTTACTCTCCTCCTTTTTATCTCCCCCTTACCCTCCTACTGCCTATAGGACACAATAAAATTTTATATCTATCAGAGCTTGTTACTCCCCATTTTACACCAAACCAATGAGAGTAAATTTCAAACACTGCTCCTCTCCCTCCCTCCTTTTCTTCTATTTAATGAATTTATGTGTCTCTTCACGTTAGAATCTTAAACTTAACTGATTATGTTGATCCCTCTTTGAACCAGA